>JAWMRA010000023.1:2268195-2298064 GCA_035584735.1 Pseudotriccus pelzelni | reverse complement strand
CTTACACGTGGAGCTACAACTCAGGAAAAGGACCCTCCGTTGGTCTGGAACTGACCCTGTCCCCATAACCGGGACAAATGGCGTCCAATGCGTGGCTCTGAGTTGCAGCTTTTCTCATATTGAGAGTAGCTCCTCAGCTCCTACAGGACAACAGGCGTGCTTAAGCGAAGCACGTTCCTCCCGGTTACCACGACTGAACAGCAGATACGGGCAACAGCCGGCAGATCTGACGCACCCGAAGAGGTGAGCAGCCGTGGGATAGTCCCTTCCTTTTCCTTCCTCCCTCCAAATTTAATTCAATTTATAAGCAACAACTAAAAAATGGGATTATCCCTCTGCAAGGATGAAAAGCTTATCTTCAAGCAAGTAAGAGCTTTAATAGACACCAATGGCCACAGTTTTGATAAATCCTCCTTAAAATCCTTGGCAAAGTGGCTTCATAAAAATAAATCTTTCATCCCGGACACCCTAAAATATGAAGAGTGGGACAAACTTGGGTTTTCCCTATGGAAATCAAAAGAAAAAGGAGACAAAGACGCTACAGACTCCCTAATCGCGTGGAGGCTGGTTCTTCTGTTTTTACAAAACCAGCGGACCCCCCCCTCACTGACTGTTCCGCAGAACCCTCCACAAAGCAGCAGTCCCTCACAGGGCAAGCGCGTGGAGAGAGATGACCTTGTCTCCAACACCCGCTCTGGGGGAAAAGGCATCAGAAAGCCCCAGCCCAGCATCAGCCACACTTGACTTCAGGCACAGGCCTCTCTGACCCTGGTGGCAGCCAGCGCTGGCTCAGGAATTGCAGAGGTTTCATACGGGAACAAGAGCAGCCAACCACCATCCTTTCATTTTCCACAATTCAACAGGCTGGCCATGCAGATACTCAGACACTCTCTGCATCAGGGAGGTGCTTTAGTTAGGCTAAAACAATAAACCAGAGGAAGAGAGCATATGCAAACACGATTTTCTTTAGGTTGTTTGCACGTTTTCAGAAAAGAGTCAGGTGCCCTTGTGGGCTGTGCTATGGTGTGAAGATAATTGGGTGTAGAGCCCAAATAATGCTGTGAAACCCAACACAGAGCTGCTACACTGCAGCAGGGATTAAATAACCCTCCTGCCCTCGAACACACAGTGTAACTGCCAAATAAAATTCAGCCAGGACTGTTTATCTTTCATTACCTAAATAAAGCAGTTACTCAAGGCATTTAGGTTTTTCTTCCAAACTAATTTTTAGAGGGAAAAACAACTACAGACTTAACACAACTCTTTCTCTGTTTCATATCAATTTAAGGCAGACAGCACAGAATGTTGCATGTTTTTGTATTCCTGAGGAAATGACCGAACTATTTGGAAGCAAGGGACACTGGAAGCACCGGACAAAAACATGAAGGCATTACTGGAGAAAACAGACTGAGAGTTGTGTAAATGGCGATAAGTTCTGTAACGCTTCTGGATTTTGATCCATGTGAATGAAAAACAAACAGGCAGATTTTACAGGAAATGAAATATCACTCTTATAAACACTATTAATTAACTGCACTTTTCATTACTGTGTTATCAGCTAGGTAATAATGAACGTTAAAAATAGAACTATGAACCAGTCTGCCAGTGTGTAACTTAAGAGATATCAGTGTTTGATTTCAGCTCAATACACTCACTGTACAGTAAATAAGACTGCCCCATTTATTTTCTATTGAGCTCATTTTATACCAATATAAATATCCCACAGCAGAGTACCAGCATACATTATCAAAGCCACTTCACAGTATTGTGAAGCTCACAGGTACATTGTGATGTGCTGTACAGGTGTAAGGCAGGACATGCACACCTCCCCTGCTGATGTACCAGTACCACAGCCACGGTCTAGCTGAGCCCAACTCCCCCTAAACCAAAGTCTAATTCCAGCAAGCAATTCCCTGGGAAGGTTCCCTGAGTGAAGGGAAAATCCAGTGGGCATCTTCTCAAAGCCAAGAGTTTCCTAGAGCACATGAAATTGCAAAGAAAATTAAAATCCTACACAGATCACTCATGCTGTAAACTTTAAGAAATAAGTTGCCAAAAAATGAATTACATTAAAAGATTAAAATAATGAATTAACAATATCACTTCAAGCAAGATGGAATGACGCAGCACAGACACACAGACCAGCATCTCACTGCAGCTGATCTCTGCACCCGTTCCCGGCCTTTGTGGGATCTCCCAGGCGTGCCAGCCTGTGCTGCCTGCCCCCAGCCCCAGGTGCCCACCGTCCCTGGTGGAAGCCCCAGACACGTACCACGGGCTGCAGAGGGGCTCCGGGCATCATGGCGTTGGCGAGCTGCATCTGCTGGGCCAGCATGGCCATGTTCTTCTGCTGGATCAGGTTATTGCGGCCATTGATCTCCAGCTGCGTTTTTAAGTGTGGTGGTGGGTGAAGATATTTGCAGTTTTCCCTCGAACACCGACCCTGAAGAGAATTGACACGGTTGGATTAGAAGCTGTAGGTGCGTCTTTGCTCCTTATGACATCGGCTAAAGCAAACACAACCCAGGCTGAGGGGAAAGGGCTGTCACACACTGCCCAGAGCCACTTCACAGTTCCTTTATCTGCTGCTTCCTCCGCTTTTCTGAGCCATGGATTTCTGCAGCACAACTCTAAAACACACCGCATCTTTTTAAAGTTCCCGAAGGTGAGCAAATAGGAGTTGTTCTGAAAGTAGAGCATGTCCTTCCTCTGTGGGGGCACACTTCTGCTCCATGAGGGACAGCAGCACCACTCTGCGCTCCACTACACCTGGGATGCAGCATCTTTGAGGGAAACCTCCTCCATAGGATGAGATTTTGTTGTGATTGCGTAAACCAAACAGGAAAACCAGAACTGCCCTGTTTCTAAATTTTTCATGAAATTCAGATATTGTAAACAACAAATTTCATGCACCAGTTTAACCAGGACGAAAGGATGTTCGGCAACGGGACAACCATTGATATCCAGAAACAAAAAACAACAACCCTGTGCACGATGCACGCCCAGACCCCACTGTACATCCCCTTTTCTCATAGCACAGGAGTGCTGATGCCACGTGCCAGGAGCCTTCAGAAAATGCAAGTTCATTAATACGGAAGCTTTACAAACTAATTCTGCTTTAAAGTTTTTAACATTGAGCGCATACTTTTACTAAAGGGATGGCAACAATAAAAATTAACATCCCCCCAATTAAATAGGACATTGAATTGTTTTGAATTATTTTCGGAAAAAAACCCCAACCAAACAGATCCCTTAAATTACACTTTTTCCTTTACTCATTCATCTTTGAAATAAATCCAAACAAGAACAATGACAAGGCAAAAGACAGACTTAATTTGAGTAAGAAACTGCTTTTATCAGGGAAAATATTGATTAAATACAGTTTGACCTTATACTGCAATTTTGCTCAGAAAGTTAAAATTTATCCTTGTTAAATGATCTGCCGGAAATCTAATTTATAGGATGATTTTTGTCTGCCCTAAAGGCTGGGATAACTGGTCTGCTGCTGCCCCTTCCCCAATCCGCCTCTCCTGCTGGCACTGCAACCTTCTTAAAACTCATTTTCACAGTTATTCAGCTGACATGAGTGATCCTGGCATAGGAAGACAGACCTGATAACAGAAAAATACGCCAAGTTTTGCGTATGTCTTCAGGCAACACACCACAATTATGGAGAGCACTTGTAGAGGTCACGGAGACAATGACTGCATGGGTGGACCAGAAGGTCCACATGCCCTGACCATGTGCACTGACACCCAGAAACCCCCCCGTGGGCAGCAGGGGAGGAGGGATGTTGGTCTTGTCTGTGGCAAGAGCTGGGAGACTCCCCAAGCCCTTGGACGGGGGCTCTTTGCTGTTCCCTGACAGAGCCCACACCAGGGCTCCTGTGGCTGTTTGAGGGGGCTGCGGGCTGTCCTCGGCAGAGGTGACACTTTGAGAGTACCACTAAAGTCACTTGCAAGAAAATCTCCCGAATAACATCCCCAAGTGTTGGAAAGCAATCAAGACAGGGGCCAGAGAATGCCAAAAAAGCCAACAACCGTACTGCAGATAAGACAGGGAAAAAACCATGTGCTGCCTGAGGAAATATTGTTACAGGGGAAAGGAGCTTCCTACAGCAAACAAGGATTTGGGTACTGCAGTAACAAACAGCGACAATGCATTAGCAGCAGTGGTGGCCACAGGGATCAGTGCTTACACAGTGAGGGGTTTAGTCCCTGGGCTATTAAATGAAGCAGTGTTTTATAAGTGTGCAAATGCCTGTACGTGCCTGGAGATGCACATCTGCTGGTGGCTGCTCCCCAGACACCCCCAGCCCCACAGGGCTGCCCCGTCCCTGTCTATAGGGACCAAAGCTGGCACCTGAGACCCTGGGGCAGTGGCCAGACCTGCCTAAGGGTCAGCACAGCCTGGGCCGGATGGCCCAACAACGCCTGGGACATCTCCCAGCTGCCACCCGGCAGCCTTCACTCAGGGAAGGCAGCTCTCAGCTCGAGGGGCGCTTTGGGGCAAAATGACTCCAAGTTCTCTCCTTCAACAGCTAAACCAAGTCATTTCAGAACCCCCAGGCCCCCCCAAAGCACTTCACCACTGTGTGAACCGGCAGGTAAAGGCCTGCACTCTGGAACAGCGTTATTTAAGTCAATTCTTCTCTCAACACCAACCCCGTGTTAGGTGTTGCTACTCCTCAGTAACACGGGGCAGACTGACACATTTAACAGCTGCCTGGAAAATGAGATCTTACGTGAGCACAGTGTAAAAATCACAGCTAATTACTGCTAAATGAGTAACATGGAACTACAGCGTGTGTTGCTGGAATCAGAGAGGAGCAGTTAATAAACCTGATTCTGAAATGCAGATTAAACTCAGTGTCCTCGTTTCAGTGCTGGGGTTTAGGCTGCCCCACAGCTCTATGGATGGGATCCAAAGCCTGGCAGTACATGTTGTACATCGCGACCACTTAATGTACTTTCATACACTCAAATGCTTTAAAAGCTATAAAAAAACACTCCTGGGATCTAATGCAATGTCCTCTGGCTCCTGGAAAACGAGGAGCCCCACTGCTGCTTCGCCATAGAGGCCATCACTTCTATCCACTTAGGAGCTGGTTCTCAAGGAAAACAATTTACTCTGAGTTAAAGACTACAGGAATATACCACATCCCCAGGTAAACTACTCATGCTTTGTTATCACCAGCTACTATCAAAACATTTACATCCTGCTTGTTTTCGTGTGACTTCGGTGCCCAGGGCACCTTTAACCTTCAATCTTTTAAAATTTGCGTATCTTAGCAAATTCCCCAAAAGAAATGCAGACGTGTCTGTCTAGGAACAGTGTTTGTTGTTTTACTTTTATTCCGTGGACCTTTACAGATGGTCCACAGAGTGCTCAGGAGCTGGAAACTGCAGGCTGCAAAGCACAGTCACAGATCTCGCAGGACACGGGCAGCATTCATCCCCTCCACCCTGCGGGCAAGCAGGTCCTAATTACCTTGTTACTGGATCCCGGTAACTGCAGTCAACAGAGTTCAAGGCAGATTTTCATCTCTCTGAACCTTTTCTGAACCCTCTTTAAATCATCACAAAAAGAATACCGTGAGTATATGCAGAGGCGGCAGTTTCACGCTGCAGTGTCCCGATGGGCTGCACCAGAACACTGTGGGGGGGTTTTACCACAATCCTGCTGGACTAAAACTTACCACAAATGCTTCTGAGGAGGCCCCGCAGGTCCCTGGTCCCTCAAGACAAGCAGGGTGCGGGGCAGAGGGCCAGCTCGGCGTTCCCAGCCGCTGTCACATGATGTTTTCCTCCAGCTCTGGGATGAGCAGCGTCAGGCAGCGCGCCCGGCCGAGCCCAGCGCCAGCCCCTCCAACAGTCAGACAGCACCGTGTCTGCAGCAGCTGCTGCACTTGGAATCCCTACTGAAACGCGGTGCAAGCACACGTTTGCTTCTGCTCCCCTTGCAGCAGTAAATATTATCATCTCATTATGCCCCTCCATTTTTGATTGGTGTTAAATACAGGAATTTATTTCCTCCTCTGTACAGTTCACTTTCATTGCCAAAAATGAAGAGCCATCCACTCGGGCTGTGGGACTGGGCTGTGCCTGACCTTGGCGTGCTCAGCCTCCTGTGACACTTCATCAGGTGCAGCACAGGGCTCAGCACGGTCTGGTGAACAGGACTCAGGTCAGGAAGACTCTTCTCTTTGCCTTCAGGGGATCAGGAACACGTACGCGACCCCAGGCACCTTCCCACAGACCAGAAGCATCCTCCAGCTATGCAAAGTGGTTTTATTCCCCGCAAAGCATAGACGTTTCATGTGAATACTTTCAGAACTGTGGAAAACATGCCAAACTCAAGACAGAAAAGAAACCCGTCAGTCCCACCTGGAAAAATCAGCCCCCAAAATTCTGCATTCTGAAAATACAGGGTATTTCTACAAGACTTGGATCCTGACAAGCTTGTTGGATTGTGAGGTTACACCTGAGCGTGTCAGATGTGAGCACAATGAGCCCATTTCTGGGCATTCAGCACTAGGCTCATCTCCACAACACCAGTTTTCTGCAATGCACAGCACACCCGTTTTTCACGTTCCACACAACGTGTTAGAGATACAACAGCAATTCTTGCTCTCTGACAGCAATCTCCTTCCAGAAAACACCCTGACAGCATATTTAATAAAGGAAAAGCCTTTCGGGGAGTCACTTCTGAGACAGCAAGCTCCTTCTCCCGCTGCAGCGGTTACAGTGCCGCTGGTTCTGCCTCTGCTGTGGGATAACGTGTGAACCCCCATCTCAAGCACACTTCACTGGCACAGTGCAGCTATCTGCACCTAGGGCTTAAAGGCAGGTCCCTGACTTCAAAGCTGTTTCAAGAGCTTGCAAACATCCATGGCTTTCGGTAGCCACCTAAACTTTAAACCAATTCAAATTCAAAATAATTATTTCCCAACGCTTCGTCAGAAAAATCTACCATGCAGCAGAAGAGAGCAAACTCACCACCCTGGTGCACTTTGCTCCAGCCGAAAACTTTCTGGGAAAGCACAGCCTGGTGATGCAACAAATTAGGTCTAATTATCAAACTGCTCTTGCAAGGTCATTAATCCTCCAGGCACAACCTGTCAGGACCCTGGGGTGCCTGTGTAGGGACCAGCAGGAGCCCTGGCTGCCCCGTGCAGGGGCACTGCCAGAGCCAGGATGGTCTGTCCTCAGAAACCCTGAGCCATCGTCCTTGTGGGGTGCAGAAGGCAGAGAGGACCCCGAGCACCCCGCAGGCTGTCACCCAGTGCAACACCCAACCCGATCCCTCCTCTCCCAGAGGGAGCCTCATCTGCCTCTAGCACGCCCTGAGCCTCAGGCCGTGGTTCCCCGCAGCAGGATTACTTCCCCAGGGACACTGCTGACAGTAAGGTACTGTGTCACTGCTGTCAGCATTCCCCCTAACACCCGGATGGGTTCTGGGCTGTGACAGGGCACACACGGCCGTGGGGACACGAGCGGTCCTGAGAGTGCCCCGTTCTGCTCGCAGTGTTCCGGGAATCACACACTGACACTGCTGGGACGCAGCCCTCAGCTCCTGTGGGGGCCCATCCTCTGCGTGGGAGACTGAGGGTTTGGGGAGGATCACCAAACATCAGATCAGGTTCAGTAAAGCAGAGATACAGGAGGATTTTGTACGGACAGAGTATCCCAATTACTGCTGTCACTGACAAACACCGGAGCGCGCACAGAGCTCGGCGATCCTGCCGTCACTGCTCGAGGCCATTGTCCTGCAGCAGCGTAAGGATACACACTCAGACCCAGCAGGCCCGTGTGTGCCACTCACTGCCCGTCCCCAGGCCAGCACTGACCCCACGCCAGCTGGGGCAACCTGATGAGCTCCACACAGAGCTCCTGTGCTGCCGGGTCAGGCAACCCCGCCCGGCCCCTGAGGGTCGCACACCTCTATGGGCAGCTGTCAGAAATGCAGCTGCTCTGGGAGTCTCACACCCAGCTGCGCCAGCCCGCTGGGTCTGTTTATTTATGCTATTTTTATACCACTGCGGTAGCACAACCTGAGCTCCTGAGCACTGGCTGCATCGCTCTGCGCGTGGTTCGACACGAACTGCTGCTCAAAGGAGAACGGCTTCCATCAATCCACCAACACCACACCATGAAAGCATCCCCACAGAAGTCCAGGGGACAAGCGCTGAGAGCAGAACATGCATGCAGAGACATCGCTGGAATATGGCTCTCCCTGAGGCCCCTGGAATAAACCCTTGGCTCTCCCCCAGGTCCCAGTGCCAACCTCATTACCGCAGGCAGAGCCACACTTCTGCTGGCACAGCTCAAGAGGTGGATGGAGCTCAGAGCGGTGTGGATACCAATGCATGCTGATCATCCTGACCATCCCGACCATTTAAATTGGCTAAATTTCTTAAATTGCTGCTCAGGATGTCCCAGAGCCAAATGAATTCTCCACTTAAAAACTGCTGCTTAGCAACAGGGCTTGAGGTGCAGGAGAGCAAAGAGGGATGCCCACAATGGCACCAGGAGCTGTCTCTGCCCGCAGCCAGTGTCAAACCCCACGATTTAACAGTTATTAACCACTGATGTAATTTACAGTCACTTCAAACACTTTAAGGTGTTCTAACTGTGCCGTGGTACCGACTAGTCACTGCCAGAGCTGAGGCTGCTCTGCCGGTGTTTCCTCAGCCAGGGGTTCTGCCTGTAGCTGACACACAGCCTCAGCCACAGCCAGAGAACCATCAGCCAAGGCTCAACAGCGCAGCTGCAACACATGAAATAGTTCTGATCCAAAACAAACATGCAAACACCTCCCTCTGTTAGGGAGTACGAATTCCTCCCAACCCCGCGCGTTAGAACCCGAGCAGGAGGATGGCTGTGATGTACCATCGAGTATTGCCTGTAAATGGTAAAACTATTTATCCTGATGCCCATGTGTTTTACAGGAAAACATTTAACTCTCCGTAAGCTACGGTTTCCTTTTTAAAAATAAACTGTTTGCAGGCACTTTGTGTCATGGCTGGTTTGCCAAGCACACATTCAGAGAAACTTTTTTAGTATTAAACAAAAAAGAATTACAGGACCTATTTTACTGCCTTGAAGCACACAGACTGCAGTCCCTAAGCCAGACAGTGGACCAGAGGCAGGGCAGCAATTGCTGAGGCCCCACACAAGGTCAAGGCATAGCCTGTTTGGAGACCCAGCCCAACACCCACCGGAGGTGTTGGTGCACCCCAGCTATGCCACCGCCCTGGGGCACAGCCAGCCACCCTGGTGCTGTAGGACTGTGGGTGCCTCTCCCACACATAACCAGCTCCTGGTTCACGGGCAAAGCCAGTGCTGGGAGCAGTGCTTGCTGATGAACCCGCTATCAGACTGCCCATCTGCGCCTGCCGGGCCCTGCGGCACCCCCAGCTCACGGCCCAACAGCCTGCCAAGGACGTGCTGTGGGCTTGAATACTCCCAAAAAACTTCCAGGTGCAAGGAGAAAACCTGCTGGCAGCAAACACCCTCCAGGGGAAGGAGGTGAGAGCACCTCCCCGGTGAAGCCCCCTCAGCCCCCTCCAGGCTGGGCTGTGACCAGGAACACTGACAGCAGCACACAGTGTTCACTTTTCTAAGTGAATCTTTTCATATCAAAACACACCAAAGTGACCACTTAATGACGTCTCTGCGTGTGATTATTGTACAGAAAAGCCTCAACCCCTCTAATTGATCATTTGGCTCGCACAGCTAATGGCACTCCTATGGGAGCTGTCCTATTGCCATGAAATCCAACAGGATTTTAAAAAAAAGAAAAGAAAAATGCAAACAGAGCGAGCAGACTGCCAGCCTGAAAGCAGAAGGAAAGACACCAGCACAGAACCAAACCCTTCCCACTGCTCCTTCCTCCAAGGAAGCACAGAATGATCCACAGCACCAGCCCAGGGGGACAGCGATGTGGATGGGGACAGGGATGGCATTGGTGATGTGGAGGGGACATTCACACTGTGACACTTTGCTTTGTACCCACAGCAGTGTCACCAAGCGCCCGTCCTGCACAGGCCACTCTGTGACAAAGGGTAAGGCGGCTGCTGGGACTCCCCCAAGCCACCTGAATCTTCATTTTCTAACAGCCATCAGCAAATGCATCAGCAGCTTATGGAACTACCAATATTTGTTTATGTCCATTTCAATTTATATACACTTTTATTCATATTTATAAAAATTCACAAGTTATAATAAACTATTTCATACAATTTGGAATTGATCTTGGTATTATTACAAAAATTTGTATATCCACGTGTCTGCATACACACATGGTATGTATCAATCCACCAACAGCTATACTGACAGTCCCAGGACACACAAACTCATCAGACCACACTAGACCAACACTAGACTTCCTCCCAAGTAACATCCCCACCTGCCTTCAGCCAGCGCAGGACGAAGGAATTACGTTTTTCCAGGCTGGTACAGGAAAAGCAGAGCCCCACAAAGGGGGTACGTACCCCTGGGGGGCAGCACCCGGGTCCCACTGGCATTAGGAACCACGAGCCATTTCCAGGGAGAACTTCAGCTGCTCCCTGAACTCCCAGTGCCACCAAATCCTTTTCGAGCAATCTCTGGTAATCTGTATGACCGTTACCCAAGCGTGTAGTAACTCCCATTTTAAGAGCAGAACGAATGACTTCATGTCCCGATCAAACACGGGGAGGTTTGCTCTGCTGGTGGGAGCAGTGCCTCGAGGTGCTGAGTACGAGCACTGCCCCGCACTGCTGCTCACCACCGTCATCCCTGCCAGCAACTCCACCTGAAACCAGCCCTCTGCCTCCCGCCACCGCTCTCGGGCTCTCAGCAGCTCCGAGGGAATGACTGGAATGAGCACTGAGCTGAAGGTCCATCAGGTCCCACTGCAACTGTTTAATGGGTGAGCTGAAGCATAATAAATATTTAATAATATTTTCAGCCTCATCATTTGTTTTAGTGTATTTGGTGGTATGAGAGAAAATGGGCGCACTGTCAAATGCTGCATCCAAACTGGGGGAGCAAACAAAAAGCCCTGGTTCAGTAGAGCTGCTAGAACAGGTCAGTGCTA
Source organism: Pseudotriccus pelzelni (assembly GCA_035584735.1). Classification (NCBI taxonomy): domain Eukaryota; kingdom Metazoa; phylum Chordata; class Aves; order Passeriformes; family Tyrannidae; genus Pseudotriccus; species Pseudotriccus pelzelni. Next base: position 2,286,982 of record JAWMRA010000023.1, on the reverse strand, counting down.
TTTATGGCATATTTAAAAAGGGAATTCCATATAAAGGAGGGCACTGTGTGTGTTATCACGTACTTTCTACAGAGTTGATGTAGTTTAAAATTGTTTTGGAGCCTGCCCTGGCTGGCTGCAGGGCTGTTCCCACCATCCCAATCACTGCCACCCAGGGCACGCGCTTCCACCGTGCCACCGGCTCAAGCAGAGTCTATTTAACCTAGATTCTAAGGTAGGTAAATACCCCAGATGCAACTGTTTTCATTTGGTTTTGCAGCACACCGGCATTGTCAGTCTCTCCTGCCTGGTGCAGGGAGGTGATGGCAGGTGACCTGTACTGGGTCATTGGTGTCCTCATCCAGGCACAGATGCACAGGATTCTCCATCAGTGGTGCTACAGCTAAACTGAATTGCTGTAGTTTAAAAATAAACACTTCCTTTTGGCATTTCAAGAGAGAAACTGCCATCCCCTGCTGCTGCCTACAAAACCAGAGGGGAGCTGAGGCCTGAGGCAGCGAGTGGGATCTGGCCACAGGCAGGACACAGGGTGGGACAGCCTGGCAGGAGTGATGCCACCCTGCTGCTCCAGTTATAAAGCTCTTCCCCAAACAGCACAGGCACAACACAGAGCACTGTACAGCACCTTCACAACAAATTTTCCCTGGAACACACAAGACAGGCAAAGCAAACAAGCAGCATGAGATGGACAAGGTACCATCGCTGTGCCGATCCTTGTGCACAGAGCCCAGGACTGAGCCCGCTGGGGGCACCCACTGCCGGGGTCCCCCAGCATGGGCACCCCCGAACGCTGCCTTCAGCTCCCAGTGATGTCCACAGCCACAGCATCCTGTTCTCTCACACAGAGCACCTGGCCCTTCTGACAGGACCACCATCCCCTGCCTGAAGCTGGATGAAACCAGGGACAGACGTCCACAAGCACTTGAGGTAAACTCCGGAACGAGGACCGGGAGGGAGAGGAGGAAACAGGAGCGATCCCTAACCTGATGCACTGTTATCCCCCACAACACCCATGACTGTCACCAGTGCTTTTTTGCAGGGGTGGTGTTTCATTTCTACTAAAACCTCCTCCCAGCAGCGCCCTCGCAGGGTCGGGTTTGAGCAACTGGCACGTTGCAATCTCGGCAGATGTCTGATCCACCTCCATCCCCATGAACACCTTGGCTGCAGAGGGCTGAGGCCCCAGGTGAGGTGAGGACAGGGACTGCAATGTGAGACGTCAGCAGGCGGGCGCTGCCAGCCGCGGTTCTGGCTGAGGGTAGTGCTGAATAACACAAAAATCAACGTCACATCGATAAACTGCTCTCTGTGTCCAACAGCACACCCACAGCCTCCTCCAGCAGGCTGAAGGTCAATGCCTGTCAGTATTTATGTCTGGATTTTTATAGCAGAGACGCTGCTGTAAAAGCATTACTGAGAACTGCAGCCCCACACACCAGACACTGAAAATCACTGCTAGAATTGTACCCTGAAAAACCAACATATCCACACATTCGGGGGTTTTATTGATGAGGTTTACTTAAGAATTCCACCTTTCTCTATTTTCTTGCTATCCTTTTTGTTGTATTTTCCTCTTGCTTTTAGCAAATACAGCATCTTGATATGCTGTTTTAAATACAAGTAGAATACATTTGTCAGGCACATATTTTATTGACTGAAACTATTCCTAAATTCGACTGAAAGTTACCTAACACCACTAGTGTGCAAAATAATTGTCAGAATATTATCTTACTCAAGTGAGGTTAAATGATAAATTCTGACTGAAATACGGAAAGTTTATTTAACTTTATTTCAAAATAGGATTTCACTTTACAACTGAGCACAGGTGAAACGAAGCATTCTGAGGGGGAAAGGACAGAACAGGAAATTTCATAGAATCACAGAATTAGAGACTAGTTTGAGTTGTGAGGGACCTTAAAGATCACTCAGTTCCACCCCCTGCCATAGGCAGGGACAACTTCCACCAGCCCAGGTTGCTCCAAGCCCCGTCCAACCTGGCCTTGGACACTCCCAGGGATGGGGCAGCCACAGCTTCTCTTGTTTTAACCTGTGCCAGGGCCTCCCCACCCTCACAGGGAAGAAATCTCTCCTTTTTAGTTTAAAGCCCTTCCCCCTTCTCCTATCACTGTCTGCCCCTGTAATAAATCACTTCCCCTGTTTTTTTGGATAAAAGCTGAGTACCTGAAGGTGTCTGTCTTTTCTCAGCATTCAACAGAGCTGAAGAGGGGACATCAGTGACCTCCACACCAGACAGTGCAGGTGACCCAGCCTGGCAAGGTGTGGATCATCCACACTGCACACAGAAAGCTGACAACAGCTCCTCTCACCCCCTGGCCTCCTGCACTCCAAACAAAGACATGCCAAGGATGCTTCGCTCACAATATTGCCCTGAGACCCCGAGGAACAGTGAAGGAACTTGGGTTTCTTGGCCACCAGCTTTTGATTTGCATCTCAGCAGGGAGGAGCAGGGCTGTCACAAGGATTGCACACCCTTCAAAGAGACTTGGATGGTGCTGAACTGAGCCTGGTCATCCCACCAGGGCTGGGCAAAGCAAGGGAACAGGCTTGTCTGCTCCTCTCCTTCCCATATTGCACTAAGAGTCAGTGCACTGAATCACAACAGTTAAAATGACAAAGATGTCTCTTTTAATTGAATTTAATCATGCAAATAGGGGACAAAAGACTCCCACCAAAAAACCTCTCTCATGCTCAGCCGTTCAAAACTCAGAATATCCCTGACCTCCAGATGTCTTTCCAAATAAAACCATTTCAAATTTCATTTCCTGTTTGCAGATAATCTGGTGCATTTTGCATTCATTGGTTCGTTTAAATCTCAGCACATTCCACGGAGTCCTTTTCGTGGCCGTTGATTCACCAGCGCTTGAATCTCAAATAAGGAGAGGAAGACAAGGACAGCTCTGTTTGTTCCACCTGCAGAATGAAAGTACAGAAGCCACGGAGAAGTTAAACAATAATTCAAAATTAAGTTCCAAACCAACAAAAGCAAATTCTCAAGGCCTTCTTGTCAGCGCAGGAAAATCTCTGAAGGACTTAGTAAGAAACATGAAGCAGGAGTAAACAAGGAGTAAACAATGAAGCACAAGGCAAATAACAATGGTGCAAAGAGGGAACTGCCATCACAGCCCAGCCTGCAAACAAAGGGATTAGAACACGGACAAGATAGTGAGAGATTTTCATCAAATATCCTCAGTGACAGGTCTGTTGGGAAGAAAACCTTGTGTACAGTACAAGAAAATAAATCAATTCCAAATTCAACCAGTTTGAATGAAAATACTCAAATGACGCCGTCTCATAATCTATTAATCAAGTTCCACAGCTAACAAGTGGTGAGGAAGAATGGCTACAAATTCTCTTTATCCTCTCTCTCCTTTGGGGCACATTAATGTAATCCTTTTAGGATGGATGGGATACAAAGAAATAAAATCTGCTCCCTCTTCTGCAAGTGCAGGAACAGAGCAGTCAGTTCTTCTCCTTTCATAGTAGATGGACCAGGATATTCCCAACTGAAACTTAACAGACCTTAAGTCCTTGAGAGAAGCTTTTGGTATCAGGGGCACTGATTGGAAAACTGTCTGTAAACTTCTGCTTAGGAAAATAAAAACTCCATTAGGAATAATCGGTTGTCTTGGACACACATCATCAGGAAATCTTCCCCAGGAGTGCGTTGAAGGAAAATTAGCATTTCTTGCAAAAGAAACTTGTATGAAACTCTATAGCTTCGGTTTTGTAATACAGGATTTCCCCTTTATCTGTAATTAAGGTGTAGACTCCACATTTGAAGATTTTTGGGAAGCGTCAATTTGATTTGGCACCCACCAAAATATCCTTCATATTTGTGATGGACAAACAGTCCTGAAGAGTCTCATCCAGGCATTTATTTGTGGGAGGAGAGGTCCATAGTTACGGACACTCCAGCTAGAAGATGAAGTCATTTGGTCATTTTTAGCCTCTGGAGCAGGGAACCAATCCTGAATCCTGCTGAGACAAACATATTATGAATCTGAGGAGCTGCTCACTGAGACTAATCTGGGTCCTGCCTGAAAGTAAACCTCAAGTAAAGAGAGATTTGGAGGGAAGGTGAGCAAATATCAAAGAACTCTGTGGAGCAGTTCCCCAATCCTTTAGCGTTGCTCTTTGAGGTGCTCATGATACAAAAAAAAGGCTTTGGGCTAAAATTCAGTCTTAAAAGGTCATTTTAAAAGAATCTATTGATGAGTTACTTAGGTCATTCTCTTCAATCTGGTAGAAAAAGTGTACCCCTGCAGTCTACCTCGGGCAGATGCTGTTTCTACCTCCAGTCAGCTTTAATTAATATCAGCAAATCATTCATCCCTTTGCTGGGTGAGCACAGAAACTCCTCCTGAGTGTGAGAACCAAGACGTGCACAACCCTGTGAACAAAGCACTGCACTGGAGTTCGATGGGCAGTGAGGGGAGAGTTTAGGAGAATTAAAAGCAATATATTTCTAAGGGAATCAGCACTGAGAGAAGTGGCTTTGTGATTTCTCTTTATGCAGGGACAATATCCTTTTAAAGATTGGAAACCCAAACGTTTTTTCCCACCCGTTTCAATACTGTGCCTATCAAAAGCTTTATTTGTAGTGAGCAGCTTTTATCTGATCTCACATAAAAATCACCCTTGAGGAGCAGTGAGCCACAGTATTTCATCAAGAATCTTTGGACCTAAAAATCTGCAAAGCTGTTGTGTGCTCCCATCTATTTTTATGTATTTTATTAAACATGTCTTGAAGTGCTGTTCAGTAACTGCTGGACCCTCACACCCTCTCATTGAGATGCTTTTTTCAGCAGCAACAGTAGAGAAGAAGTAATGTGGGCATGACATATTTGCCTGAATAAATATAATTATGTTTCCTTGTAGTTTCTTGATGTTGTGACTATTTAATTTACCACTTAGCTAGAGAGTTTTCTTTAAGACCAGACAATAAAGGCTTGTCTGCTCATAACTGATGCTCAGCTCTGTTTGAACGCAGCCATTCTCTTTGTGCAACAGTTGCCTTTCTCCTTTCCATAATAACAGCTACAATTCCGTGGATTTTAGTCTCATGATAATCTTGTATATAGGTAATAAGAGCTGCACTGAGTGAGTGCAACAGCTTCCTCCTTGCAGCTGTAAGCGTTTTGGAGCAGCACTGGTTTCTCTCTCGGTGTCGGTGGTTGCAGGTTTGGTTGCAGCAGGTCCCTCTGGTGTCACATTTACACAGGATTATTTCTTATTTGTGCACAGTGAACCTCATTTAAAAAAAACCACCCCAAGCTCACTGAAGCTTAAATTCTGGGCCATTGGGTTTGGGGAGCTGAGTTCTGTGTTGTTTTTTGTTTTTTTTTTATGATTCTGCAGTACAGAAATACAAGAAATCGTTCAGAATAATCTTTGGGGGTCCAATTGCAAACTCCTTTTCATTGCTATATATTGAAAGCAGATGCAAACGGCATTTTCACGTTAATCAGTTTTCATCCATCTCACTCACACACTGAGTGAATCTGTCCCACTTTCTTCTGCCTTCTGTGCTCTGTTCAGGGCAGAAACATTGCAAAGTCTCACTCTGGGTAGGTCATGTTGCACCGAGACAAATATCTTGCCTTCCCCGTAGCGAAGCTGAGAATATCTCCAGCTTTTTTATTTTTTATGAAACAGAGGTTCAAAAGTTCATCTTGCATAGACTTCAGCTGTGCTGAGGAAGAAAGGGGAAAGCCCTCAAGAGAGAAGTGGTGCAACAATGAGAAACTCAAAGTCAGCCTTGTCCAGAGGATGGTTCCTTTTAATTGGGCCACCATTAAAGCTTTGCCTCTCTCTTGTCTTTGGAGGTGTGGATATCTCAGCTTTTTGAGTAATCTTGAAAAACTGATAGTGCAGAGGACACATCTGAACTCTCTGTGTTTTATTGGGAAGAGAATTTGGGAAGTTTGTTTCAGCCCAAAGAGTCACAGAATTTGTGGTGTAAAATTTTGTTCTGCGTTGCTGAGAGAGACTTAAAATCATTTATAGGAAAACAGGATTTGGAATGAATGTAGAAGAAAAACTTTGCACTCCAAATCCTTTATTCTTTCACACTAATTGGCTGCTGTTCTGAGGGACAGCACTTGATCTTTTCCAAAGAACTCGGAGGTCCAGTTGCAAGAAAAGCTCTGGAGCTCCTATTGATTATCTCAACAAGTTTGTGTTATTAAGGTAAAAGTTGGCTCCTCTAGTTTTGACCTCACCTGGATCCCATATTCAATTATCCTTCCTTCACATCATTCCCCCCTCGTGGCCCCTCTTTTTTGCTTCCCATCTTCCTTCCACAGACACCGATGGCTTAAAACCAGAATGAAACATGAGGATGATGATGATCTAAATCTAAACCAGGATAAGTGAGTTCCCTCTTCAGGGGGAAGTGTTTGCCCTTGTTCATGGAAAAGTCAGATTAGATGCTGATAACAAGCTCCTCTGTCCCCAGGGCTCTATATTAAGCCATGCACTTGGCCCAGCACATCACTGAGAGCTGTTCCTTAATAACAGATGAACTAAATCACCAGGGACAACCAAAAGTCACTTGTTTAGGCAGCCAATGAGAAGCCTCACTTGGTTTGTATGTCATTTCTAGTCCTCTTTTGGGCTGCTGCACTTCAGAGGGCAATATATAGCAGATGATTATACATAATTGAACCATTTCCTGTGCTGACCGTATATTGTTGACAAACCCTGACATTGGCACAGCAGCCATTTCCTCTGGCCCAGCCATGATTAATCCAGCTATTTCTGGGCTCCTTTTAATCCTGTCTGCACAGTAGAACTTCCTCCAAACCCAGTTCTAAACCCTAAAACCTGGGACCTAATATTTCTTGTTGACTGTAAACTCAAAAGGAAATATTGTATGCGTGGGACAGATGAATCTAGATGTGATTCCAGTTTGTTCTTTTGGAGCCTTCTGTAATTACAGTAATTAGTTTCTCTCTTTTTTCCTCTCAGCTGATATAATTATTTGGCATTTCTTGTTCTTGCTGTGTTTTCTGTTGTTCATCACTTCTGTCCAAAGCAAGTTGTGCCAAATCTCCTCCTCAGTCACATCACTCTGGTTTTGTTGCATCATGACTTTAACAGGGTGATGCTACTACAGAGGGAAAAGGAACTAGTCCCAAATCACGGGTCTTTTCTTGGCCAAATATTACAATATGTAAATATCTGAGGGCAATTGAGCAAGTGAGAAGGAAAATTGTAAAAACTAGTAGGTTTAAGAGTCAAATGGAAATCTGTGCAGGAAACAGGAGGGGAAGGAAAGAAAGATCTGTTTGTAGGGAGAGACCAGTTGTTCTTTTCTTTAACTAATTCAAAGGAATCTTTTGTAGACATTGTTTGTGCCGTAGATCTTTCTTATCTCACTATATTCAGTTTTGTTTGTCTAATATCTGCTCAGCAAGTGACTGACTTTATTTGTCTTCATTCCCTATATAGTCTGTGTAATAATCCTTTGCTATTATATATCTTTGTTTGACTTACATTTCCTTCGCAGTTTTCCTCTGACATTGTTCATCTTCATTCCCCAAATCTGCACTAAGCAGCAGTTCGCTGACACTGCTCAGTCTGGATCTCCTCATTCCCAGTCAGCAGCAGCTCCCTGGAGCCATCCTTCTTCATCTGCCCACCACCTGACCACCGCCTCCTCCCATCGCTTACGTGCGTTAGAAATGATCAGCTCCCAGAGTTCAAATCCTTTTCACTTCCCAGGACAGCCAGCAGTCATCATCTGGCACCATTTGCTCTGGCCTTCAGGATTATTTGTCTTTATCCTGGACTCTCCAGTGAACATTCATGTGCAGCCCCACCCCAGGCTGCCCTGAAGTGCTGGGGATGTTCCCACTCTGGGTGTGCCACCTTGGGTTTCATCGGCACAGCATCATGGGGTGATTGAATGGTTTGGGTTGGAAGAGACCTTAAAGAAAGAGACCTTAAAGTTCATCCATCCCACCCCTGCCATGGGCAGGGACACCTTCCAAGCCCTGTCCAACCTGGCCTTAGACACTTCCATGGATCCAGGGGCAGCCACAGCTTCTCTGGGCAACCTGTGCCAGGGCCTGCCCACCCTCACAAAGCAGAATTCCTTCCTAATATCCAATCTAACCCTACTCTCTGTCAGTTTGAAGCCATTCCCCCTTGTCCTGTCACTCCAGGCCCTTGGAAATAGTCTCTTCATCTTTATTGTCATCTCCCTCCAGATAGTGGAAGGTTGTAATTAGGTCACCCCAAGCTTCTCTTCTCCAGGCTGAACAAACCCCACCTCTCCTGAAGTTTCTGCTGGAAAACCTGCAGGCCTAATTCTGTTAAACTGGCTCTTTGAAAGGTGTATTGTTCTTATTAAAAACACCTCAGGCTCCTTCAAAATTAAATTAATTCACCCATCATTCACCCATAATTAACCATCACTCACCAATTCTATGAAACAACTGAGGGATTTGTGATAAAAATCTAAGACACTTGAGGAGACCTTGGATCTTTGTTATGTTTCTCGCACAGCTTGAACACAGGGAAAAGGAAAATGGGTGTAAATCTTCCAAATCTCAGAAGATATCTGACCAAACTCCATCACCAGTGGCTGAGGGAAAGTTCTACCACAGAGATGAGCACCAGATGCTGGCCAAAAACTCAGAGATGAGTAGGGAAAGGATCTAACTGGCTTCACTGCATCTGTCTCTGGCTGTTTCTTCCTGGAGCTCTTTCCAGTCCTGGAGTAGTTGCAAATTCTCCTGTAATATTTCAAGATGGGTTATGTGTTATCCAGGGTGTCGTAGTTTTACCAAACAAAACATGAAATTCAGTCTTTAAACCAGGTTCCCTATAATTATGAGCATGGAATTGTGATGTCATGAGAAACCTGAACTGTTTAATCTGCAGAAAGGATTTTTATGGCAAAGGAACCCAGCTGAAAGAAACTGCAAATGATCAGATTTAAAACTCCAAGTTGAAGACTTATTTTCAAATCGCGTTTTTCCTCTTAATAAAAACATTTTGGAGAGGTGTCATAAATAGATGTGTGGTTAATGAGATCCAGCATCATCAGTTTTAAATGTTCAGCCTGTTGTTTTCTGATTTTCATTGCTCTCTTGAACTCAGACTAAGAAAGAGATATTAGACTAAAAATCTGAATTGCTCTGGAAGTGTCACTGAAATCTGCAATCTTAGCAGTCATTAGGACAAAGAAACCACCATTTGTAATTCATGGCATTAAAACTAAACTCATATTTTAATGGGGGAAAAGAACCCTTCTAAAAAACAGTTGTTATCCTTTTTGCTTTATCCAGCAAGGAGGAATATTTTCTGTCCCACCTATCTCTGGTGGCTCTGTTTGAACTAAATGACTAAAACACCACTCATCTTTTTGAAGATTTTACATTTTGTGTCCTATTTTATCCAAGAGCCCAGTTTCACACGTTGACGTTCTTGAAGCCAAAACCTGTTTTCCTTTATTTTTTTTTTTTCTTCTCCTTCTTTCAGCCTCACACATTGTTTCTAAATTAAACACGAGCCTGGGAAGAGAGAGGGTTTATCAGAGCTGACAAAAGGTGGCTGAGCTGGGGAATGTGCAGGGACACGCCAACGTTTTCTGCTCAGCCACGTTGGTGTGAAACTCCGGAGATCATGGAGGGGACAAAGTGGCCAAGGGTCACCCTGGAAGAGGAGGGGGAGCCTCCCTCGGGTAGAATCCATGGATTGTTTGTGCTGCCACTTCCCAGCTCGGGATGCTGCTTCCCCTGTTTTGTAGCAGGAAAGACTGAGTGACAAATTCGTGCATCAGGGACAGGAACGAACCGTGGTCTGTATTAAATGATGGAAAATGTGAAAACCTGGAAATGGGCACTTCAATCTGTGCACATGCACCAGGTGCTCTCAGGCTGGGAGAGATCAAAATAAATTGGCTTTTCATTTTTTTTCCTTTTTTTCTTCTTTTTTTTTTCTTTTTTTTTTTTTTATGAGAACAGTGATACTTAGAAAGAATCTAAGCCAAACTCCAGTTTAAAGTCCATTAATGATACCCAGACTGAAATTATTTTGATGTTCAGAGATGGGAATTTCAGGAAGGAAGGAAGGAAGGAAGGAAGGGGAGAAGGAAGGAAGGAAACAAACAATATTAATAGTTCCACGTGAAAATGGACCCTGAACTAAAATTTTATAGGAAACTGGGTTTTTAGGAGGATGCCTAAATAAAAATCAAACTTTGGGTCCAGCCTTCATAAATATCCTGGTTTTTGGGTATTGTCTACACTTGGAGCAATTATTAGAGTGGGGAAAGACCCTCAGTGTGTGATTTTCTCTACTTTCATCCAAGCAGAATGAAGTTTCAGTCCTTTCACACATTTCTTTGAGAATTGTGCCTGTTAATTAGCTGTATATATAATATCAGCTGTATATATAACATTAGTTGTGTATATAAATACTATGAAGGCACTTAAACCTGTTCCTAACCCCAAATAATCAATGACAATGACAATAGTCACAGTCCTGTTCATAAATACCCCAACAGTTACAACTCCAGCTTTTTGGTGCTGCTGAGGTAATTTCAAATGGTTTTTACATGTTTAACGTGTTCCCAGGCTGCTGAATTGTAGATAACTTAAGAATTAAGTATCACTGGGATTGTTCCTGATTGTTCCTGCTTTGTTCTCTCTCGTGTTCTCTTATGTTTTCTCTTCTCATAGCCTAGGTTTCCATGGGACCACGAAAAAACACATGAAAAAATAAGCTTGTATGTGTTTATCATTATTTGCCCTAAATAAAGATCAGTCCTCAGCTGGCAAAACCCAAAAGAAATACAGAGATTTTTTTTTCCAAATGAGTTTATAAATGGCTAAATCAGTTACAAAGGAGCAAATAAACAATAATTTTGCCTGTGTAGTCATTGAGAGTCTGCTCAAATGAATGCACTCCCACCAGCATAAATAAATGTTTCACTGGGTTACAACAGTGAAATAAAAGGAGGCATTTCAAGGCTGCCCTGGTTTAGTAAATGCAGGTCCCACCATGATATTATAAATTTTGACTTGATGAGGATATTTGTAAATATTTATCCAGAAATACAAGTGTCTGTATTGTCTGTATTTGCTTCTTGCTCTAGCACAGCAGGTCTGCATTTGCGGCAGACAAAAAAAAAAAAAAAAGAAGAAAGGTGGCTTTCTAGAAACTCCCCTTGAGAAGGGTTTGGGTTTTGTTGCTCCACAATCAAATATATTTTAGAAAGCCAGCAAGAATTCCTATAACTCTTTATGTGCTGCATAAATGCAGCACGTGCAGCACTCTTCAATCCATCACGTGCTTTTATTTTAACATAAAATATCCAAGAAAACCTGGGAATTTCGGAGCCGTTGCAGCGTGAGGTGCGTGAGGCGCCGCGGCATCGGGGGTCCGGCCGTGCCGGAGCGGACAGAGCCAGCCAGGAGGCTTTAAACCCTTCCAGAGAGTGGTGGAGCTAAAAGTAGATGGTGCCAGATGGAAAATGAGGGCGACTCCATGCCCTCCTCCATCTGCTTCCAGTCAGCCCTGGGACAACATGGAGAAAGCGCCTGCTCTGGCTGAGGGGAAGGGGCAGGGGTGGGGAAAGAAAAGTCTACGGGTCTTCTGGAGGGAACAAAACTCTGCGTCTGCAGGAGGTTCTGGAGCAGAAATGTGTTCTGTGCAATGATTTCTGCTGGGATGGAGCGCTGGGAGGGCACAGCCCAGGTGATGATCCCATGCGTGGAGCCAGACCCTGGTGAGGGAGCTGCCCTGCTCTGCCTCGTCCCTTAGACTTGTGTGTGCCACCCAGAGGCAGCCAAAGCTGCCAACAGCCATCCTACAGGTGTGAAAAGCCCTTGGGGAGGGGCTGGGGGGGCTGGAATTCTCACGGGGAAGGAAGGATCCACAGGGGTCGGGACTGTGGCATTCTCTGAGCCCCCCAGACTAACCAGAGGTGGGTGTCTGGCTGCACTCCAGCACCTTTGAGCTTTTGAGCTGCAAGAAGCAGGGCCAGGACAGCAAAAAAGCCCAAAGGACCTTGCTGGAGCCCCAAAGGCCTGTGTGTAACATCTGCTGAGTGGCCAGTGTCAGCAGGAAATCCTGCCCTGTGCTCTGGGATGGGCTTGGCAGCCTGGGATGAACTGCCAGTGCTCTGTGAATCATTCAGTAGCTTCTGAGCCCTCAGAAACCAGGGGCTGTGGGCATTCCCATTCCTCTGGCTTCCCATTCCTTAGATTTCCTTCTGTGCTGGCCATGGACCCGTGCCATGGATGAGAAGGAGCTCAGCATCCAACAGCAAAAGCTGCCTGCTTCCCCCTGCACTGTCTGCCCAGAGATTCCCAGTTTTCTTTGAAGCACATGGAACATGACACACCCATTTCTCTTCAGGGGCTTAAATTTGAGCTCCAAAAATAAGTTCTATTCTGCTTCCTTGTGGTTGTGTGTCCATCAAAGAGGGAAAAGCAGGGAGCCTGAGCTGGGCACAAAGGAGCTCAGGTGAATAAGGAGGCAGAAATGTTCTTGGACTGCTCCATTGCATTTATCCACGTGCATTTCTGACCAGTTCCTGCTTCCCAGAAACTTTTCTGGCAAGTTTTATTTTTGCAAGCTTGACTTTATTTTATTTCTCTTAAGAAAAAAACAGGCTAAGAGGTCACCCACTGGGATCTTTGGAGCTGATGCTTTCCAAACTGTGAGTGCCTTGAAAATGATTCTCAAAATATTTTCTGCAATTCTCTATACCGAGAAAACTGTTAGTCCTGGCAATATTTGAAACATAAATAAAGACCTTTTTTAGATACTGATGAATTTTTGCTTTTTTCAAGGCTCTGTTGTATTATGATAAATATTTTGTAGTCCTTGTTCAAGGAACAGCAGCAGCATCTGAAATTTTCTCTTATTGTGGGAGTGTCAGTATTTAAAAGCAAAATGTAGCATTCAGAAGGCACTTTGCTGTTCCTTACAGTCTGTTGACCTGCACTGGATGGTGATTTAACAGGCAGAAGATTTAGCAGGGATAGCCTTCCCTTTCCCACCAGTGTCTGATTTGTAGTTCGGTGGTGGGAGAAATATCATTCCACGACTTCTGAAAAGTCTGTGACAAATGACCTGCAAGTAAGAGATTGTACCAACTAGAGGTTTAAGGACCAGGTGAGTCACCCTTGAGCTGGTTCATGGAATCATGGAATCACAGAATAGTTTGGAAGGGGCCTTAAAGCCCACCCAGTGCCACGCCCTGCCCTGGGCAGGGCCACCTTCCACCAGCCCAGGGTGCTCCAAGCCCCATCCAGCCTGGCCTTCATGGGTTATCCCACTGGTCTCCATGGAGTTAAACCCCCCAGCAATTCACCCCTGTGCCAGGCACATCACCATTCCCTGAATCCCTGAATTCCTTGGTCAAGGACCAGTTTCCATCACCGAGCTGAGCATCCAGTTCTGCTTTCTGTTGGGTTCCTTCTTCCTGCAGTTGATCAAACGTTCTCCTCTCCACTGAGGGTTTTCACATATGTCAGAAATCTCGGGATCTAATAACACACCCAGGACTGCCAGCCACATCCTGAGGCTTTCAGGATTTTTTGTGTGGAACAGATTGAGAGCTCGCCAACACTTTTTTTTTTCAGAAATAGAAGTGCCAGTTTATCAAAAACCTGCGTAGGACACAAAAAAATTAATAATAATAAAAAAGGGAAACAACCAAGCATGGAAAAACCTCCCTGTTCCAGAAAAAAAATTGGCTTTGAAGCTGTTGAAACAGCCCACTCCACACTCTGAGTAAAATGTTTCATTTTTCAACTTGAATTTTAATCTGAAATTGTATTTCCTTTTGAAGTTTTTAAAGATCAGATGAGAAAGAAAACTTAAAATTCAAGATGACCGTGTGCTTGACACGATCCAGGCCATTATTTAATCAGAATTTGGGGTTGCCACAATCCAGTACAGAAAAGAACATAATTAAATCTCTGCTGTTTCCATGCAGCTCTGACATCATATATGCTAAATATGAGCATTGTGCACGTTCTGACCCATCAGAACCCATAGGTGTCCCAAATTTATGTCGAATCCTACGGCCTCTCAAATGCATTTCAAATGGAATTCACTGTTTAGTTTTTTTTTTTTTTTGAAGCCTAGAACAACACATCATACGAACAACTCAGCTATTTGTTTGCTGCTGGATTTGTTTGGATTTTGGAGGGCTCAGCTCCTCCTCCCTGTCCCTGGCCATTTGTCACTCTGCTGAAGGCACTCGCTGCTGCTCCCCCCAGTTAAGAGCATAGCCCTGTAAAATGGCATCTGCTTCAAATTTTTCTGACTTTGGTTTCACACTTTAGACACAAACTCCCAGGATAAGCCTTCGGTAATGTCTTTATGAAAACCTGAACATTTGGTCCTTGCAACCCCCAGGGCAATTCATGCTTTTGAAGAATTTGCAAAACCTACTGAAACCTGACCTTTCTTTGCTGAAATCTTGTTGACTGTATTTAATTCTGTAGACTTTCCTCTGCCTTTTTATTTTTTTCCTATGTGATCTTCAAATAACTTTTGGCAACATTTCTCTATAAAATTATGTTGCGTTTTCTGATCTTTTTTTTTTTAGCATACACCTTGATTTTTTTTTTTTTTAATAATGAGGTCAACCAGCTACTTTCCAATCCTCAGGGAGTTATTTCTTTAGTGAATTTCTATATTTGACCACCTACGTTTTTAACATTAATTAATGTTTGAGTTTCCCGTTTCAAGCTGTTAATTTTTACAGGAGCTCCTGGCCAGAACATCATCTTCAAGCATTTCACAGCCCAGGAGGTGTCCAAGGCAGGCCTGGCCGTGGCACTCAGAGCTCGGGGCTGGGGGACAAGGTGGGGATGGGGCACAGGGGGGACCTGATGGTCTCAAAGGTCTTTTCCAACCTCAAGGATTCTGCAGTGGGAAACTGGGAATCTCCCACCAGCTTTTCCCAGGAGAACTGCCCAAGATGAAAACGAGTTAAGCCCAGATGTTTAAAACCTGCTTGGTTCGAGCTGAGCTCTGGCTCACAGAGAGCAGGGCCCAGGTGGTTGCCCAAGGTCAGAACAGGAGTCACCATCGATGATCCCCCCGTGCCCTCATTTAATCAAAGTCATTAATTTAAAGTATGAATTCTAACACCCCTTTAATCCTTCTTAACAATAAGAAGCCCTGTTAAATCCTTAATGTGCCCCCTTTAATTATAACCTGTCAAACCCAGAATCAATCCTGAGCAGTAAACACAAAACTCCGGATTCTGCAAGCGAGTGCGATCAGGCCTTTTAAAATGCAAATCCAGGCTGAAGCATTAAACCTGTAATAAAGTTCAATTAATCTTTCCCCTTAAAACACACACCAAAATATTTAATCGCAGTCTAAATCTCGGAGGCTGACGGAACCCGAGCCAGGGAAGGCAGCTCTGGTCACGTGCAAACAGGAATGTCTTATCCTTGGAGTCACAAAAATTTGGGAAGGTGGATGTGGGCAGGGAGGGGGATCCATTAGAGTTTAGAAGGCAGGTGATTATATTTTTGGAGGATTATATATATTAAAATTCCCTGTTATCTCATGCAGAGGCATCCACAGGGAAATAGTCACCTGGGGAAAGATTCAAGGGCTGGGACAGAGACACCCTTGGCCTGAAGTGATTTCTGAGCACTGAGGGGGAGCAGAGCTGTAAATTGGAGGGGTGAGTTATAGGAGAGGCTCTCATGGAGCAGAGAGCAGCAAAGTCCAGCGTCCTGTGCCTCTCTCACCCATCTCAGGGCGGGGGCAGAGCAGTCAGGGTGGATTTTACACCCTGCTGGACGACGTTCAGCCCTTCTCCCCCTGCCGCAGCACCAACCTGCAGCGAGACCACAACAGAGCCGCCTCACTTGTCGTGGTTTGGGGAGGCAAAGCTTTGGCAGGCTGCCGTGTTAACGCTCAGCTCGTGCCTTTGCTGCAGCTTCTTCCACAGGCTTTTCCCCAGAGCTGGGGGAACGGGCAGGACTCGTGTGTTCCATTAGCAAGTTTGTTTTCCGCTCCTGAGCAGCGTCAAAGTGAGAATATAAATGCCAGTCCTGGGAGTGTTAATAAACAGGCATTGGGGGATAATAAAGATATTTCATTTTACGGAAGAGAAATGATTCCGAGCCGGCTGCATATTTTAAAAAGGGATATTTATATCGTGAAACAAAGATACTTCTAAACAAAAAGTCGCTTGAAATACAAACAGAAATGTTTTGTTTTGACAATCTGGGAACAGGATCCTGATGTATTATTGAAGCAGCCTGGGTATTTCTTTTCCCAGCCTGAAATGTGAGTACATCAAATTCAGCACTGTGAAACATTCTGCTTTGAGAAACTGGCTGGGCTCGACTGCAAAAAAAAATTGGTCAATTGGAAGATTATAGAGCGAGTCTATGTTGAACAAAGTGGGTGTGGAGGGTTATTAAATCAACACTGAGGGTTTGGGTGTTGTGAAGGTGCATGTATTGACACTACAGGCACTGTAGTGGAGAGATATCCCCTTTATTATTGGTGTTATTTAGCTCTGATAATGGTTTCAGCCCTGCAGAGAATATCACTGGAGCTTGCACAGCTGGACAAATAATGACAGCGTTTGTCTTCATGTCATTTTTGATGAGAAATATTGGCCAGAAGCCCAATGAAATTTATTTGTAATGATTTATTGGATAATTCAACAAGTGGAGTCAGAGCAGGCAGAAAACACATGGAGGACGATGTTCCACCACCTCCCAGGGCTTTGGGAGCAGCAGCAAATCCGGGGGGGGAAATGTGACCACATCAGCTGGACACCAGGACTTTCTCCTCAGAGCTGCTCTCCAGCATTTCAGCCCAAATTTTTACAGAATTGTTTGTTTGTTTTTTTTTTTTTTAAATCTGTAGAAAAATAATACGAGGAAAAATAATGTCAACTGGTGAATTCTTTTAATGGAGTGGAAGTGGGAATGAACAGGCAGAGATAAAAGAGATCTCCATGGGCTGCAAATCTGGATAATTCATTAATGAAGTGAAAACACAACTGAATTATTTAAAATCCAGATGAAGAAAGCTTTGTACTGATAGATTAGAAAGATAATATTCCATAAGGGTCCTTGACTGGAGTGTGCAGAGCTGCTCCAAGGAGCTGTTTGGTGCTGCTGGAGATCTGTCCTGAGCTCTTCTTTCCAGAGGAACTACCCCTGATTTCCTTGGACTGGGTCTGTGAAGGACTGAGTCTCCTTTTTCTTCCACAACAGGAACAACCTCTTGCACAATGAATCAGGTCACGGAGAACAGAACTCTTTTTATCAAGAAGCAGCTTCTCATCTATGCAAGTTGCACCTGGAACGGGGCTTAAAATGCTGCTTTTGGAGCAGAACAGTTGCCTTGCTGTGACCAACATGTTTTCTGCACGGCTTAGACAAAACAGACTAAAATTTAAGCTGCAGTGAGAGCAGTTGAAGGCATGTGATGGGTAATGCAGTCTATCTATAAAGAATTACATCCATCTCGCTGGCAGTAATTATATTATTGCAGCAGATCCCAGAAACTCGGTGAAAACCCACAGAAAATATCAACTTTAAACCCTGCTAGGGGACAAAGTGTTAATGAGAGAGAACCATCCCCACAACAGGAATGTGTGTTCCTTTCCTGAAAAAAACCCAACCTGATCCCTGCTTTCATTTTGCTTGTGTTTTTTGGGCTGGAAAACTGAAGTTGCCTGAAATGCCCCAGATTGGTGAGAAGTATTTTACTATTATTACAACGACAGCTCATTATCCTTGCAAACATAATTACCTGGGGAGAAGACATGTGAGGTGCAACGTGTCCATGAGCTCAGACGAGGGAGAGAGAGAGAGAGCGAGAGAGGGAGGGATGAAAATAGAATTGTGTCACCTCCAGTCTGTCATTTTTCTCCAAGCAAGCCTGAACAGATTGATTTCTGGGTCTCCTTCAGTGTAACTTAATCAATTTGGAGCAGATTTAGCTGGGCATATGGATGATCATGTGTCTGGCACTCGTTCCCCCCCCCTGCTAATATGGTTACAGGAATTTCAATCAGCACCACCAGCGGCTCCCACCCTACAACCACTTGGAATGGAAAAGGCTTTAATGCATTTTGGGCAGTAATTCATCCTGTCTGGCGCCTCGGAGAGGGTGAGAACACGGGCTGTGTTTGCAGCAGAACCTCCGTGTCCTCTTGGGTCGGTCTGAATTTCCTTGACAGGAAATGCCCAACAACCTATTCGGGAGGAAAGTCCTCGGCTGGGCCTTCAAAAAAAGGTTGGTTTGGGTCTGGAAGATGACTCGGAGAGGTTGTTTGAAGGAGGAACATGTTTCAAGTCCCAAGTTGTTACTACTTCGAGAAGCAACAGGGATGGATTCATTTCCCTAAATTGAGCCATCCCGTTGTGGCTGAGGCGCTGATGGATATCCTGGACACTGCAAGGATCTGGCAGGGTCTGTAAGAGACCTGAGACCACGGAGACCCAAAGCCTGAGGATTTCCCACAGAGCTTCAAACTGGAGGAATTGCCTTGTTTAAATAAGTGAATTAAGATCACAGAAACAGCAGAAACCAGACCTATTTCCTTCCAGGCAAGGAAGAGCAGAAGGAAAGACAAGCCATGCTGGGCACAGGGGGGTGGATTGTCATCCTTGGAGATAGTGCTGGGGAAAAAATGTGATTTAGAGAATCCCAGGATGTGCTGAGCTGGAAGGGACCCCCAAGGACCATCCAGTCCAACCCTCAGCCCTGCACAGGCCCAGCCCCAAGAGTCACCCCCTGTGCCCCA
>JAWMRA010000023.1:2218734-2237592 GCA_035584735.1 Pseudotriccus pelzelni | reverse complement strand
GGGCAGCCACAGCTTCTCTGGGCAACCTGTGCCAGGGCCTCCCCACCCTCACAGGGAAGAATTTCTCCCTGATATCCCATCCAGCCCTGCCCTCCAGCAGGGATAAAGCTATTCTTTCTTGTTCTACCACTACATGGCCTTGTAAAACGTCCTTCGGTGTTGATTCAGCTGAGTGCTGATAGGAGAGGGTGCTCTAGCCTGTGACCAGGCTAGAAAAACATCTTTGATGGGGTTTTATACCTGTGTGTTGAATACCGGGGTAGTCTGAAAGCACAAAGTCTGGTTGTGCCCATAAACAGATATTGTGCCCCCACAAATATCCTCCTCTGCAGGGAATGACCCCAGTGGAGTCCCACCACTCTCAGGGTCCCTGTGCTGGCACCCACACCCCAACAAGCCCAACCCATGCTTAGAAAAATGTTAGCGGAGCAGGACATGACATAAAATTGGGTGAGGGCATTTGAACTTCACAGGAGCACCTGGTACCAAAATCTTTGTGAGAAATGGCATTTTATTCCTCCGTGTTGATCATTCTAGCTCCTCCTCATTAGCATTTCCTCTCCTGCCAGTGGTTCTTACATATGTAGCTGCCTAGTTAGTACACAAAAATACCTGGAATTATTACCAATCTGCAGGAGCTTTTTGTTTGATCTTTAATGTTTTATTTCTTTTCTCCCTGTGCACACTCTGACAAGTTTTTCTAGTTAGCCCAGGAGAGCTTCCTCAGCACACTCATGCTTTTTATGCTTTCATCTTTTCTCTTAATCTGGTTTATCTATATTCCTCTTCCTTTAGCCTTGTTATTTATGTTCCACAGGCTGGATATTTACTTGAGGGATAAGTCATTCCTAGATTTTTATTTTTTTTTCTAGAAAACATACTTCTCTTTTATTAAAAAACCCATCCTGTCAAAGGTTGCAGTACCATAACTCAGAGAAACCAAATTCTTTCCACTTCCTATAAAGCCTACATTTTAATTAGATGATGTTTTCTTTTTATATTGTCAGAGAATAAAGTTTAAGACAATATTCTTCAATACTTTATGCTTTTAATAAATTATTTATACCAAGGTATATCCTAAGCTACACTGGTTGCTTCCTTTTCAAGGGCAAGGACTGTGCAGAAGGAGAACAGTCTCCATAAATATTCTAAAAAAGATATATTTAAAGGAAACAAATGCAAAGGAAGCTGTTACAAGCAGAACTTTGGAAAGCATATTGCAAAAACTGTATGATAATTTTGATCACTATCAGACTTGAAGTGGATATCTGGGTCATGTTTACAACAGCATTTTCTCTCTGTAGACTTAAGAGTTTCAGGGGGGAGAAAAAATGTGAAAAAAATGGATTAAGATACGAAAACCTGAGAAGTATAAATTTCCCTTGCAGGTTTCCCGAGGAGCTGCAAAGTCCATGGGCTGGGTTGGGTTAAAGAAATAGAGAAATGTGTGTGCCCAGTCACACATCTCCAAAATTTGCCTGCACTGCTTTGAATATTCTAATTTTCCAGTGTTTTGCAAAGGCTTTTCTAAAAAACAAACAGATATCTTGAACTTCCTCACCTGACCTGTGAAAGCAGAATTATTGAAGCCCAAAGTTTAGGCTTAGGACCGATGGAAACAATTATAAAACAATTAGGAAAAATAATCAGCTGCACCAGTGATCTGCATGTTCATGGATTAACAATTCCCCTTCCTAGTTAGAGACGCAACGTTTTTAAACCAACATTTTGACCCAGTTTTTTGCACACTGATGTTGAATTAAAACCCTTGTGTTTGATGTGAAGGAGGTAGCACATAATTTCCTCTACAAGATGTGTTTAATTTGGGGAAAATTCCCTTATTTTCAATGCTGCTGTAAAAATTCAATATGTAATTACATACCAGAGGTGTTCTTAATATCTACATTAGTAAGGAATAGATTTTTATCAATTAATGCGTGGTTACAGCCCCTATAACTCCCAACCTTCCCCGTGCCAGTTCGGGCACTGTGCAATTCTTTTCACATCCCCCCTGTTGTTTTTGTTTTCTCTCCAAGACAGTTCTTCAAAAACTATGCAGATTTGTTGACTTCCCACATCAGTTTAGGAGTGTGCTGGTTCCTGGTTTAAATTTCAGATTCAGTAGTTTTGTCGTCACCTCACGCAATTAGAAACAAAATAAATCCTTCAGCCTGTGCTGGGTGGGGGGGGAAGATGACACTGTTGAGGAGCTGATTGCAGAGGACGGGTGTCATTTGCCTTTGGTTTATACTACAAATTAAAGAGTGACTTTAATAAGGAGTCATTCAAGAATATCATTAAAAGGAAAGTTTATCCCAGCCTTACATCACCCTGCAACATTAAGGATCTGCCTGGGAAAGTGATTAGTTCGTGCTGCTCCCTGATTTTCATCAAATCAGTAATTCACAGATAAATATAACTGGGTGTGAATCTTTGCAAGGGTAACATCGTTTTTTTATGGTAAAACGTTGCTTTTATTGATGCACATTTGCTTCCTGACTTCTCTGAGCATCTGGGCACAGATTTGAGGCATTAACTTTGAGGCACTATCTTCGAATAATGACAAAAACGAAGTGCCTTGAAAATATTGTACATTAGCTTTGATTCCTTGGGTCAGAGGAAACATACACTGGGGTTATATTCTACAAACCTTAATATAATTATGTAGACTATTACCAATATAATATATTCTTGTAGGCACGAATTCCACACCTCCGAAAAGGAACCAGAGGAAATATGTCCCCCTTGGGAGCAGAATCATGCTGTCTGTACTTATATCACTTCTCTAGACACACATGACATGATGAATGGGAATTTCCTCAGCTAAAGCCAAATATTCTACACTGAGGAGATGGTTTGGATACTGCAGCTGTGATATATGTACACTTAGACATCCTGTGAGACTGCAATCCCATCTCCAGCTAAAATCAGCCGAAAGCTCTGCAAGACTAATTTTGCTCTGAACAAAATTTACTATACCGTCATATTCCCTGGTTTTTGGCCTCATTAAAAAGTAAGACCGACACAACTTTAACACCCAGAATCAGGAATAAATCACTTAAGTTTTGCCCACTGCTAGAAGCCATGGATCCTTTTTATCAGCTCAATCACATGTTCCATTAGAGTTTTATTGCAGTTAGTAGCCTGATGTACAGGCTGATGAGGCCCCATAAAGCAGATGCTTAAGACTCTGGATACAAATCTCAGAAAGAACATGTTTCACCCCTATTTAAGTGGCAGTTCCAGTGGATAGGACTAAGTGGACGAAGGTACTGAGTGCAATGTAACGAATAATATGGCAAATGCACTGCAGAGCAAATAAACTGTTATGAGTTACACTTCATTTTAATTAGGCACTCAGTTCATATTCTTCTGCACTTGGAACAGACCAAACAAATAAAAACCTGGCACAGTGGTTTGTATACAGTTCCTGCAGTGCTCAGTACAGTGGAGTTCCCCTGTGTTTTTATGGGAAGTGTAAAACCAGCCTGAAAACCACGGGATGTTTATGTTGGTTGTCACTTGGAGCAGAAAATTTAAGTGTTGCTGCTTAATAGAAAGAGCTTTGGGAATGAAGTCGGTCACTAAACCAGGGAACTCAGGAAACAACAGATTCCATAACATGACATACATCTGCACACCGTGAGTGGGTAGGACACAGTCTGGTTTGATCCTGTCCTGATCTGCAGCTCATGGAGCCAAGGGCCAACCCAACAGTGGCAGCCTTTCCAGTCCTTCGTGTTCCAAAGGGTAAAATCACCTGCAGACTCCTTGGAAAAGTGAATTTTTGCTGGTCTTCCAGAATCCTTCTCCTTTGAAATGCCCCTGCCCACGGCAGGGGGTTGGAATGAGGTGATCTTTAAAGTCCGTCCCAACCCAAACCATTTCGTGGTTCTGTGGCAACACTGCCATGTCTGACACTCGTGGAGATGCTCAGACAACACCCCTAAAACTTCATGTGCTGTCAAAACCAGCTTTTTTTGGCCCAAAAGAAAAATCCTTGGAGGCAATTACATAGGAGGTAAAGAAAAGCAGTAGCTTTCAGTACAAAACTGATTTTTGAAAAACAACATATCTGTATCACGATTTAAGCAATTCTACCCCAGAAATGCCATCCAGTCGCACCTGCAGCAGCACAATGGCTGTCATTTATGGTGGTGGGACCTGTCCTGCAGGCAAAGTGGGTGGGAGGTGTTTGGAAGCCATGAGCTAATGAATGATCAGAAGGAGCAGCAATGCTCATTTTACTTTCATTGAAAAGCTGAGATTGTATTAAATAAACACCTATAAATATCAGTGTTACATACGTATGTTTAATGCACACATATGTAATACACACACACGTGTGTACAGGTACATAGATAAATATATCTGCATTATTTATTCATCTCAGGCAGTTTCATTCCTTTGGGCAACAACCTGCCCCTGCCCCTCATGTGGTTGTAATTACCTCAATTACCACGTTAAAGGTTTTGCTTTCCTCTCATTGGGAGGAATCCAGATCAACACAGGTGATTTTGATTCCCCTCAGTTTTGTCCAATCTAATGAACCTGTGGGCTGAAACCCTGCATTTTTGTGGGGACCTATTTAAGGCAGGTGCAGGGGGAGCCTTGGTTCTTTCAGTAGAAGCAGCAGAGGGCTGTGGCTGGCCTGGGAAGCACGTGGAATGCAAGGTAGGCAAGAGATTTGTGTGAATTTTCTCATGTCCCGCAGTGATTGGAGGTTGTGGCAGGCACAGCCTTGCTGGAGAGTGAAAACTTGGGAACACAGTTTAAAATCCAGATGTTGTGTGAAAGGGGAAGGAAATACTGGAAGTATTGTTGTGTTTTGCTTATTTTCTGCTACAGTTATGCAAAGCTGCTGGAACAGCCTGGGAAAAGAGGCTGGACCAGAGAGCTCCACTCTTTCCTTCTTTTCTTTCTAAAAACAAACCTAATAAGGTACAAACTTTGGCTTATCAAGTATTTCAGCTTTCACTGTGGGCCGCAGCGCTAAGCCATTAACATCAGGCAGGTTCTTGTGCATTTATGACCAAGAGCAGACATTTTCCAGTTGTATTTAAGCTTTCAGGATTTCTGGAAATGAAAGAGAAGCCTTGACTGGAAGGATCAGTGCATATGTCATGCAGGATTGAATGGGTTTTTTCCTCTATTTGCAGGATCTGCATTATATGCAGAAAGCATTATGGCATGTAAGTAGGGTTAATAAATAACTTAATCTTCAAATATTCCAATTCCATTGACCAGTTCATTTGAAATGGGGGTGATGGTGCATTTTTTGTGATGTGCAAGGCTGGGTTGATTTCCCTGTGACAGTGCTGAGTTGGTGTAGGAAAATAGAGTTCAAAATTCCCAGAAGTAAAATGTGTGCTGTTACTTTTGACCCTAAGAATGGAGTCAAAACAGGATAAATTGTAGTTGCAAATAACCTTTTTCTCAGGCTTTATTTATAGAGGAATAAGCTCGAAGGGTCAGGAAATGGTTGTTTCTGCTGCTACTGAAAGTTCCCCATCTTTAATAGAGAGCTTAATATCAAAGATATGTTGGGGGGGATATTACATGTTTATTTCACTTTTGGTATTTGGTGACTAAAAAATGAGGAAGACAGGGGCATAAAACTCTTCTCAGCTTCTTTTATCAAGCACTCCTGTCCCACATCACTTTGAACTTCATGTGGTCAACACAGCAGTGGCTTTTTCTATGGGAGCTTCAGGAAAACAATAGTGTAATCCCTAAAAAACATCCAATACCATCTGAGCAGTTCTGACCTTTAACTTCAAAATGCCCTCAGCTGGCAGGGAGGGTGAAAACCTACAGCTCCTGTCACTGCAACAAAACACAGATTTCCAAGAATACTGGAAAACAAATACTCTGCATGATCCATCTGGGCTTTCTGATTTCTCCCTGAACAGGGAAGATGGGCAGGAATTGGATGTCCAGAGAGAAGTCAGGAATGATTGCTTCTCACAGGGCACTGAAAAGAACTAATCAGTTGGTCAAAGCAAAGGGCCTCCAGCAAATAAAAAACCCAAGAACTGGAACCAGTGAATTTAGATCAACTCCTGATGGAAAAATAAACCTGCTCCCTCTTGGTCAATCAGTTGTCCAGAACACCAACTATTTAACTATCCTGTTGTGAAATGCTTTCAATCACACTTCACTGTCTCCCCAAAATCTTCTGCTTTCCATACCTGGGATCCCACCAGTTTTCAAGCAGGTCTTTATAAAAAAGCTGATTTTTCCAGACCAGGGGATCAGCAGGGCTCTTCAGCAGTGGAAAAATGCTGCTGTATTAATTGGTGTTGATTGCTGGAGGGGTGGGAGTGGTTTCAGACTCTTCAGCCTGGTAATATAACTTGATAAGGACTAAATCAGAGGAACAAATTTGGTCTTGCAATGGACTTTTGTAATATGTGCTGCTTAACATTTGCAAAAAGCTGCCTTTGTCATTTAGTCCATGTAGTTGTTTTCAGCAGATAAAACCATAACAGAGCCCTTTTATCACAGTAGGAAACTTCCCTTTCCCCCCGGATTTTGAGCAATAACAATTCTGGGGGGTAATAATTATTCCAGATGCACTGTAGCATGTAAATGAATCTGTTGCTTTGGTGGCATTACTGCAAAAGCAATGCTGATGGTGTATGCTCGGAATGAGCAAATTAATTAACCAAACAGTGAAATCAAATAAATCTCCCAGCAGTGACCTCGGTGTCACCAAATAAAGGAAGACATTAGGTTGATGTGCAGTTGCTTTTGTTGAAGTAAAAGCAGAATTTAAGAGCTAAATGTTGTCATTATTCTGACTTAAAATAGACTTTCAGGCTGGCGATGCACTGCTGGCAGGGGGAGGTGGATATTTGATGTCCATTTAGCTTCTTGTCCGAATCTGCTGCAATCAGGCTTATAAAGCAAATGCCACAAACCAGTATTTCATTGGAAAGCTGCACCAGGGATAAAACCCCAACCCTACAGATCCCCTGTTGATATCAGCACTGTGCAGTCTCTCTGCCCTACACGGCTCTCCAGAGCTTGCAGCTCACTTGGCCTCTCAGCTGCCGACCTTGGCCATTCCCTTCACTGCTGACGCCTTTATCTCCTCCTCTCTGGGGGGTGAGAGTTTCCAGAGGCTCTGAGGAGCATTCCTGACTTTGGATAACGACAGTGCTCTGTTCTGTTCCCTCCTTCTACAATAAAATAAAAGCTGAAGCCACAAATGTGCGGCTTTTTACGTAGCGAAGAAAGGAAATTTGTGATTGTGGTATCAGGGTTGTACAGCAGCATAAGCTCTGCAGGGTTGCAGATGTTATCACTGGTGTTACCAATATAGGCTGATGGGACAGGTATTTAGGGATGTTTTGCAGGGGAATGATTACAGGGAGCCCAAAATCCTGAGGTTTTTATGCTGCCATCTATCATGGAGGTACTGCAAGATGAATGAGGATTTTTCATCCGGGGTGGGGGGGGTGGGGAATCCAGTTTTTACTGCTTTTATTTAGAAAAGGTCACTGTGTAGAAAAGTTCATTAGACTGTGTTCAAAATTTGGTGTTTAACAGTCGGCAAGTGTGGAAGATTTACTGCTGAGGGTGTGTGTAAGGAGTTAAGGGGCTCTGATGGGTGCACCGATGGGAGGAGTCTCTCAATGGGAAACCTGTCTTGGGAAAGGAGGCTCTGTGGGATTCCATTGGTCACCCAGCCAGCAATTCCCACCAGAGCCAATTGCCTGGTAATGTTTTCTGTCTTGGAGCTGTTGCAGTTTGTTTCCCTTGCTGCTTGAAACCCTCCATGCCCCAATGGTGACCAAAATCACTGATGCTGGGAGGTTCACACGCTACAAACTGCAGAACTGGTAATTCTTTCTCCACCCACACATCTTTGGTTAGGCTGCAGTAAGGATTCTAAATCCCCCAAATCTACTTCAACATATCAACTCCCACCAGTTTCGGTGGAGAATGGGATTATCGCTAGGAATTCAGCCTAGAAAACTTTGGACAATCAAAACCATATAAAGAATGTCTCATTCAGCTGTGGATGTGTTGGTTCTAGGGGGTAAAATGAACAAAAATCACTGCCCTGTCACTAAGGTAGAGCACAAGAGTGTGATGCTGACAGATACAAAATGGGCTTGCACTGTATGGGAGTTGCAAGCTTCCTGTCCAGAGCGTTCAGGGATAATTCCTTTGAGCAGGAATTATCACAAACTCCATTCCCCCCAGGCTGGTACCTGTTGTACTGATAGTGAATGTTTTTGTCAGTTAATTGTGTCTCCCCTGCAAAAAATACATGGAGTTTTCCGGCTGAGGGGAGATGTGAAACCTCTGCGTGTGGGCATCCCTGTGCAAGCAGGAAGGTGATTCCTAAAGGTAGCTGTTGATAGTTTTTATGGTGTGGTTTTTTTTTATGAGGGAATATTTTTTGGGTGTTTTTCATTTTATAGCAGGTGATTAACTCTGGAAGTGTTCAGTACCAGGTTGGATGGGATTTGGAGCAATCTGGTCTAGTGGAAGGAGTTCCTGCCCATGGCAGGGGGTGGGACTGGATGTTCTTTAAAGATCCCTTCCAACCCAAACTATTCTATGGTTAGCAGCAAGACTTTAGATGTTATAAAAATGTGGGGTCTTTCAAAAGTGGAGCTTCAGTAGGTGTGGCTGATGTTCTTGTTTCCCAAATTGCAGGGTGGCACTGGGTGTGATCCAGAGGGGGATTTCGGTTCAATAAAAAACAGTAGTGAGCCCAGCAGGAGGCCAGTGCTTCATTCTCTGTGTCCCATTAGGTTTGTAATATGGATACTTTAAGCACTGACTGTGTTTTCCATCAACGGAACAATATTCCTTTTTAAGGAACCTGTTGGTGATGGCTTTCCCTCCGATTTAATTTGTGCCGTGGTTTCCCTAGAAAAGGGCAAATCAACTTTCCTGTGAACCTTTATTTAATCCTCCTGAAGAGGCACCTCTGCTGTGGCTGCAGGATGGGGGCAGGTATTGATGGGGTGATAACAGCACAAATATCTCCCATAAAATATTTGCTAAAGGCCTCTTGAAGTTGTTTCCTATATTCTTTAATTCCTGTTTCAAACCACTTCCTCAGTTGAGGGTTTCAAATCTACCCACAATATTCTCCAGAAAATGACAGCCTTGGGATTTTCCCTTCAGATAAATCTTGTAAGAGGAATTTATTGCAACTAATAAATGGAGTTTCAGTAAAGTACATCTGATAAAAGTCCTCTTTTAATTGTGCTGATGTAACTTCATTGACTGATTCCTGACTTACATGAGCATCACTGAGAGGAAAGCCAAGCTGGAAGGGTCTGTCTGAAATGCAGACAGCGAGGAAAGAGTGGAATAAACTGGTTGGAAATCTAAAATAATGATGTGAAAAATATGTAGTGAAATCCCTCAAAAAAGAATTCATCCAATCATTTTGTTTCAGTTGTACCAAAACAGTATCATTTTGAAGTGACTAACGTTTTAAGCTGAGTATTATTTGGATAAATCTGAGTCTTTCAGAGTTTGATTTATGTAATATTGTACATACTAACATGTTATTCAAACCATTATTTTAATATAAATTAATTGCCATAAATCAAAACAAAATATGTTAAGGATACATTTTGACATTGTTAAAGTAAATCAGGGAACTATGCATTTCTTCCTTGAAAATCTTTAAAATCCTCCTTTGCCACTGCTGCTAAACTGCACATTTCCACCCAAATAAAATTCCTCAAAAGCCTGTGGACCAATTGTAATTTTAATGTTTCCTATTCAGAACTGAAACATACTTCAAGTACCACTCTCAGATTAGATAAATATACTATTGTTTACAGTTATGATAACCTTTAAGATCCTGCAAATGCCTTTAAAAAAGCTAATTACATGCTTTTATTTGCCGCCAGTAAAAACAGAAGAATAACAACCCAACTCATTTAATCCCTACTGTGATTTCCTCTGGGCTAATTAAAGTGTACTCAACAGATATCTTAACTGCACAGCCATAGGCAATCCAAATATTTAAAGGGACCAGCATCCCGCATTCCTGTCTGGAATGAGCACCAGGACTTGGGGTGTTTGTGGACACTGAGAACATCCCAAGGAACTGTCCTGGAGAGAAGGGTCTGTGCTGGGCTGTCCTGCCAGTGCTCACATCGAGGGCTCACATCACTCTGTACCAAGGGTGGTCCTGGCCTAAATATGTGCAGAGCTCTTAGTAAGGTCTCTTGTTCCTCCTCCTCCTCCACGTTCTTGTTCTAAAAACCTCCCTGAAAGCACCTCACAGGTGTAAATCCAGTGGATTCCGCAGCACCAACAAGCCTGGATGAGCTTCACCTCGGGGAGGGTGTGGAAGCTGTGAGGGAAATAAGATGTCAAAGTTGGATAAACTGACAAATTGCCCAGTGGTGATTGTTCTCCCACAACACCAGCTCCTGCCACACTTAACTTTGGGAGAGGTTGCCCAGAGAAGCTGTGACTGCCCCTGGATCCCTGGAAGTGTCCAAGGCCAGGTTGGACGGGGCTTAGAGCAACCTGGGCTGGTGGGTGCCATCCATGCCCATGGCAGGGAGTTGGAACAAGATGATCTTTAAGGTCCCTCCCACCCCAAACCATTTTAGGACTCTTTGCTACCAAGCTCTTCCAAAAAGAATTGGTCTTGTGCTGGCTGTATCTCCCAATATCAGGTAAAGGAACCTTAAAACTGCTAATATTCCAAGATGAAAAATAGGTTTTGCAAACAAACGTGTAGTACCAGCATGCATAATAAGTATTTTGGAGGAAATGAAGGTGCCATTGAAGTCAAAAATCATTCCCTTATTCAACAATTCCCCGTCTGTGCCTTGGTGCAAAGAGATTTTCATGGCTGGATTGAGGCTTTGGAATGTCTGTCAATGCTCTGTGGTGTCGAGGAGAGAATGAGCTCTTAAGGTTCTTCACAAGCACCTGCCATCGACCTTTTTGATGCTGACATTTGCATTTATAAGTGGCATGAATGGACTATTCTTCACCTTTAAATGCACATGGTATTTGTCTTTCCCACTTCTAGATGCTTGGGCTTGTTGATGAGTCTTTAATGCCACAATTCAGTGTGCATTAATTTTTACAGCTGTTAGAGAGGTGCTGGAAGGGAAATAGTAAGTCTTCAGCCCTCCCTTGTCATATTATACTATCATGCTCCGAGGCAATAAATAACAGTGATTCATTCAGACTGTATAAACCTCTCCATTAAAACACTCAGTAGGATAAAGGGACCATCAGAGCTCTCCTGTGGTTTTTGTTTTCTTGAAATGTTCATATTTAGCTCATCCTGTTTTCCATCTCCCCTAATCAGTGGTGTTCTCTCCTACTCTTCCTGAGGCAGAAATGGGGATGTGTCTCACTTTTTGGGGGCATTCAGCCCACAGGGGATGCCTGGAGCCGTTAGCAGGAACGGTTTGTTTGGTTTTATGACATGAATGCTAATTATGTCCTCACTTCTGTTGAGAGATGAGTCTTTTTCCTTCGATGTGGATTTGTTTTACTGTGATTTTCCTCAAGATTTTTGTCCCCTCTAGTAACATTGTGGCATAGTATATGTATTTCCAGAAAAAGTTTCTCTATCTCTTTCCTCTTGCCTGGAATCCTGGAAGCTGTTTTCCCTCTCTATCTTTAGGATATATTTCATTGTTCTTGTTAGGCCAACCAAGAATTGGAAAAACTTCTTGAAAACCGTCCTGTTTTGTTTCAGGCTATGACCTGAATTTGCTGGAAACAAATAGCCCCATTTTCTGAGTGAAGCTTTCTGTACTAATGAGATTTAAATAGTATGTATAAGATGCGATCCAACATTTAAGTGCTTAACCTGAAACAGTTCCATTTTATCCCTCACCCAAAGCATGTACAATGCCTTTATTCAAGCATTAAATGAGAATAACTCCTTCTGTCTTTCCCAGAAACCCCAGTCAGTGCCCAGTGTGTCAGTCAGGGTCTGGCTGTGATGTGACCATGAGCAGAGGGAAGAGAACCAGGACTGGGTAGGAAAGTGAAATCTCTCCTGAAGGGCCCTTTTCCTTTTAAAACTCTAATTGTAGAGGATTGTGGTTATTTCTTACACTGAATATAAGATTTCATATCCACTGAAGCTCTGACAGATGATAAAACTTCATTAAACATCAATAGTCACATCAGAATTGGCCTCAGAGGTGACTTGTTCTGTCTCTTGTGTTTTTTCAAGTTGGTAATTTTCCCAGAATCTCTGCAGTAATTTGCCTCATCCTTGAACTTTCCATGTCCCTGAACTTCCCACATTTCACGTGTAGGGAGAGAAAGACATGCTGCTAATAGGGAAAATTATCCAACAATCCCCTCTTCTGCGTGTTGATACCCTAACCCTAACCTGCCACTTCCCAAGGGAATTCAGCAGGGCTTTAACAAGGAAAAGTACCACAGCAAAAGATGGTGGGAGGGAAAATCTGTCCTTGGCTCTCATGTGCTCTCTCCATCTTTAAACAAATGCTGGGGGCACAGTAAGAGCTGGATTGGAGAGATGCATTTCCAAGGACAAGTACAGTTTTATTAGAATAGCAGGCACGGGGCTGACCCAGAAAAAGAGAGCTGAGGGTTTTGGAACCCCAGAGTACAGAATTTGCCAGAAAACTGGCAAAATAGTGCTAACACTGATAAGGGATTACACAGGATCTGCAATGAGAATGGTCATATTTTGATAGAGAGGAGTGATTTTGATTGAATGTCAAAGTTACAACTAACTTTTGTTTTCCTGTATTTCACTTAAATTTCCCCTTGTGAATACATTTCATAGCCTTTAATAAATTGAGAAAACAAACCCAAACAAGTGGCAGGTTTTCCCCTAAAAGGAGTTGTTATAAAGCCTAAAGGCTACATTTATCTGTCTATGCAATTGAACTTTACATGAAGTTGGACATCTCATGGTTTAATGTTCTGTCCATACTTTCAAACATATTTACTGAAATCATTTAAAAAACCACGAATCCTGAAGAAAACAAGTCAGTTTGTGTTGTGGTTTCCTTTTTTTTCTTTTAGGCCAAGATATCAGCTATTTTAAGTGATTCTACATTAAGTTTAATTACAGGCTTCATTTTCTTTGCTGACCCACAGCCCAGCTGGGAGGGGAAAAACCAAGTTAATTTGTGTAGCCATCATCAGACCTGCACTTTTTTGGTCTGTTTTGCCTGATATAGGGTAAAAATGATGTTCCAGGAGCACTAACTATCCCAGCATCAAGCTGTGGGATGGCTCTGCTGTTGCAGGCGATGCTTGGCAGGAGCTTTCCCCTCCTGTGAAAATGGGGTAGTTCATCCTTCCTCTTTGCCTCCAGAAGTATTTGATTTTAAACAGACTCCTTCTCCTGGAATATGGTAAATTAAGCCACTCTTAGAAGGTGTTTGAAGGTATCAGGAATTATGCTTTTATTGAAACTAAAGATGAGTTAGTTGTCCCTGCTGAATCCAAGGTACAAGCTGCTCTAGCATTTCTAGGAGTTTATAATTATTATTATTATTTCCCTTCCATATGGAACTTAATTGTAAATCTGCCAATGAATTCACTTCAGCACTGCACTTGCCTGCCTGGATGAGTTTGGAATTTATTATTTCAATTTGATTCCCTATACTTTTTTTGTAGGAAATATTTGGTGTTCTTTAGTGAAAGAGCTCACGGTGAATTTACAGCCCTTTCTTCATCAATAAATCCAGAGAAATCAAATTATTGTTAGGGCATAAAAAGCCCAAATACTATATTATTAAAGTACATCTTGAGACAAGGCATCATCTTGTTTTATGAGACGTAGTTCAATGCTAGAATGGTGTTAGAGTCTCGTACATGAGACACTTGGAGTGATTATTTTTTGCTTCAAAGATTGATAAGGGGGATAAGGAATTACCAGGGAATATTTTTTACTGCAATAATTTGATTCTGCTGGTGTTGCTTTCAGTGCTTCCATTTTCTTGTCCTCTTTGCAGTGGCTATTTTTAATTAGGGTCCGAATCTGAAGGTGTTACTCATCAGCAGGAGTAGTCACTGCCTTATTTTTGGGGGGACTATTTTTTGCACATAAACACTGACCAGTGTTTCAGGAATTGCCCTTGCTGGCAAGGAGGGAGAAGGTTTTGCTGTCTACAGACTTCCCATCATGCAAAGAATCCTTGTGCCACTGAGGGCTGGTGAGATTTCCCATTAGGAAAATGGAAAGGATGGAAAATCATCCTGTATTTATGACTGCAGTATTCCTCCATCAATCAACAACCATCCTGAATTGGGAGCCTTCCCTGGAAACAGGGGCAGAACAGGGCTAAGTATTGTTCAAGAGTCACCCTGAAATTACCAAAATTGAGGTATTTTATATACAACCTCGTCATCTGTGTATGATAAAATGAACAGCAGGGTGAAAATCCAGGGTAGGGTAAACAAAGTCATCCATTGCTTTGATTTGGAGCCTGTTGTCTGTCACATCCACCCTAAATCTCACTAAGGGAAACCTGGAGATCAAACTGCAGCTGAGTTCTAGGCACAGGCTAAAAATTAAAATAAAAGTTCTCCAAAGGGTGTTGGAAGGGTTTGCATCCACTCATTAAGCCATGTGTTAATGAGAAGTATCATGTTGCATCCATTTCCTAAAAGACCCAACAAAATTGTGAATAATCAAGACCAAACCCAAATATTTACAAATTTGAGGGTGGAGGGGGAAATTAAAAAATTGTTTGGGGGAGAAATGCATGATTTATTAATTTGAGTCCTTCTGAAGTTACATCTATTCAGGAAACTCTGCAAAAGACTCGAGTCCAATATCAATCCTAAGGAGATTAAGTACTTAAGCATTATACTGTCCTCGAAATTAAGGAAGTTGTATAAGCTTAATTTCCAGAGGATTCTAAATGTGATTAAACAGGATATGCCATGATTAAATATCTCGCTGCTATCCATTTCGGGCTGGATTAACTGCCTCAAAATGAACTCTCCCACAACATTTGGTTCAGATAACTCCCTGGGAGACTTTTTTTGTGTGTGTTATGGTAGCTTGTCTATATTTTGGCAGTTTTGCACAGAAAATAACGAGTGCAAAAGCACAGATATTGCAGAAATCTATGGAAAGCTCAGGGGTGCTCCTCAGATTTTTATTCCAGCACAGCCCTCTCTGGCAGCTGAGTTAAGTTAGGGGGGAATCTGCTGCACTGGCTGAAGCTGAGGAGTCTCAGCTTTGGTGATTGGTAACACTGGATTGCTAATGATTTATCCAGTACCTGTCTGGGGGAAAAAAACCTCCCAAAAAACCTCCATACAACTTCCCAGCAGTCCCAGCTCTTTGATAAAACTGGTTTATTTTCTTCGTGTCTGACTCTGATGCATCTTAAATGCTATTTTTGTGAGAACTAAGAGGTAATTTCACCTTGCACTGGGATTTACAACGAGGTCTAAAAGGTTTTTGTAGCTCTGAGTATTTCCTCACACTTTACAAGTGTACTGAACCTTAATTTTCCCTGTGAACTAGTAAATATTGGAAATATTTCATGTAATTTATTTTCTCTGAATTTATTGTGAGGTGTAGCTGAGGGATTCGGTTTTTCACATTCCTTAAATAAGTGCATTTCATGGAAGTTTTCACTGGCCACAATGAACATTTCAGAATTGCAACAGGTTGGAGCATGGGAAATATCCCCTTTTAATCAGCTTTTTAGATTTTACCTCTTATCTGAAAGAGGGACAAGGAGAAGCCCAACCCTTGTGGCACCTACTTGTGGAAGCTCCCACTCCACTCCAGCTGAGCGTTAAACTTCACGTATGTGAACCATTTCTTCAGCTGCCCATTTTTTTTCCCCTGGCAGACCTTTTTCTTCCTCTCACATTAGATGTGGGATGTGCTGGATGTGAACAGAGGTGCGAGACCAGGAACCTACTGCTGGCAGCAGTTATGAGAAGTGCTTCAGGAGGAGGGAGGGAGACCAGGAATAAGCTGCACACAAACTTACAGAAACACCCTAATTCTGCATCAGGATGGGGTGGAGATGCTGCTCTGAGCTGCATCAAACAGATGTATAATTTACTCTGCGAAATTACCCCACCACAA
Organism: Pseudotriccus pelzelni; assembly: GCA_035584735.1. Classification (NCBI taxonomy): domain Eukaryota; kingdom Metazoa; phylum Chordata; class Aves; order Passeriformes; family Tyrannidae; genus Pseudotriccus; species Pseudotriccus pelzelni. Next base: position 2,221,526 of record JAWMRA010000023.1, on the reverse strand, counting down.
AAACTCAGGAAGGCTCCTGCTGTACTTCCACGTGGATCAATAAGGGTGTAGAACGTGCCTTTTGTCCACCTACTCTGTCCCACTGCTCCCGAGAACAGAGACTTGGAGGAACCAGGGAACCATTTACCAGTTTCTTTAACCTGCAAATATATTAATGTATGCAATTTTTATCTGCTCATTATCCATTTATTGCGAGGTGAACCACTCAGAGTTCATTAGCCTGAGCTGCCTAAACTATTGCTGAGGTTCTGTTGATGCTTTAATGGCTTTTGTTGAGTTCATCCATTACCCTTGGTGCTTTATAAACATGAGTTCCCTCCTATTCTTTCTCTCCCTGCCCCGATGTCTATCTGGGTGTATTTGGCTGCTCACTTGCTCTGCTTTCAGCCTAATGCCTAAATTATATATAGAAGGAAGGGTTTGGAGCTGCTAGTTTTGTTCTTCCACTTAAATCCAGTTCAATTCAAATAAACATCAAATCTACCTGACTGCATCTGCTTGTCAAATAGGTGAATGTCTCAAATCCAGAGCCCCCACGCAGGAGATTCATGATCAGCAGTTTGATCAACACTCTTTAAAAATTCCCTTCACACGAGGATTGCGCAGCAGAACTCTGGAAAATATAGAAAAAAACCTTAATTTCAGAGAGCAAGATGCTCTCCCAGTGTATAATATCCTTCCTTGCCCCAAATCCTGTCTCAGCAGGAGCAGATCGCTTACAGAAATGCCATCTCAGTGGAGTGAAAGTAAATAATGCTCTGCTCTCCAAGTTTCTTACCCCAAATGCCAGTGATCAGGTCAACATCAGAGAAGTGCCCCAAGCACCTGCTCCCAGTGAATGAAAGGTCTGTCAACAACAAAGTTAGCACTATTCCTGATCTGATTTTGGATGAAGCACTAGACCTAGCCCGGAGCACAAGGACCTCGTTTAATGTCACCACTTCAGCTCAGTCCAGTATTACAAGTTTCTCAGTACAGTACAAAACAAGCCCTGCAGAAAGGCAGCAGCAGCAATCTGTCAGCTATTTACTGAGCCTTCCCTGAACTCCCTCCCTCACTGCTGTCCCCGGCATCTGTCCCTGGAATGTGGGCTTGGGCTCTGTCATACCTGACGGACAGGGCAGCCCTTGTGAGCTTCCCTGCTGATTTACCTGATAGAGGGAGATTTTCTCAGCTCCCTGGCTTCCTTTGCATATTCATCACTCACTAATCTTAAAAGAAAATACTGATATCAGGCTGGGGGAAATAAAAAATAAACTGTGTTTATTCCTGTTTGTGTGTAGAAAGAGCCGCTTTTCTTGCCTGGCATTGCGACCTGGGATGTGCAAAGCACTGGGCTCACCTGAGCACTTTATTGCTCACACTTACTGCAGGAGGTTCAGACAGCACATCCTCAAACATGGGCATTTTGTGGTAATTCAATTGGAGCTGGAAGCTGAAAGTGTTGTTTTTCTGTGGAATATGCAGAGTCCTAAATAACCAAAAGAGAGATCAGGCTGATCTGAGTAAACATGATTTTTCAGCCCTTTCCTGAGACAGCTGTCAAATGGCAAAAGGATCTATTGGCAATATGGCCACTGTTGAGTTAGCTACAATATTCCTCTTTCCCTATAATTTTCCTTTTCACCTGCCAAACCTGCCCATTTATATGCTTATATCCTGTTATTATATAAAATCAGGATGACAAATTGTATGTCTGCAGCCCTCTTTGTTCCCATTCTCCAGCCCAGTGAACATTCCTGGTGTACATCAGTTTTATGTGAATGTAGGATGTTTGGGGTTTGTGAAAAATGTTGCTCTGCATGATTCATTTTACTGCAGCTAATGCCAGGGAGAAAAAACTCCACACCACCTCTATTGGAAATAATAGCCTGCTTCTTGGACTTTGCCCATATATTTCTTTTGTCTGGTTGTTCTTTTGTTTAAGCCACTATCCAGGTGGAATAATCAGGTCTCTACAAGCAGAAAGCTATCAACTCTGCCATTATAGATCATGGTTTCTAAGCATCACTCACACATGTCAGGGAACGGGGGTTGCGCCTTATTAGTTTTCAGGTTCCCAAAGCTGTGCCTTTTCAGGGAGGCTGGTGCTGCCTTGGTGTGGGCAGGGGGGACACGGGGTGGGCTCCAACAAGGGGTTCACCCTCTCTGTCACAAGGCAGGTGCTGATACCATCAGCATGTGCTTACACACAGGAGCAACTGTAAAAAGCAGAGATGAAGCCTTGGTTCCACTCACATCAGGCATAAAACTCTCCTTGACTCCGCTGGGGCCAGGATTTTATTCTTGATATGAATTTTCTCTGTCAGACAACTTAAAGATGCTTTTATGAGGGAAAGAATCTCGCCATCTCAAATAGCATGTTTGCAATTCTGGAAATCTCTGACATATGTTTTAAGAGTGTGTCATATTTCCTACCAGGAGACTTTACGATGCCCAGAGCTTTGTGGGGAGATATTTACCCAGAGGCTGTGATAAAGCAGCTGAGATGTTCAGTAATGATGCTGGAGGTCATTTTAAAGTTACAACTTCTTTCTTTTTTTTTTTAAGTGACTTTCTAAACCTCCCTGTGTTGTTTAGGTATGAAAGAACTGTTCGTGGTTTTCTTTGGGCCTCTTTTATTTAGATTTAGTGCTGTTTGATGTTCTGCTGAGAGAAGCTGTGCTTCATTTTCATAGAACCCCAGAATGGTTTGGGTTGGGGGGATGTTCAAGATCATCCAGTGCCACCCCCTGCCACGGGCAGGGACACCTTCCACCAGCCCAGGTTGCTCCAAGCCCCGTCCAACCTGG
>JAWMRA010000023.1:2199861-2213302 GCA_035584735.1 Pseudotriccus pelzelni | reverse complement strand
CCTGTCCCTCCATGCCTTGTCCCCAGTCCCTCTCCAGCTCTCCTGGAGCCCCTTTAGACCCTGGAAGGGGCTCTCAGCTCTCTCTGGAGCCTTTTCTCCAGGTGAACATTCCCAGCTTCCCAGCCTGGCTCCAGAGCAGAGGGGCTCCTGCCTGAACATCAGTAGCAGGGACAAGACAAGCACTAATAAATCAAACTGGTCTGATTTCCCAGCCATTATCCCCCATCCCACCAGATCACTCAATGCCAGGCCCTGACTACATGAAGTGGAGGTCAATGAAGTGCCAAGGCCCTCTCCTGCCACACAAATTCCACGATGTTGGGTTACAGTAATTGAGACAAATTAGTCTTTCCCAGCCTGTAACATCACAGCAATTTTCTTAAAGCCATCCACTTAAAAACTGCTTTCCCAATTACCACACAGGCTTCATAAAACAATTACAGGAGTGCAAACAAACCCTGTTACACTGATGGGCTAATTACCCTCCGGGCTCCTGAACTTTTGGGTTGCCTTCACGGTGCGGAATCGAGGCTTGGAAATGAGTTCCTTCCCCCATCAGGAAAAGGCCATTTACTGCTGTACATTTTACTTGTGTGTAAACTGTAAAGGCACAATTTCTTGTCTGTAGCCAATTCTGTCCTGGTCATAGTTGAGTTTTAGAAGCTTCTCAAATATTTCCAAATATTCTACCTTTTTTTTTTTCCCCAGCGAAAAATACATTTCTTCTTGTGGGTAGTTAAAAGATATACCATTAGCCTGGACAGCACTGATGGCAATAAGGCCTCCTGCTGAGCTTTCAGCACGAGTTTGATAGGAAGAAATGCATCCCCGTGATAAAGACTAAAATAAAAAGCTGCATGGAGTGTTTAGCTTGGAAAGGGAGCACAGATATTTCAGTGCTAGTGGTCTGTTTATTCCAGAGGTAAAGCTGGAAAAATCTTGCACTAACCATTGATGCTGTGAGATAAACTTGGCTGCTCATTTCAGACCGTTAAGCAGGAAAACCGGGTGATTTCTTGACGCGTATCTTAAAAGATGTTGAAAGAAAACTATTTTCAGTTAATAATTAATTTGAAAGAGGGGAGATCTTGGTTGCATATTTGGAAGGAAATTCTCCCCCTTGAGGGTGGGGAGGCCCTGGCACAGGGTGCCCAGAGAAGCTGTGGCTGCCCCTGGATCCCTGGAAGTGTCCCAGGCTTGGAGCAACCTGGGCTGGTGGAAGGTGTCCCTGCCCATGGCAGGGGGTGGCACTGGATGGGCTTTAAGGTCCCTTCCAACCCAAACCATTCTATAATTCTATATTTCTGCTTATTTTCTTCACACCACGTTCTAGGACTTTTGATTTCTGTTATTCTCCTGGGTTCGTTGCTTCCCTGTGTCTGTACATTCCACGGAGAAATTAGCCTGAAAATGCATTAATTGTGCATGAACCCTTCCTGGGGTCCTGGCTTGTCCCACTGTTTTCACATTGTGCAAGAGGCAGAAAGACATTTGGGTTTCAGTATCGCTCATAAATCACTTTTACTCGCTTGTAAAGCTGCAGCAGAATAAAGAGCCCCAGCTCTGTCACGCTGTATTAGCCCTTTGCAGGCAGCTCCTTGAACAGGTTTCCATGCTATAGATATCATGGAAAAGGTGCCAAGAGGAAAAATGTTACCTCTTTACAGATGGGGAAAAAAAAAGTCATGCTGAATTGCAGTGAGCTCAGCTTTCCTATTCTGTGTTTTTGGGGGGTTTTCCCCCTAAAATGTAGGTCTGTTTTTTGAGCTCAGCATGAGACTCTAGCTCCTTCTCTCCTAATTATCCAAGTAACATCCATGAGTTCGGTAGAAACTGTGTGCGGCCAGAGCTTTTCCTGATCTCACCCAGGCAACTTCTTGAAGAGTTTCCTTATTTTGTTTTCAGAAATACAGAAAAATGGAGACATAAAGAAAAGAACATATTAGCTGTTTTTACCACTTCAGCCATTTTGGTCAAAACTGACTTTTTGGAGATGAAAACCCAGCAATCTAGATAGAGATAGATAAGAAAAAAAGCTCTTTGCTATCCTCCAGCAATTCTTTACGTCTTGAGATGTCAACAGCCTTATCATTCCTGTTGGGGATGAAGTGGTGCTCTGAAATAAGAGGGGAAAAATGTTCCTCCAAAGAGTCACAGCCTTATAGCTGAGATACTTAATCAGGATCTCCAGAACTGCAGCAAATGCAGGAAGAGGGTCCTCAAGAAGCCATTTATTTCCTTTGACCCAGAGACAGGTTTAACCACATTATAGCTGTTCTTAGAAATTTCCAGTGGTAGAGTTCCCCCAGCGTTAGGATGGAAATATTGTATTGCTAGGTGGATTTTCCTGTTGGTGTCTTTTTTCCTGGTGTTCATCCTGCACCTTTTTCCCAGATTATTCCTGTGGCAGAGTGGAGAATTGGTTTTCTTTGAAGTCATGCCTTAATAAATGTGTTCTTCTTTATCAAGGTCAGGTTTATGGTTAGAAATGTCATTTAAAATTGATCAAACTGGTAAAATTTCCACTGTGAATTTGTTTGTTGGAGTTTTTTTTTATCCTGATTAACATTTTGTTTGTTCGGGCTGGATATTAAAAACAAAATTCTTCACTGAAAGAGTGGTTAAACATTGGGACAAGCTCCCAAGGGGAGTGGTGGAGTCACCATCCCTGGGAGTGTTCAAAAAAATCAAGTAGATGTGGCACTTCATGATGGGGACGTGGTGCTATTTGGTCAGAGGTTGGACTTGTTGATCTTGAAGGTCTTTTCCAAGCTCAGTGATGCCACAATCTCATTCAAGTTCTCCTGGGGTTGCAGAGTTGAAGCAGAGCAGATCTGGGAGCAGAGCAGGGCCAGGAGAGCACAGGGTGGTCTCACATCAGCACTGTTCCAGACCACCTCAAATCCTGAAATCTTCAGAGGTGATGTAAGGAAAGGAAATGAATTCAGTTCTCTGGGAAGGTCCTGCCTGGGGAGAACAAGTGCCCACTTGGGGAGGTGTGTTCTCCACCTCCAGCAGGAGCTGGGGAGGGACATGTTGGAGATGTCTCTTCTGTGTGGCTGCCAACACAGGGCACTGAACAGCTGCCCTCTTCTCTTCCTAAGAAATTCTGGGGTTTGCCACATTTACACAGACTCTGGCGTTTGTGACTTGGTGTAGTGCCTTTTCTTTTAAATCCAGGCTCATCTGAACCAATCAAAAGAGGGTTGTTTTTCTGATTCGTGACCCTTTGCAGTTTATTCCTGGGGGTGCTCCATGTCCTTCCTCTTTGTAAACCTGTACTAAAACAACTGCTTGATGTAGACGTGAATTTCTATAGGTGTACATGTAAACAAGAAATGAAGGGGACATATATATATCTTAAAGCTTTAATTATCTATAATAGTGAAGACACTGAATTCTGTTCATTATATTATAATTCTCAGGACCTATTTTTTCCCTCAGCCATATGGTGCTGTGAGGGATGGCTGAGCTGTTTGCCTTCTTCACAGTTCACCATATATGTGCTGCAGATTTCTATGCTTTATGTAAAAAGATCCATCTGGGTGGAGGCAGGGAAAAGCTTCCCAGTGCCCTCCTGGATGCCTGGGAGCTGCCAGAGGGATGGGACAAGCAGGGGAGGAGGAAGGCATGGAACCATGGGTGAAACAGAGGGAATAATCCCTGGGAAAAGTGCTGGGTGTGCTGGCAGGAGAGAAGAGCCTCATCCAGATGTGACAGAAGGAATTTGGCTTTTCCAGGGCTTGGGATGAACCCAGTGGGGCTGGTCCAACCAAGGATTCATGAAACCTGCTGGATGGCAAAGCAAAGCAGGACCTGCAGGAAATCAGCACTTCGGAGTGGGGTGGGCTCTGGGGAGGGGTTTTATCCCACTCAGGGTCGGGATTGTCTCCAGTTAAAGAACTCCTTGCTGCTCTGTGGAAAATATCCTGTGTTCTGTGTCTGGGCCCACAGCACTCTGAGCATCTATGAGGTCTCTCAGGAGCTGTGTCCCCTCTCAGACACCTGATAAATTCCACTGCCATCCCTTCCACTGCCCTCAGTCCCCTCTGTGTCCTCCCCAAGTCACCCAGAGCCTGCACCCTGATCACCCCAGCGCTGACCAGCTTGTGTGTGAGAGAATGTGTGATCACATGCAAAGAAAACCCTAATCTGGCACCTCCCAAATCAGCAGGGGGTGATGGACGGGGGTTGGTCTGAGATCTCAGAGCTGGGAGGGAAATATTGCTGTGTTGGCTGAGCTGTTTGCTCCTCTGGCTTTGTGAGGTCACCAACACCTGAGAGAACGTTAAAGGGACAATAATTCGGCTTTGAAAAATGGAGCAGCCAGGAAATGTTCTTCGGCAGGATTTAGAGCGTGGGGTTGTGCAGCATCTCCTCTCCCTCTCAGCTGCCCTGCCCAGGGCTTGGCTGTAGCACAACCCAGTGCTGAGAGAGCTGAGCTGTGGGTACAGCAAGGATTCCCATATTGGAACATATCAACATCTCTGTTCATTTGTTCTAATAAAGAAGGGTTTTGTCTTTCCTAATGAAGCATTTCACATAAATCTGAAGATCCTCAGTAAGAGCTCAGTCTGCAGCCATAGTTAAATAACAAATATTTCTGTAGGAACAAGGCTTTCCCAGGCAGAAGGGGTCACTTTGCAGCCTGCTTATCTTGCCTAACACCTTCTGGTTTTCATGTGAAGAGACAGGCCTGAGTGAGCAGGTGAGATGAGACAAATCCCAGCACGATACTTAAAAACTGTAGATCTCGGTTTTCAGTCAAGTTCCCTCCTTCTCCTTTTCCATCCCTTGTCTCTTGTTGCCTGACAAGGAGAAGGTTGCTGTGAGTGTCACCGTGGGCTTGGGCTGATGTCACAATGGTCCTGCCCATGCATGGGGCTGTCACACCACACCTTCAGCCCAGAGCAGGTGTCAGGAACTTTAAATGTATCAAAACAGTGTCTGTGCATCCTTTCTGAAGAAGAAAAACCCTCCCAGCATGTCTTACACAGCAAGCAGAGCGCAGCCAGAGCTCCAGACGAGGGAAATGAGCGCTTTGTTTGTGACAGATTTCTGTTTTTATTCCCAAGGTTCAGAAGTAAATTACTACCAAAATGCAGACAGAAACCTGTAATGTTTGCCTCCACATTATTCATCCAGCAATGTGGGAGCTGCAGATCAGGGTGTGAAAGACAGCAGTTAAAATATGGGGCTGCTCCAGCCTTTTCTGTGCTGGTGTAAATCAAGAGGAACTTCCACTGAAACCAATGGAGCATAAAATTGGTGTAAGTGGGAATCAGGACTATCTCCTGTTCCTGTACGTCAGTGAAACTATTTGTTTAAAGTGTTTATAGACCCTGCAAGCATAAATAGCTTATTTTCTTACACATTAAAAAGATCAAAGGTAGCCAGAGTAATATTCTAGCACGAGCAAAACAAACATGTATATTTATTGCCACATAACTTGCAGGAGTCACACTCTGGTTGAATCTGAATCCAAAAATAGTCATTGATTTTTTTTTTTTATTCTTCCTTGCTTTAATAAAAGGAATCACAGCACTCTATGAAAACATGCATTCATTTGATTTGATTGACATCTTCAATTTTGGATATATATTCCAACTAATGGAATGAATATTGCAATACACGAATCAATTATATTTGTTCAGTTGTCAGGTTTGTAAAGTGAGGACTGTTTAAATTATATATGATCCAGCTGTCTATATATGATGTTGTCTTAATAGGCAATACTATCATCAATACATTTGTTTTAATGAGGAGCTTATCAGCATCCAGAGCTCATCTCTCATCCACTGTTATTTAGGGAAGCAATGGAATTTTATCTGTGAACCTTCCCCACTTCAGGACCAGGAGAATGCAGCTGATGAAGAAAGATTTGCTGCTGTAATTAAAATCATTTATCATTATTGAAATCGCTAATTTGCAGTCATTACTATTTATATTTTCACAGAGTATTTTGCCTTGGAGTTGGAGAAAAATTCTCCAAATACTCAAGCTGGGTTAAGTCTAAAATTCTTTCAGTATGGACTTGACTTCAAGCACCCAAGCAATCCTTGTGATAATATAAGTCAGCAAAGAAATAGGTCTGTGAGGAATCAGGGTGGTGGAAAATATTGCAAACTTCTATTTTCTATGATTTCCCCTTCTTTTTTTGACCTTTCCTATAATTTAGAGATTTGATAACACATTTTTAGAAAGAATTATCTTGTGAAACAAGAATTGGCTGCAAAACTCCCTAGACAAACACATTTAAGGAATTCCTGTTTCCTTATAAAAATGGCAAGATACATCAAACAGGATTTTGTAGTAGTATCCAATATTTTTATTAATTATGGGAATGATTGAACAGGGAACTTTCAAATTTGTGAATTTAGAAGAACTAGGAGTACTTTGGAGGATAAAAGTTGAATTTCAGAATGTTTTAATGGACAAACAAAGAGGGACAAGGGTAATACAAAAAATATTATAGAAGGATGTATAGGAAAGAAATACCAGACACATTAAAATTATTCTCCCCTCACTGAGTGGTGGTTTGGCCCTAATAAAATTAAAGGTGTAGTAGACAAAAGGCAGTCATGTTGTATCCTGAAATTCTATTTAAATACTGGAAAAAAAGGTGGTTTTTTTCCCCTTAGAAATAGGTAAAAAAAACAAAGGGAAGGACCATGTAGGCTCTGGGCTCTCCCCCATGGGAGGTCTGCAAGAACAGAATGAACCATTTAGAAATTGTTTTGATACACTTATCTTCTACTTGGTAGTGCAGCCTTAATTTTCTGTAATTATATTATGGCCTTGCATCTATTTAGCACGTTTCCCTAATTTTTGTGCAGCTTACATTAGCCGTTTTTATTATGCAAATAACAAAAATGGCAAAAATATTACCGGTCAGCCCAAGAAATTTTCCCAAGCAGTTGTGTAAGTTCTCGGGTTTTATAATTTTAGATATTTCAGGTTTGCAGAGGATTTAAAGAACTGAATTTGATGGAAAGAGGATGATTTTTTGTTTGTCTGGCAAGTAAGTTTAGAAACAGCACGAGAAGTCTGCAGGGGGTCACTAAATTGTCACCAAATCCATCAGGAGCATTAAGTCAAGATTGTAATAATGTTCTTTCTGGGTCTGGGAACAACAAGGACAGGATCATTCCAGGAGTATAAACCCTCCTACCTCTGGTTACTAATCAGCCACTGATTGCCAGCAGTGAGGAGGGATATTTCTACAGAGCTCGTTGTCTTTTAACCATCTCCTGGAGACCCCGGCAGGGCATTTTTCTGAAGTTGGTTCTGGTCTCCGTCACAGAGAGGACGGGACATCGGGGAGCTGGGACACTTAGTGATTCCTGGGCTCTGAACTTAACCCAGAGCCATTTTTCCAGCCGGAAAATGGCTGCAGTGTGAATTAAGTGATGCCTTGGAGAGGCTCAGATCTGCCCAAAGCACTTCACCCACAGAACAAGCCCAAGCCCTGCTCAGCTCATTGAACACCTTCATAAACACAACATCACTTACGCTCTGTTCTTTTCTCCACTGACAGTCAGCCACTTTGCTGGGAGTACAGAGCAGGAAGGTCCGTGGTCCTGGGCTTGCTTCAACTCTGCGGGAAGTCTAAGGGAATGCTCTTTTCTGAGGCACAGCCCGGTGTCTGATTTCAGCCTTGTCTGTCGCTGTGAATGTTAATTCACACAGGTGAGGGAATCCTGGGACTGATTCAAAGCTCTTCCCAGACCTGCAGGTGCAGGAGAACTGAAAGAGTGTTTGTGGAGGAGAAAATATGCAAAAATTATGCTGGAGATGCCTCTTTTGTAATACTGACGCGTTTTCACCCAGGCTTTGGGTGCTCACAAACTGAAGAGGAACATTCATCTGTCTTGAGACCGAGGGTTATTTTTTTTTCCACTCATCTGATGTTCTTGACAGTATTCTCAGGATACTAATTTGTTACTTTTAATGATAATTCTCTGTCCACATGAGAACAGACGTACATCACACACAGACACTCACATATACCCTGAGCTCGCTGCCATAAAATATTTATGAATCATTATTGGCATTAGGGATATCTGAAGCCCAAATTTGTAGGAGGCAATTTTGTAGAAAATGAAATTATGGAATATTTATTCACCCAGTAAGCTGCCCCGAGTGTGTGTCTCCTGCAGAATTAGGCAGTTATTTATTTATGAGCTGGTCTCCTGCTCTCTCCCTTAAAGAGAAACCACGGAACAGGTTGAACAGAATGTTTGTTTACAAATTGGCCAGAGAGAGCATTGTTCTCAGTTTGATTTGCAGTGACTAATGAGCAACATAATTTTTAATCAGAGGTTTTCCAGCCTGACACGCTGACAAGGACATCCTGCCCATGTTGCATTCGGCACGGAATGCAGGCAGCTGGGGATGCTGAGGAGAGAACAAAAGCAGTGGGAGAAAGATCAACGTGGCAGGAGAGAGTAAGAGTTTTTCCTGGTGCAAACGTTTTTCAGTTTAGGACTTGCTGGGGGTGGGTTTCGGCGGCGCAGCAAAACCGAGTCCTCGGCTCGGGGCGCGGAAGGAAATGAGTTTGTCTGTGCTAATGAATCAAAGGCCAGCAGTCAGCAGGGATAAATAGAGCATGAGATCTGGGGCTTGGGACTTCTCCGGGATGACTCCGGAGACACCCCGGACCGTGAGGCAGGAAGGGCTGGAAGCAAATCGACGTTGACAAAGCTTTTAAAATTGCTCTCCCCGTTGCCCGGTAGTTCAACACGGCAGATGCTCGTTCGTTCTGCCACCTTCTGCAGGGACAGCCACATGCACAGCCTGCCTGTGACCTCTCCCTCTGCCTCTTTGTGCCAAGCCATGCCGGGGAACAACCCCCCCTCCCCTCGATTTTTGCGGCATCCCTAAATTCAATGCCCTCAAGGAGCTTCGCAACCTTGCGTTTCCCTCCCTATGACTTGGGAAGAGCAAAATTGCTTTCTTCATCTCCCAGGTCCAAAAAAAAAAAAAAAAAGATTTTTGTAGGTGAAAAATGGGAGAGGACAAGGCAGAACAAGGGTGTCCAAATACGTCCTCAGCAGTGCTCTGTCTCTCCACTGTCTATCTCACCCCTCTTCCCCACCTGGCTGTTCAGGTTCAGAGGTTCCTTTGCACATTCCTGACATGACCCTCAAATTATTCCCTTAATAACAATATACCCATTTACTCCATTATTCCTTGATAAGCCCTGGTTTGAGTGATCATAAAGGTAGGTTTCTTCAATACCCAGTTAACACAGCCCTTCTAGATAAGCTATTTTGGCTTGAAAGTGCTTTTTATCCACTTCTCCCTAGTAACAAAGAGCCTCTTCAAAGTGGAGATGACTCTGATAGCGCTGGAGATATTAACACATGTTGTTGCTGCAACCCCTTTAACACTTCCAGGAATTTAATTTTAATTAATTACTTTGTACTGAGAATGGAGAAAGTGAGAAATGCATCACCTGCTTTTATGGGGAAGAAAAGCAAAGATCAAGACTTCTTGAAAGACTTAGTGAAAGGGAAAACAAGACTGCTACATTTTCTGCTCCTGATTTAGGGCTGGAAGATACTTTGCATTACATTATCATTTCATTTTGCATTTTAATCTGCATAAATCCCATGGGCATGTGCCAAGTGCTACCCAAAACATGCTCCTCTGCTGCCACTTTTCTGACCATGTATTACAGGAAAGACTGGATGCAATGTCAGCAAACAAGGAATATGGAATAATGACACAGGGTTTAGCCAGGAGCCTTTGTAAGACAAAATTAAAGGTGTACCAGCTAAACTACATGTTTTTAAAGGGACTGGGTGCCCTCATTTTAGAAGTGCTTGGGTAGCTCTAATGGAGAAGGATTGTAATGATTTTTGACACGTGTTAATGGTGTGTGTCACGTTCTTTATATTTTCATAATGACATGTCTAATTTCTGATGGCATGTGTCACATTGCATATGTTTGTTAAATATAGGTCACAAGCTAAAAATATGCACAATATTAGCAAAATATATAAGATAACAATTGCATGTATCTCCCTTATCATAACAGCCCCAACTGATCTTAAATCTGACTCCAGTGAAAGGTTTTTTAAAGCTCTGTCTTAGAAGATGGTGGTGAAAAGTGGAGTTGTTTTGACGAGAAAAAGGGATTCTGTCTCTCTGGGGTTGTTCCTAGAGACGGTGCCTCTTCCTTTGACAAATGCTGAGCTGTGAATGTGGTAGTCACTGATTTATATGGTTTGGCAAAGGCTACAAAGAGCAGCTCTGGGGAGGGAGGGTGAGGGGAGAGCCACGTTTCAGGCTGTTGCCTAAAAACAACTGCTCAGCGTTGCTGCCGTGACCTTCTGCCCTCCAGGGGTGTGGGTGATATTTATTCTGCTTCAGGGAGGAGCTCAAGTGATAAGTGACCATTCTGCAGGTCTCCAAATTCCCATAAAAGCCTGTGATAGGAAGCCAGGACCATCCATGGGCTCGCTGTTCTCTTATCGATCAAGTCTTGCTTTCTGGACGGTGGTTAAGTCACTAGAAGTGACTCTTGGTGTCTAATCCAGATATTTCTGACATCCAGATTTCATGTTTTGCCTCAACAGCCCAATCTTACAGGACATCTGGATCTTGAGGCTTTTTCCTTTGAAAAAAATTGACATAAGCAAGGAATGGATCTTAGAGACTCACCAGACAAAGTAAATTTTGTTATGGGCAGGATGGTATCTCTTAATAAGGCATTGTCTTATATTCTCATTAGATAAAGTTTATTGTTAGTTTTTTGTTTGCTATTTGAAGGAAGGAAACAAGGTTGTGATGCTTTCCCAGTGGTTGAATGTGACTCTAGCTCTTCACAACTGTTTTTACTGCAATTAAGTAGAACTGTAAGGACTGCAGTCCCTCCTCCAGCACTTGCCAGGTCAGGCTGTAGGACCAGTGTGAGCTGAGCGGTGCTGTCAGTGTGTGCAGGATGGAAATGGGATGGAATGCCTTGCTTTTGCTGGCTAAGAAGAATTAGACACCCTAATGGACTCACAAGTGTTACCGAGAAATGAATATGAAAAATAGATAAAGTGAGCTCTAAAAGCCATGTGATTGAGAGAGATGGAGAGATAGAACATACACATGGCCAGTTCAGCCAAGCTCTGAATGAAGGAAATGTGATAAGGGATGGAATGAAAACCCGTTTCATACCGGCCCCCCTAATCCCACTTTAATTTGACGGTCAACAATTTCAAATGGAATGGTGGAATTGTGTCTGAGCTTTCCAAGGGCTCCTACATTTCCACCTCAACTCCACCAGAAATGATGCACTGGTGTTAAAAAAGAACATCAGATCAGGCAAGAAACTTCTTCAACTTGTAATTTTACTTCAGAAGTATTTGTAAATCCTTTAAATAACACTCCCCTTCGTATCTGACCTGTTTGTGCCTGTTCATGCACCGCTACCTCAGCTTTGGCCAACACCTCCCGTTTTCCTTCTCCTGATAATTTTCACGGGTAGCACAGGGATTAGGATTTGCTGTCCCATCCATCAGCTTCGCTGGAGATGCTCCAGCTTTTTCTCCCTCCTCCCTCACCCTCTGCCAGCTCCTCATGCTTGCCCCAGTTGTGAACTTGCTGTGGAAAAAGCGTTTTTCCACAAGTGTGTGCCAGCCTTGGAGAGGGGAATTTGATGACCCAGGAGTGCTGCAACAAAGGCAATTAGAAGTCTGCTGCATGTGCATTAAATATACTATATAATCCTAAAATGAAGATGTTGCTAAGAGCAGCCCATGAGGATGCTGAGCTAGAGGAAGCATGACAATAGATAATTTCAGATCCAGCCAAGCTTGAAAGAGGTGTGTTTTCCTCCTTCCCTGAAGCTAAGGAAGAAAGAGCTACGAAGTCTCCTCACTTGAACAAACAACTCTCACTTCCCCTCTGCCCCATCCTCAGTTTTACACCACTTACGATAGATAATTTTGTTCAACTTTGGGAGACAAAATTACTGACCAGGTAAAAAAGCAGAGAGGAAGTTTCAGGAACCAGTAACTGTTCCCTTCTTGCAGCAGTAACATCACAGAGCCACCATGGTAAGAAAAGCAACAAATCCCTGATGAGAAATCAGAGCCATACCTTCTAAGTTATTTTACTGATGCCATGAAATTCTATTTTAATTGAAGATATTGACAGCTTTTCCCATTGAAGGCCAGATGATTTCAAGGGGAAAATCCTGCAGACACGGGTTTTCTTGGCTTTTGTACGACTGGGATGTCTGACATGAAGGATGTTTCATGTCTGCTGTATGAGGTTATCAATGATCCTAAAAAATTCCATCATTAGGTTCCAGAAATCTCTTCCTATCAGGATAGAAAACTCTGTAAAATCCTGGAGAATTTAGTTCAGATAGAAAAAGCACCTCCAGAAGATCACCCACAAGACAAGGTGATA
The DNA here is from genome assembly GCA_035584735.1 of Pseudotriccus pelzelni. NCBI lineage: Eukaryota > Metazoa > Chordata > Aves > Passeriformes > Tyrannidae > Pseudotriccus > Pseudotriccus pelzelni. The sequence goes on along the minus strand of JAWMRA010000023.1, from coordinate 2,200,891 downwards.
CCCAGCTGAAGACTTTTGTTTTGACAGTGTCAGTATATTGATTTTTCCTTGTCTTCATCCCAAAGGCTTTGCTGGAGCCCAGCTGGGGCTGATGTTCCTCCTACAAAAGCAGGGTGGGCAAAGGAAGCTTTGGGGTCGAAAGGTCTTGACTCACTATCTATGGGAGGATTGGATATTAATATCAGCAAAATACATTTTATAAAATAACAAATCCAAGTCATAGAGACATTCTATCGTGAGAATGTACGGAGTATCCCAGGGAGCTCAAACCCTTGCTATTATCAATTCATATGGCTGAGTTTCCCTGCTGTATTCTAGAGAATTATATTTAAAACCTGAGAGAAAAGAGGTTTGAAAGGACAAAGGAAACTGTGCTTTTCTTTCCATCTTTTTTCTATTCTTGTTTGTCCAAAATTCCGATTGTGTGGGACTCTTAACATGCAGGTAGAGTTCTTATTTACCTCTACACTTGTGCTTCCTACAGCCTAACTTCTGAGGGATATTTTCCATAAGAGTCATATCAAAGGCCCATGAAGTTGTTACATATGTCATGTTCTCCACTTCCCCGTCTGTTGAAAAGACCCATTTATTTATCCTTCACTGGAAAATGGGCTGTGCAGCGTTTAGCAGAGCGAGCACTGAAAACCTGATGTGGTTTGTGAGTAAATGAGGTTTCAGTGCCTCTTTTAAATACCTGTGAATGTTACTGATGTCCCAATGAGATGAACACATGAAAGACAGATAGGTTTGCTGCCACATTTAATATTCTGAGCTTATTGCAATGCCTGCAATTCTCCTTGTGAAGGGAAAACAAGGGGCTGAGCATGCAAAGGAAGTGGGGAGGTGATGGATTGAATACAGGTAGGAAAGGAAATCATGGAGAATTAGGCTAATGAAGGGGAGAAATGATCCTGTGACCAGGGCTAAATCCCAGGATATGCTGAGTTGGGTGTCCAACCCTCAGCCCTGCACAGGCCCAGCCCCAAGAGTCCCCCCCTGTGCCCCAGAGGATCATCCAAACCCTCCTGGA
>JAWMRA010000023.1:2174308-2194821 GCA_035584735.1 Pseudotriccus pelzelni | reverse complement strand
CCAACCACCCTCTGGGGGAAGAACCTTGTGCTGAGATCCAACCTGAGCCTGCCCTGACACAGCTCCAGCCCTTCCCTGAGTGCTGTCTCTGGACTTTGCACCAGAAAGAAAAGTCCAGGAGCTGGACTTCAATGATCCTTTTGGGTCCCCTCCAACTCAGGATATTCTTTGATTTTATGACTCGATGAAAACCAGCCTGGCCTGGCTGAGGGGGTTTTTCTGTCAAGATTTTGAAGGGTATTGGGGGCTCCCTGTGTTCTCAAGGTTTTGCATCGTTATCCTGTCAGAAGAAATACCCCAAACACGGGGAAAGCTGCAGCACTGGATCTCCCCCAGCACTGGATCTCCTGTTGTGGTGTCAGCCAGACCCTGGGCACGCTCACCCAGCAGGGTCCAGGCATGAGATACAAACCAAGCAGCCCCGGGGCACAGGTCCCTAAATGTCCTCAGCTATCCCTGGGTGGCTCAGAGCCAGTGACAAGCTAAAGCCTCAAGGGATCTCTCAGCAGAGAAAGACGAATCCCTCCTGACTTTGTCCCTTGGAAAGACACATCGACTCCCAGGGAGCAGGAGTCCTCTCAGGGTCAGTGCTGAAGGTCACTGTGAGGGCTGGCAAGAGGGTGCAGATGGAAAGCATCTTCCAGCAATCTGAATAACTCAAGCAGAACCTAAAAATCAGCTTTGAGGGGTTTTCCAAACCTGTCTCATTACAAGGTGCCTACTCCAGGTCTCCACCACAGGTAGCGTGGGCTTAGTTTGACAACTTTACTGCTCATCAGCTGCTTCTTGAAGGTTAAAAGGTGATTTAACCCCTTGCCTGCTTTTGTTGTAGGGTTGTTTGGAAGTGCAGAGTTGAGCCTAATGCCTTAAAAGCCTTCCACTGCAAAGAGAAAGAAATTCCTAAAGACAGGAACACATTTTAATTGCTCATTTGTAGAGTTTTACTTACAAAATCTATTTTAAGCTGCAATTTGAGATTTACAGATATTTGTGGACCATGCCTTAAGAAAGAGCTCTTCACTAATAGATATGCAAAGTAACTGAGGTTTACATTTTCTCACTAAAACTCTAATTTTTTTTTTCTCACTATTTTTAGCTGAAGATATGAAATAGCAGATTGAGAAAAAATAGAAGTGCATAAGCAAGGAAGGTTTCTTTGTGAAGGGACTAGTTCCAGCTAGTAATGGGGGATTTATCAAAGCTTGGGACACTGGGAGGAGAAATCAACAGATACATATCCTGAGTAGGCAAAAGAAAAATCATTTAATTTGCAATATTTGATGAAGTGCGCACTGAAAATGAGAAATATCAGGAAAACTCCTCTTTCAGCCTGTCAGGTGAGGCTTTTTCTGTGCTCCACACGCACAGCTGAAGGACAGCACATCAGGGGTGCTAATCAGGAGTGGTCAGGCATTGGAACAGGCCCCTCAGGGAAGTGGTGGGGTTGCCATCCCTGGAAGGGTTCCAGAAACAAACGGATGTGGCACTTCATGATGTGGTTTGGTGGCCATGGGGGTGTTTGGTCAAAGGTCGGACTTGATCTTGCACATCTTTTCCAGCCTCAGTGATTCTGTGATTCTATGGCTAAACTCAATTTTTTGAACTTCTCCTGAACCTTTATTAGGGCAATAATTTGCAGTCAGCACTGACACTGCTTTGAGTTCTGCTTTGGAGAGTTTATTACTTACTTTCCCTAGTAGGGATCCATGATTCCCACGGTATTCCCTCTTCTTCAGGCTTCCTGCAGGGATGTACACAAGGAGCCATCAACTGAAAACACCATGAATATCACAGAGCACAAGATCAAACTCAGTTAAATTCCACTTTTTGCCCTCCCTTTTCATTTTTCTAAGGCTTAATAAACAGCCCTGTGTTTTGTTCGCTCTTCCAGGAGCTCCTTCCTGCAGATTGTTCTCTTCCTTATGTCATTTAGGGGCCATATAAAACGTGCCCAGACCACACACACTAAATGTTGCTTTCTGAAACAGCCTGACATCCAAAAACCAGAGCCTATCAAGGCAGGAATCAGATAGAATTTGCTGAAACCAAGTCTGCTATTTCAATGCTGGTTCTTGTTTCTTCTAATAATTGGTTGGGATGGTTGAAAACTGATCTCCCTGTATTAATGGAGATCATAGAATATTTTGGGTTGAGGGACCTTAAGATTCATCCTGTTCCACCCCCTGCCATGGGCAGGGACACCTTCCACTCTCCCAGGTTGATCCAAGCCCCGTCCAACCTGGCCTTGGACATTCCAGGGATGTGGGGCAGCCACAGCTTCTCTGTCCTACCAAAAAATATGCCATAAGAAAATCCCCTGAGGCACGAATTGAGTTCTCTTAACTGCTGACTGAAGCAAGAGCCAGGGGAATCCCTGTGGTTAAACAAGGACCAGCATCGCTGGTATTAATGCTGATAACAACAACATCAGATAATTCTTGATCTTTTTGTTTTTCCACAAAGCTGATCTTTGAAAATGCACCAAGTCTGTAACCCCTCTCATTGAAAACAACAACTCCACTCGGGTGGACCAGCCCGGATTTTTTTCATCCAACAACTGTGAGGGTTTTTTTTTTTATCTCTCTCATCCCTGATAGTGCCAGGGATGAGCCAATGCATGTAAGCCCCTGTGCCAGCCATCTGCTGAGCAGAGCCTGTGCCAGCTGCTCGGCGTGGGCTGCAGGTAAGGACGGGCTCTGGGACAGGCAGCAGCAAGTTTATGGCATTTCAAGAGTTTAGGGAGGGATTCGGGAGGAAAACAGGACTCCAGGCCCAGGAATGGGGCTTGGAGCATTTGCTGACGTGCTGAAGGGTTTTTATAGCCGTGTTTGGTCTGCCAGGGAAACTGCGCTGCGTGGCTTCAGTGGGGTATTTTTGTGATAGGATGACTCAAACCTTGCTCTCTTCATGCTCTGAATACAAGGCTCTTGCAAGATATTAAAATCCGCTCCCTAAGACTTCCCTTTCTTGGGAACTCAATCAATACCCATGTAATTCAAATGCCTGTCTTGCCATTTGCCTCCACATTCAGTCGTGTCCTAAGTAGGTCTTTCATAACCCTGGATGGCTCCCAGGCCTTTGGACCCATCTCCCAGGTGTCCCTGCGGTGTAAAATAACAGCAGCTCCATCGGCTCTGATTTATTCCACGCAGCTTCTCAAGAGGTCTCAATTTTAGCCTTATTTTTAAGCCATGCCAGGAGTGAAGGGAAGCACAAGGGGGTTGTGGATTCACTGAGCTGCCAGGCTGGGACGTGTGGATTTGATTTTCGGGACAAACAGGCACACAGGGTTAGGAAGGACTGTCCCCTTTTCCTCATCCTGGCTTAATCTCCTCCGCAACATTGCTGTACTCCAGGTACCAGCAGTGCTCCTGCTGCAGCAGTCAGCCACATTTCTGAGAAGTTTGGGCCCCAGAGGAAGCTTTCTCCATGTTTTATCACTTTATTTCCTCTGATCCTGTTACAAGTACAACCCTGAAAATAGACAATGTCTCAACATTGCCAATACCAGGGAAAGTTTTCAGCCAAAACCCTCCAGATGAGATACCTGAACTCCATCCTTGGCCAGAACTGGTTTGATTTCAAGGTTTTAACCCTCTTTCCACATGCTCAGCCCATCAAAGGCACCCACTGAATTACTCCATGATTTAACACATGCCAAATCCACCACTGTGTGTGTGAAAACACCCATCCTTTACTAATATAAGAATAGAGATATATATTTGTTAAATATTTATGTCGACCTCTGTAATTTCCTTTGTATGAAACACTTCATATTTTGAATATTTTGGGGGTTTTTTAGCTGTTCATCAGGGCAATTATACTCTGATTGCAAATATTGTTTCTTAGAAAGATAAATCATATCTTCTGTGAAGGCACTGGCTGCAACATCCAGTCAGATTTCCCATTTTAAAATAACCCGGAAAACAAAATGCTTTAAACAACCAGTTGTAGCAGCCTGCAATGGTTTTTACTGGGTTAGGGTAATTTCCTTTCCTAAAAATTGCTGCTAAAAGAGGCTTTACTCTTTGTATAAATGATACAGCTCCTGACATGAGAGACCTGTGCAGAGTCTAAAATTAAATGCTATAAAATTGAAGGAATCAAAATAACACATCAATCACATTAAGATGTTAATTAGCAGAGCTTGATGTTTTCAGCCTTACACTTTGATGCCTTAAAGATAGTGAAAGGATCAGATAAGAAATGTTATATAATACAGTGCCTGAAATGAGGATTTAAGGTGATTTATACTTTTGTCACGTTCAAGAAACTTCGGGAATGATCCAGCCATTGCAAACTTTATAGTAAGTGTGAATCTGTTACTTTAAAGGGCACAAATTCAGAAACATCTTAAACTGGTTCCTTAGTCTCAGTATTTGCCAGTCCTTTCCAAAACACACACATTAACGTGGGTCTGTCCTATTCCTCTGTGTCATCTGAGCTCTTTTTTCCCCTTTGATTTATCAGCTTCCATAGGGTTATTTTAGATATCTGATTTTACAAGACAAGCAGTGTAAGAGATACACATCTTCTGTGGTTTTACCTAACATATAATTAGGCCAGCAAGGGTCTAAGTCTTACACAAAGCCTTAAAAATGATAACTTGGCACCCAGTATGTGACTGAGAGATTTAAATCTTCTCTTGAGGGAGAGTGGAAACTACCAGTCCAGATATTTGGAGGTGAACAGCATGAAAATACATCAAATTCACTCAGGTAAGGTACAAGGATTGTGCTGTTATTAATTTTGAAACCTGCAAGGGGACTCCTATAAAGATAAATTCAGGACAAAAGAGGCCAGCTATCTAACTTTTACAGGTTAGGAAAGCTCTCTTTGGGAGGCAGTGGGAGGACTACAGATGTGCCTGGAAATAAAAAAATAATAATAAAAAATAATAATAATAAAAAAAAAGAATAGCTGAAGACTCAGAAGGTTTGGAAACAAAATTTTATTTTTATTATTTTCCCCCTGCTACTTTTTTTCCCCTCTTGCTTTTCCTTATTAGTTTTTAAGTGGCAAGCCCAGATTCCTCCCCAGTTCTTTTAAAGATGTCTTGTCCAGAAAAGAGGGGAGGGAAAGCAAATCCTATAGGAACCCCCAGTCCACAGCGAGAGCAGAGTGCAGACCAAAGTGGGATGGGTCCTGAGCTCCACGTTGCCAGAATCCACCAGGAAGGAGGTGATTTTTGCCATTAAAAAGCTGGATTCCACGTGCAGCCCCCCCGATGAAGGCAGCAAGAATCAAATATGGCAGCTGGGATCCTGCCCTGGGCCGTTACGCGGCCGGTTCTTGCCCCATTTGTTTGTGGGGTTAAAAATTCCCCTTAAACTGAGCCCAAAATCTGTGATAACTCCCAAACATATCAATAAATACCCCCTGGTGTTATCCCAGAAGTCAGGGAATTTTCTGAGCTGGGTCTCTTACCCATAATACTCCTGCCAGACGGGCTAATGATGGATATGCTGCTGTTGAAAGAGGTCACTCCGTGGGAACGAGAAGTTCAGTCATTTCCAACCTCACGTTTCACACTTTCAGGTGCTGTTGCACCAGTTGGACCATTTTGGGTCCCCAATTAAAAGGCAGAAGGAGCTTCATCCACGTTTCCAGGATGGCCTCAGAGCCCAGAAGCTGCCCAGCAGCTGTCTGGGCAGAGCTGATGCAGAAATCACACCCTAAGAATCTATTCTGGCCTTCCTGCTGCTTTTTGTTGGCACAGAAGGTTTGTTCGCTGCGTGTCACGCCAGGCTTTTCTTCACGGCCCTGACAACCTTTTCCTTCTCACATGACTCACTGTGTTTGTCCCAGTCAAGCAATTAATGCAATATCTGACATGCAGCAGAAGAAATTCAGTTTTATTGTGATAAATTAAGCATTTTTTTTGCCCGTTACTGAGAAATATGCTGAAGTCAAACATATATATTCACAGTCTGTGTGCTTTAGCAATGCTTTTATAGTTGACAAAAACACACCAAACTACTTCTAAGCTCATGTTACCTATGATGGCACAAAGGAGGACATTCTTCTCCATATCCTTCTGTGTAATAATTCAATTATAAATTATACTATGAACAGCAACAACGTCCCTGCTAAACTTATCTCTGGATTTTACATATTGCTATATAAAAGAAAAAAAAAATCAACTTTTCTAGTTCTCTTAGTTTGAACACACTCTGAAAACATGAGCTTGAGGCTCAGCTTTTATCTGTTCTTCAGAGATCTCTGGCTTGACTCTTGAACTTCTGCTCACTCCCATCCAGACAAGGGGCACTATTTCTCCTGACTACCATGGGAACAGGATTGGGCCGTTAATGTGTGTTTGACACAGAAAAGCAGACTAATTGAAGTCAAAATGGTTCTAGAGGTCTAGTTAGGTTGATTTTAATGAGGATTTTTAAAGCTGTCACACTTCTCATGGATTTTTTTTTTCTCTGAGAGTTTTTCCCTTTGCAGTGATGGGAGTTAGAGAGTATTCAACCAGCCTTTTGTGTTTTCTCGATACCATAGAATCTGTGCAGCTCACAAATTCTAAAAATAAATACAAATGAAAGCCAAACCCTTTCTCTTTCTGCTCTTTAATCACATCCCTCCACGAGCAGGGAGTGCACTTTGCCCAAGTGAATTTCCCTCCACTCTAAACTTCATGAAAAGCAAACATTAATGGAGATGCAATCTCATGGCAGAGGGAGCTCACTTTGAAATTCCAGTGACTACACATGGAATGTTTTTCAGATCTATTTTGCAGGAGCAGTGCAGCTTTGAAATGGCATCAATGGCAACCGCTCAATAACTGAAATTGCAGAGGCCAAATTCTGTCCTGATAATTGCAGAATTAACTTGTGTCACTGTTTCAAGAGGGTGTTTACCCCTGGGGACGGGAGCTGAGCCAGGTGTGGGCATCCTAGCCCACCTTTCATTTAGCTGTATGTATTAGTTTGATTAAAGTTAATAAAGCAAGAAGAGATTTAGCAAATGGAACTAATGTTCAGAGATAATTTCGGTTGGACTGAACGAACAGGAGATGTGGGGAAGTAATTACAGGAATTTGCTGAAGACCTCTGGGGTGAGATGCACATGACCACAGCACACCGTGGGAAGGAAGAGTGAGAAACTAAACACAGTAATAGGATACTTCAATTACCCAGGAGTAAATGTGGAACAGCCTGTGGTAACGTTGCAACGATGTTTATAACACTGCAGAGCGTTTTTAGAGGAGCAGCTGGGGGAAAACATGAGAGCTAAGTGGTATTAAAGTGTCTCACAACTGGAGCAGCTCCTCTGGATGACCAAACAAGGTATCACCCAACTCATCCAGTCATGGTTGCATCGAAGAGGATCGTGGAGCAGACTCACAGAACCCTTAAGGTCAGAAAAGACCTCCAAGATCATCGAATCCCACCTTTGGCCCGTCACCACCTCGTCACCCAGACCAGAGCACCAAACACCATGTCCAATCTTGGAGGACCTGCTGTATCTCATACAGTTATATTGAATTTCATTTCATCTCCTAGAATATTTAATTTACTGAATTTTCTTCTAGAGTAATTTTTAGAAAGAAAAACTGATAACAAACTGAAGGGTTTAAAACCACACAGCAGTTTTTTAGCACTTTCCTGCTCTTTGGCTGCTCTGGGTTACGGCGCCTGTTTACTCTGATGAACTCTGACTTTGAGAGGCTCTGACAGGGCTTAGCTGCACTCTTTTAATCTAAGAGTATAACCTGTAATCAATAAGCAAGGCTTTTAAAATCATCAATAATTTATTCAAAATTATGCCGTTTTTCAGCCTTCCAGGAACCGCCTGTGAGTCAACGCAATTCCAGCATAAATAACATGTTAATTTTCCCCTTCCCTGGCAATAGCACTGTTGCAGCAATAGGAATTAATCCTGGAAAGCTACAATTCATTGTGTCATATAAAATACGAGAGGCCTGGTAGGCTCTGTGTGGTGTCACCGTGTTTGTGCCAGTTTGCAGCAAAGCGGTTTCTGGGGCAGATGTAAACTGCAGCCAGCAGGTCTCAGCACATCCATGTGCATTGCCTGGAGGAAAGCTCTCCCTGCACATTGTGCAGATTCTGAGCCGCGGAAAATGCTGCTCTCATCTGGATTGTGTGAAACTGTGGGCACTGAGCTTTCTGTGTGGTGCCTCTACAGATGTGCTCCATTTATAATTCAAGGTTGTTTCCTCGACAGCCACACTCAGCAAATTCATCCTGAAATCAGGGATTCAGCTCAGTCCGTCCTTTATTCCTTCTATCCTGATGTCACTCTTTCACTTCACTCTTTTACCTATACTAACAGAGATTCAGAGCACTTTTATACCTTAAAGAAAACTGTGTTTCCACTGTATGTTTCCAGTGTGATATGGTTAATTTCCAAAGCAGAATCAAGCTGCACCCGTAGCAGGGATTCTCTGCGAATTTCCTGTGTGGGGGAAATTTCTGCAGATCCAGTAGTATTATTTAGGTGGATTCATTTGTCTGGCTGACATTTCAAATAGATGTATAAGCAGGTATCATGGGCTGCTATTGCAACAAGCCTGAAAAAAAACTATTCTGTGCTTAGTAGAAACTGGATAAAAAATAGAAGGGAACGACCTGACTGGATGAACCACATGCATGGAAGGTGACATCCTCAACAGAGCTGAGCATCAAAAGCACAGAATTCCTTAATTTGTTGCTGTGATAAATGTCTTGGTCACTAGGACAGTACCCTCAGTAGGGAGTACAGCTTCCTATTGCTGCCTCTATTTCCAGCCCTGGAACTGGCCTGGCTTGATGTTCTTTTACCACAAGACTGGATTTCCAACCTATCCTTAAGCTAAGCTTAAAAATATACTGATGGATCACAGAATTTTGGGACAATTACAACTTCTGAGCACATTCTGCAGGGCGTTGCCCTTGGTTTGGTGCCGCTGAGCCTCAGGGAAGGACTGAAATGTCATTTGCTCTGGTGAGAGAGCTGAGACTCCTCTGCCCATCCTGCTGGATATTTAGGGGATTGGTGCTCGGGTTTGTTCTTGTTTTGCTGCTAATGAAGGATTAACATGTATGAAACCTCTAATGCTCCTTGCAGGGCCTGAGCTCACTGAAGACCTGCAAAGCCCTACCTGTATAAGCAGCTTACACATGGATGCTCCCTGTGTAACTTTCCACACCACTAAATCATCGGAAGGACAGAGATCAGGGGCCTGTAGTGCTCAATATGTAAAACAGTGGCACAAAAATGAGCACAGGAAACAATACCTGCAGGTTTTCCTTTCCCAGTGGCTGCAGTGAGAACACTGCTCCATGTAAAAGGTAATTTTGGGGGGTTTTAGCTCACTGTTGTCTCCTTGTTTGGTTTCAACCTGCGAGATTTCCCATCAGGTTCTCTCCATTATTGTCCCTCTTGTGTGGCTCACACAATTAAGTGACAAAGCCATGTTTTTGACATCTATCTGATTTCCATGACAACAGATTATGGAACCAGGTGTAGTGAGCAAGTGAGACGAAACCTGAAAAAAATGTTGAAGCTAAATCAAAATTTAATCAATATGAAGGACAGCAACAAAGGGTGGGAAGGACAGACATAACAAAGGTATTTCCCTTATAGGAGGAATTTAATTTTCTACTTCCTTTCTGCTATCCAAATATTATAGGATGTAAGAGTGAGTCATCAGGTAAAGGCAACATTAGTATACTTTTGAAAGAAAAAGAGCTCTGGTCCAGACTGTGGCCCTCACTAAGCAAGTCTGGGTCCTTCCCTGCAGGAAGGAGAGGGTGGTGATGATAACACTCCAAGCTGACCAGCACCAGAACACCATGCCCACCATGCCTACATGCCAACCATTAATACCATTCCTTCTTCCTCGTGTGAAAAACAGGACCTGTAAGGAAAGATGAGAGGACTGTGAGCTATTTCGTCAGGATTAAGTTTCAACAGCCTAAAAGGTCACTTCCTGGAAGAGGTTAGGATGCTTTCCCTGCCTGCTGTGCATTGGACAAAGCAGTCATGAATCCAGGCTGCAGTGAGAGACACTTGGGTTTTTAAGAAAAAAAAAAAAAAAAAGTTTTTAAGAAAAAAAAAAAACTCATCTTTTTTGGAAAGGTGATTGCTGGGGAAAGAACATGTCAAGGGAATCTGCGGACTCTCCATAATAAGAGGTAAGAAGAAGGCAGAGAAACATCTGTCCAGCAAGGTCCAGGGAGGGCTGGAGAGCAGGAAAGGATCTTACAGTCTTTCTGGGTCTCTCCAAGCCCAGTTTTCTGCTGCATTCAGACCACGAACGTTGAAAACTCCTCAGTTCTTTAGCCTGTGATTTCAGCTTCAGTAGTTTGCTCGTACCACCGGCTTAAGTTCATAAACATGTCATAACAGGCTAAGCTGGACATCTTGAAGGACTGCCAAAAAAAGGGCAAGCAAAGAAAATAACTGTAATCCATGGTATTTTGAAAAGAAGAGGCATAAATAAGTTTTAAAGCCACGAGCACATAGAGAAAGAAACCATGAGAAGAGAGCTGAGTGGCTGAGCAAAGAACTGGTATTTAGATTCTGTGTTAGTATTCCAAGGGCAGACAGTGAATAATAAGGGGGAGGCTGATGTCTGATTTTCGAGGGATAACTTACATGCATTTTAGTGAAGTCATTCTGAGTATACCTGGGTTCCCTTCAGAAATGTTCTCTCTGCAGGTGAGGGTGTCTCTGAGCAGGACTGGGAAGCAGCTCTTGGAGGTGGAATTCACTGGCTCAACTTGCAGTGGGAACTGGCAGAGCAGTCAGGGAGAAATACATGTGAATTTTGGAACATTTGTCAGTAGTGTTAGAAGTTCAATTTGGCACAGGCAGGGGCATAATAATGCTGGAGTTACTTTGGGGCCTCTCTACGTTGCAATATAAATCTTACAGTAGCTCAATTTGTGTTCATTTTATGGGTGAAACATTAATAGATTTTTAATATACTGGCCGTAGATAAAATGAACTTCAGCAACATCCAAAAGAAAAATGGACTTTGCACAATGCACAGGGAAATACACTCCTGGCATTTTACACCTCTCTGGTAAGTTGTGGGAGAGGTCAGGATGGGTGAAACACAGGTTACACGGCCTTGAAGATTTGTTAGCTGGAGTAAATAATTGTTATGGCACTGGAGAGCAAGAAATGCAGGTTTATGTGCGGCAGCTGAAACACTACAGGGCTTTCAGAGCTGGTGAAAACCAGCCTACACTGACTAGATTAATTCTACAGCTAGAATTCAATCAGGATTAATTCCAAACCAATGATATTCTTTGCTACATTATTGTTATAACTGACTGGGAAGTTACAGCACCAGCTGAGTGCACTCTATTTATTTATTTTAATATTCACAGTATTGGAGATGGTGAATGAGTCACCTGGAACCTCCTGTAAACATTGTGCATTGACAGCAAACTGGCTGATGTGGACTTTTCCTTTGTAGGGAGAGGTTTGTTCACGTACTGAGAAAATCTGTAATATGGGGAGGGCAAAATTAGAAGTAAAAAGCTGAATATTGAAGCACTGGGCAGTTTCCATTAACAGGGCTGCCAGTCAGCTGAGCTCTAGACATGGTCTGGATAAATCAAAAAGGGTTTTCTCTCAGTTTCCTCTTCTATCCTTGCCACCACTGTGCTTATAAATATTTTACATTTTTTTGTCTGCGAGCTCGGTTTACATATTTGCCCAAGAGTGAGTGCAATCAGCTCTTCATCACGAGGATTAATGCTGAAATATTAAAATGCTGAGATTCTCTCCCCTGACCACTGTCAGTGAGCTGTTCCTGCCCGTGCCAGAGGAGGAACAGCCTCTCAGAGCAGCCAACCCGTCCCGTGGTGTTAACGCTAAACTCCAGCGCTGTTTTTGGGTAGCTGGTGTTTTACATGCAAACTGCCTCACAAATGTTATATGGAGTTATAAAGTTAATATAAAAAGCAGATGGAGAGAAATTAAAAGAGATAGTCAGGGGAGAAGAGATGAGATATAAAAATAGATGGAACTGGTGAAGCATGGAAGTTGCAGCAAAGCTGTTCCAGATGCCAGGAGCTACTCCAGAGAGAATCTCATCCCAGCAACAGGGAGTGGTAGGAAAGTACACTGAGCACTTTGAGGGACAAAGGGAAAGATCAGGCAGAAAGCCTTTAAAGTTTGCCTCCAAAAACAACCACATACTGTTTTGAATTCTCATTTCCTGTGAATTGTATCACAGAAGAATATTTGCCCTCAAGATCAGCAGTTGCACACAATTTCACACCTAATTTATTAATTATCTAGAAAATATAGAAAGATGTTTGTCATTTTAAGCCAGTGAGCAAAAGCAAGAGTGCTCGTACGTGTGTTGTGACACTCATACTTTGCACCCAGAGAAACTCTGAAAGTTTGCTTAGTTTATGAAAGGTCTTAGCACACACCCAAATTTATCTCATAATCCAATTCTTTGGCCAACTCTGGCATTCAAATGGTGTGGATGCCACAATTGGTGATTTACCCTGTGCTCAGCAGCAGCTCCTCCTGTGTGAAACTCTCTCCCTATGAACATATTGTTCAGGAGGGAACAATATGACTCTGTTTTCATACAAATATTAATTACCTTATACTTTTTTTTTTCTATTTCATACAAAAAGCCACCTGAAGAGGTAAATCCATAAACCTACAGGGAACAAAGCCTGAAAGCAGAGATATATTTGTGTGTGTGTGTATATATATATTTATATATATATGTATAAGCACATTTCCGATCCTCCTCTCTCACATAACTGGTTAATAAGGGCAGAGCAGGAAAACGTGTCATTTTGTTATAACCTGGTTGATGCCACTGATGAATACAACTTTATTAGAAGAAGCAGATGTTGTCTTAAACCCTCGAGGTATCTCTGATAAGGAGCTTTGCCTTTCTGAATTTGCTGACAAATATTATCTAATATTTCAATCTCACTATCACTCCACAAAACAGCCTCTCCCCCTCTCAGACATTAAGTCATTAGTCTTTGCAGTGTTGCTCATGCTCTCAGGACTGTCCTTGTCACCACGTGAGCCACATCAGCCTTATCTGCTCTAGAAACACTCGTACATGGACAAGTAAAAAAACCTGTGTTTTGTCTTTCATTCAGGTGTTTGCAACCTTCGAGGCAACACACAGGGGTTGCTGGTAAGACAGAATCCCAGAATTGTATGGGTTGGGAGGGTCCTTAAAGATTATCCAGTGCAAACCCCCTGCCTGGGCAGGGACACCTTCCACTAACCCAGGTCTGAGCTCCAACCTGGCCTTGGACACTCCCAGGGATGGGGCAGCCACAGCTTCTCTGGGCAACCTGTGCCAGGGCCTCATCACCCTCCCAGGGAGGGATTCCTTCCCAAAATCCCATTTAACCCTACCCTTTTCCAGCTTGTCCTGTCCCTCCATGCCTTTGAAAAGCGAAGTGAAAGACTTTGTGAAGAGCCAGCCTTCCAGTAACCCCCCTTTACGTGCTGGAAGGTTCATTTCTAGGCTGGAACGTGTTACATTCCTTGGGAGCCAAATGGTTTCCCAGAAGATTTAGGCTGGAGAGGCTCTCTGGAGCAGCTTCCCCATCGATACCACGCTTGGACAAAGTAAGAACACAGCAATTAGATGGCATTTGTGGCCATTACCATCAAAGAACAGTGTATTAATGATGTTATACAGAACCATTTCCCAGTATTTCCTCCGAAAGTCTTGTTGGGTCTGCCCATAAATGTCTCATAAAAGCTATAAATATTCAAGAAAGGAAGGCAGTTACATATAAAGACCTCTAATAGGCACTATGAATGAATTCTGAACCATATAATAGCCAGGCACCTGTGAAAAATGGGGAGAGGATGAGATCTATACATTATATATGAGGCACTTTGCTACAGCTGTGAAGATTTTGAGTTATTCAGCCAAGCTGCAAAATTAAAACAAGAGAATATAACAAAAATGTCATTTGAATTATGTCTTGTGTGGTGTTGCTTCTTACTCAGCCATCGTTATAATAATTAGTTTTGCACAAAATAGGATTTATAAAAGCTCATAAATTCAAGTTATATGCAAATTCACATTTCTGGGAGTTATTTAACTTTCTGCAAGCTGCTGAAATGTTTCTGTGACCGAAGTAAATGAATAATTCTGATCAAATGCAACAGGCGGAGCTGGACGCTGATGGCAGACAGTGACAGAGATATCACTGAGATATGTTTTGGGTTTGTTGTCCATATCTTGAATATTCAGCTAATAAATCATAGCAAAATTAATACTTTAAAATTGTACTGAACTTTCAGGTTTTCTCTTTTCTTTCTCCCTTCAGTCTTTTTCTTTTAATCAGTAGGAGAAGCAAAACTTGCTGCAGGATCTTGGCTTAGACTGACATCAATAAAAATTTGTCATGAGCACTGAGGAAAGCAATATGGAGCTGCAAAACATGTCATAAGGGTCTGGTTTTGGGTGGAGCCATCTGACATTTCTTCAGATTTACAGGAGGCTGGTCCAGAGGGTCTGAACCCACCAGAGCCTTTCTGAGGGTAATGGACCAACAGTAAATTATCCCGAGGGAAGATCTGGCACCTTCTCTCCTGACTGTTTTCAGAACAGTGAGGGAGCATCTGGCACCTCTGTGCTCCAGGAATGGTGTTAAACAAGCAAAGGAATGATCAGAGATCATCCATCAGACCTGCCCAGCTCAGAGGTGAAGGCACCTGAGCCATCTCACCACCACACGGTGGGCAGGTGTTGAATCTCTGTGCTTTGTTCTGCAAAATATGCCATTTTTCTCTTTTATCTCACAGTTCTGCCTTAGTTAGGCTGAAAAAATGACTGGTGGCTGGGAAAAGCAGCTATGAGAAAGTCTGTTCTCAACTCCACAATAGGAGTCCACTGCTGAGAGCAAAATTTCAAAATAAAATCAGAGAAGCAGCAGGAGATTTTGTGTTTCTCTGATTGTTTCTGCTAAACCCTGACATGGCATCTCTTTAAGATGCTTCAGTCACTCCCGTTCCTGGGTAGGCTTGAGGAACTTGAGGTGTCTTTGTGTTTGTACCAGTAGCCAGACAAAAGGGAGGTTCCTTCCCTACACAGCAGCTTCAGAGCTGTGTGATGCACAACCCCTTCTTCCCCCTTCGCGATACACAACCCCCTCTTCCCTCTGGGTGACAGGTGCCTGCCTTTTCAGAAAGGCTGTGATTTCTGTTGAAGAAATCCTTGTGCAGGTTTCCCTCCACCTGAGCACTGACTGAGTGGAAGAAAAGCTCCCTCCCTGCCTGAGCGCCTTCAGCATCAATGAGACGTCCAGCACTTACTACAGAGCTTTCCACTTCCTGAAAACGGCTGGAACGGTCTTACTGCCTTGTGTCTTCAGCCTTTTTCACCTGGTGGTCTGTGATTTTCCAGGGAAGAGATGGATATCCCATTTATATGCTTTGGAGGTTTAAGAAAACCGTGTAGCAGCACTGGGAAACATGTGTCGCAACGAGAGGTCACAGGCATCAGCGTGTGCTGGAATCCTACCTAATGAGTGCCTCTTCTTGCAAAATAAATAATTAATGAGTGCATTTACTGAAGGCAAATGCTGTTATAATCTTCAGGCACTGAAGCTGAAAAACCTACAGAAGAGGGAATGAGCCCGGCATTGTTAAAAATGTCCTTTCAAACACGTGTATGGGAGGAAGTAACAGCTGCATGCAAACTGTCCTTGACTTTGTGGTTGTTAAGATACTTTCCAAACTATCACCTTTCGGGAATGAAGCATTTTCCCTCATTAATGCAGCAATCTGTGGGTCTGCATGCTCAACAGTTACCTACAAAAATCGCCTCTGACCAGGAAAAAAGTTTTCACTTTCAGTGCACCTGAAAAATTTCCCCAGTTTGGCTTTTCCAGGTGCCTCAGCGACTCAGAGTGGCCCCTCAGGTGTTCTTGTTCTCTTCTTTCTTGATAGATTATTCATCTGTCTTCCTCCAAATCTAAGCAGAAACACAAGCTGCAGTAAAACCCGTTGCCACCAGACTCTCCTTCAACCACAGAAGCACAGAATTCCCCCAGGGACGATCCCCTCTGGAGAAAGGAATAAAAAACCCCCACAAAACATGAATATTTATCCCTACGGCTCTGCAGCAGGAAGAATTTCCATCCCTTTTTTCTATGCCTTTAACTGCGGCAAAAAGGGGCCAAAACTTCCTTTCTCGTGGTAATGGGAAGAAAATACAAGCACTAAAGTACTCGTGGAAGTCCTGGATTCATCCCAAGGTGCGGCAACGCTGGGGAAACCCACTGTGGGTTTCTTGGGGGGACACCTGGGGTTAGACCCCCGCTTGAGACATCACCAGCAATCCAAGGAGCAGGATAAAGCCTTGGCTGGTGTAAATCAGCCTGAAAACATCCAGTTTGATTCCCTGAGGCTGAGGATCCAGCTCTGTGCATTAAAGACTGGCCACGGGAAGGTTTGCCAAGGCTGTGGAGACGCACTCGCCACGGTTTGGAGAGAAGTGATGAGCACTCAAGGAGGAACATAAAGAGAGCTGAGTTCATTTTAAAATTTATGGGAGTTCCTTTATCATTCAAACTCCAATGGAAATGATCACCTGGAAGATTATAACCCTCAGACAGAAGCCAGGCATGGACTGGCTCCTAATCGCTCTCAAAATCGATATAAAATACAGAAGAGGAGCTACAACATGAAAAATAAAAAGCTTCATGAGAGACTCATCCCTAAGCATTTTTGGCTTTGTTGTGAGGAAGACATTTTATGTGTCAAAAAATCTCCAGTGGCAGCAATCTTTAAGGGAGGGATTATTCCATGTATGTGGTTGTGCATCACCTACTGAAGGGAAGACCAAAGCTATAATTAGCCCTCTCTCCGTGCTGTCATGTTAAGTACCTTTGGATAATTGTTGCAACCCACATGCTTGTCCATATGTTTTGCTGTGAAGGATGATTAATTCTCCTCTTCTTCAATACAATATGTGCTTTATGCAGGGAATATATCTTTAGGAGCAGGAAAATTCCTATGCAACAGGAAAATAGAGCTCCTAATCCTGCCATTCCCCTGGGGCAAGTTCAGCCCAGTAAATACCATCGAGTTTCCTTGAGAGGTTTATAGTGACAGGAGGACCCCAGATAAGGCAGTTTGCTCCAAATCTACCATCTGTCCAGGCAGCAGAACCAGTGCTTTCAGAAGTTTTCAATAGGCATTGTTTTTAATACCTAGGGTTGTTTTCTCTCCTGCATTAATTCCTTTTTGAAGAGGGAACAACATCCCCCAATTGTTGTGTGCTCTGCTCAGAGGCTGCACTCCCAGCCTTGCAAAGAACTGGCACAACTCTGCCAAAAATCTCTGAGAATTAGGAATTGTGGGTGGGATGGGGGAAAACTACCAGTTTTCTTTAAAGAGGTGAAGGCAGCACTTTGTAATTTGTTTTATTGAGCCATCAAAAGCTGTACTTGTTTCTCAGTAATGCACAAAACACTTGGTTAAACCCTCAGCCTCTTGATTTCAGGTGGCAATTCTGCAACCTCCCTGACCAACCTACATCCCCACCTGCCCCAGTGTTTTACCAGCAGGGAAAACAGCTAAAAATTGCAGTTATTAGTCACTATTCTCCCCTTCTTCTGAGTCATTAACATCAATTACTAACCACTGCATTGTCAATTAAGACTATCACTTGCTGCTATTCGCTGCTAATGTGCTAATTGTCATCAATTTAGTGCTTCAATTATGTGGTCATATACTCGCCTCGAGGTACACTGATGTGATATAAGGATCTGGAGGAGAAACATGCTTTCTCAGGGATTTTAATGCAAGAAAAGAAACCTGGAGTGAGCTTGAACGTGCTGGATGTAGTTGCAGTTTCCTAGTGAAAAATTACTCGAATAGACAGATGATGGCAAGGGAAAAAAGAAGGCATTTAAACTTGAGTATTTCACAGTATTCTTTTTTTATTCTTGACCCTTCCACTGAAAATACGCTGCCGTTTCACCTGCAATAGATCCACGGATCTCGTTCGCTCTGTAATCATGTATATATTTTCGCCTAATTATATCTGATTGCTTGCTGCATGTTGTACTTTCTAATGAGCATTGAATTATTAATCTGCTGCCTAGTCTTTCCCAGCATACAAAAGGGAGAGCTGTCTGGTGTCATTGAAGCACAGTCTATTGTGTTCCCTTCAAGCAGCAGCAAACTTTAGGATTCAGCAGTGTGCCAGATTCTTACTACAGACACAAGCAAGTTCTCTTTGACAGGTTTTAAATAATATGTTTTTGGTGTGCTTTATCTGACACTAAGCTGCCCTGAAAATAGTAGAGTAAGTCTGCCAGGGAGAACAAAATCAGACAAACTCATAAAAAAAAAAAAAAAAATCTCTCTCCTGCCTCTATTTTTTAGTCCTTAGGCAAATAACCTTGTAGGCTACATGGAATAATGGAATAGTTTGGTTTCTCTTCTGTGGTTGCTCAGCAATGCAAGGAAACAAAGCAGAGATGTTTATCCATAACATGCGGCCAGAGAAAATGATGTGTCCTTTTCCCAGCACAGGAACAGGGATTTTTCACCTGCTGTTGTGATGGGCACTTGATTTCCATGGGCCTGAGTGAGTGGGGATTGGAGGGGGAATCCTAATCCAAGTAATTTCAGTGACCCTGGCACAGGTTTTCCAGACAAGCTGTGGCTGCCCCTGGATCCCTGGAAGTGTCCAAGGCTGGGTTGGAGCAACCTGGGCTGGTGGAAGGTGTCCCTGCTCAGGGCAGGGGGTGGGACTGGGTGGGCTTTAAGGTCCCTCCCAACCCAAACCATTCCACGATGATTCCATGAGATGATCCTCATGAACCTTGTCTTTAGCAGGTGAAGGCTGTGCTGCTGATCCCTCCCAGCCCCCAGCTCTGCCTTCCAGCCCCCAGCACTGACAGAGGGAACCCACCCTGTGGGCAGGTAGGTCCGAAGGAGGGGTCTGGCAGGGAGGGATGGAGAGGGGACACACCTAATGCAGACTTGGAGCTGAAACACTTTTTAAAACGTTTTCCACGGAGGCCAGTGCCTTTTAGCTGAGGTTGGTGCTTCTCTTGGGCAGGCTTTGCGCAGACTGATGGTAGGTTGTTGTTAAGCAGGTTCTCATTAGCTGTGGAAAACCTCTTTATCTCCCTCGTTACCATCAGTTGCTGGGATGGAACCTGCCATTGCTGGATGGATTTCAGCTCAGCTTTGGTGCCTCTCTCTGGCTTTTGGCTCATGTCAGGCTGTGCAGGGTGGTGTGTGCGTGTCCAACCTCCACCTCAGCTGCGGTACAGTATAAAAGATACGGTGTTTTAGTATAAAATATGTGTGTGAGCTTTGGGTTTGGCTTTTTTAAGCTTTTATTGGCTGTCTTTTCTCAACACATTGCTGGGGCAGACAATATAAATGGCTGGTTTGGAACTTGGCATCGTTGCTTTCTGTTGACTTGTCCCATTCTTATGTTAAAGGTGGTTTTCATCTGTTAAGGTATTCCAGGTTCAGTGCATTAATTTAGATTGTCACAAAAAGGACTGAAACCGGTGTAATAAATTGCTATTTCTGTTTCTTTGTTTAGAAGCTTTTTAGATCTGCTTGGGAAAAAGAGTGAACAGTTTCAAATATTTTGTAACTCTTGGGTTAAACATTGCTTGGGCTCCATCACTACTGAAACAAGGGCTTTATTGCAACTGAGGGGCATAAATTTTGGGTTATTTTTCCCCATATCTGGGGGGTTTTTTTGATTTTGATTTTTTTTTGTTTGTTCGTTTGTTTGTTCTCTTATCTGTGTTTTTGGACAAATTCTGCTGGGAAAGAACACCCCAGTAGAGGCTACAGATTCTGTATGTTTTAATTGCTGCGTGTTGAAATGATTTTAATACAACAATTCCTTCGTTTCTCAAATATGCTTTCTGTGTAAAGAGAGCTGAAATGTGATTCAGGAGTTCAGTTAACTGGGAGGAGGAGGAGGAGGAGGGAAGTAGGGAATAACAAGGTGGGAATGAGTCTCCTGGTGGAGTCACTGGGCAGGAGGGAGCAGTTCCATGAAGGGCAGCAATCCCTAATCACACGCTCCTCTTCTACCCGTACACACCCACCCCTCTGCCCATGCAGCCCAGTCAGGCAGTGCTGATAAAGCTGTTTAATTCCAGACTTGGAATGTTCTTGTATGCACGCGATGTGGTCGCGATGCAAACTGGGACATCAAAGCAGCCTCTGAGCCCCTCTCAAACTGTAATAGCTCAGAAAGCCAGAGCAGCTCAGCTTTGCACAGCCAAAGGAAACTTTCTGGATCTTTAAAAAGAATGTAAAGGCACATTTGGTTGATGTATAAATATTTCCCAAACTCCCTAAAACTTCATTTCTGTAGCTTACACTCTCATTTTCTGGCGCTGCTGGGTTCAAAACCATAGAATCATGGGATGGTTTGGGTTGGAAGGGACCTGCAGATCATCTTGTTCCACTCTTTGCCACGGGCAGGGACACCTTCCACCAGCCCAGGTTGCTCCAAGCCCCGTCCAACCTGGCCTTGGACACTCCCAGGG
>JAWMRA010000023.1:2153582-2174208 GCA_035584735.1 Pseudotriccus pelzelni | reverse complement strand
AACCTTTCCCTGAGATCCATCCCAACCCCCCTGGCACAGCTCCAGCCGTTCCCTGGCTCCTGTCCCTGGTCCCAGAGAGATGATCCCGATTTGCTCAGCGGGTGATGCTCAGCGTGGACAGGACACGATGGGGACAGTCACAGCCCCTCAGCCCAGGCTGACCTGCCCCTGGGGGACTGGGGACTGCCTGTGGTGTCTCTGCCCTGCCCAGCTCCACTTTTCCTTGCAGATGGACTCCATAACTCGCCAGACCTGTGGAGCTCCCCGGGTGCCATGAGCCAGTCGAGTTACGGTGCCATGCTGGGCAGCTCCTCCTCCCCGCTCCCACAGTCCGGTGGCTTCAACAGTTTACACCAGCACGAACGCATGGTAAGGTGTCCTCCCCTGGGGCGGGGGGGCTCTGCCACCTCCATGTCACCCCCTTCCACGGCTCTGGGCTTTGCCAGGGCTCCTCTCACCCCTCTCCTCCTCCCTGCCAGAACTACCAGCTGCATTCAGGAGAGGTGAACGGGGCACTCCCCTCCGTGTCCGGCTTTTCCTCGGCCTCCACGCCCTACGGAGTGTCCAGCCACACGCCCCCGATCAGCGGCACAGACAATATGATGGGTATGTCCAGCTCTCAGGGGGCCCCCTGGCCCTGCACAGGCTCACCCGGAAAGCCAAAGCCTTGGGCAAACCTGAGGCACCCAAACCCCCGACGCTTTTTATCCCTCGTGTGTCACCTGCGCCCGCAGTCACTGCGTGAGCACAGGGAGGTTCCTGCTGCTGGATACCTGGAGCAGGGAGACAGGTGTGGGGTTCACACCTCCTGTGGTGGATCTGGGAGGAGCCCAGGAGCTCTGACATTAATCTCTTGGAGGTGCTGTGGCTGACACGAGTTGCGGGAAGGATTTGCACCTGTGTGAAGCTGTTCATTTAAATCGGCAATGGGAACGTTCGTGCTGCATTTAGATACCATGTTAACCCCTGAGTGCATTAATCTCTGACCCTGCTGAACCTGTTACCAAACCTGTCACTGAAATGAACTTATGGTCCCCAGGAAATGAGGATCCTGACCTGGACTTGTAGAAAAACCCTTATTTTTCTATGGGGAATCAAGTTTGGGATTCACAGAATGATAGAATCATTGAGGTTGGAAAAGACCTCCAAGATCATCCAGTCCACTGGTGATTGTAGGACCTTAAAATGCCCCATGGCAATGGGCTGTGCTGCAGCAGAGACATCTGACTGCTGTTGGTGGCACCTCCAACCCAGAGCTTGGAGAGACCTTCGTGCAGCCCCCTGAAAGCTGTTGGGGGGGTGTGCCCCTGTCCGGGCTGCCCCGAGCCAGACAAATATTTCATTTTCAAGCAAAAAGATTCCACCTCAGAGCAGGTGACCCCAGAGAAGGTCTCATAGGGTGCCATGTCCTGCTGGGGTCTGGTGCCCTGGCAGTGACATCTGTGTCCTCTCCTGGCAGGTAACAGAGGAACCACAGCCGGGAGCTCTGGAGACGCGCTCGGGAAGGCACTGGCCTCGGTAAGGGCTGGGATCACCCCTGACCTGCTCCTGGTGCTCCTGCTGCACTGGGCCCCCTCTCCATACACAGCAGGGAATATGGACACAGTGAGAAGTGTGGTGAATGCAGCCCAAAGCCACAGCAGACTCTGGGGGGGGTTTTGCCCGCTCCACGTGCTGACATCTCTGTCCTGGTGCCTCTTGGCAGATGAGGAAACTGAGGCACTGCTTGTTGCAGCCCCATGACCAGCCCAGCACCTCCCCAGCCTCATGCTCTCTGCCCAGACCACCCTGCACAGCCCTCGTGGCAGGACTTGCAGGTCCCAGTAGTCCTGGCCCTGCATGTGCTGGTTCAGACTGGAGGGCTCTGATCTCACTGTGTTATCAGAATTGCCTTTGTCACCTTCAGTGACCTTTGCAGGGTGGCAGAGGGGGGCTGGCAGTGCACCCTGGGCCAATTCCATAGGGCTCTCCCTTCCTTCCAAGGTGGGACCCGAAGATTGGAGGCTGCACTCAGGGGTGGGGACAGAGAGAGACCCTGGGGTTGATGGGGGTGCTGGGCTGGGCCCTTCACACTCAGTGTGGGTTTGGGACAGGGGGGCCCCTCGGGGGTCCCAGGGGGTGGTGGGTGCTGCTGGGAGGGGGCAGCGGCTCAGGGTGGGCGCTGCTCACTGCCCACCCTCTCTCTCCTCAGATTTACTCCCCTGATCACTCTAGCAATAACTTCTCCTCAAACCCCTCCACACCGGTTGGCTCCCCACAGGGGCTTGCAGGTGAGTGACAAATGATGTTCTCTGGGTCGGGTTTGCTTTTGGGAGCTCCCCAGACCAACCCCAAACCCTCACTACAGAGCCCGGGGGGGGCAGCGACCCCGGGACCTGCTCCTGCCATTCCTGGTCCTGTCCCTGAGCATCCCATCTCACAGAGGCCGTCCTTGGATTTGTCTCCCACGGGAGACACTGGGAACAACCAGTTAAAAGCCATTTCCAGCACCTGATGAAAGCCTGTCCCTGCTGCCCCGGGCAGGACAAGGTCCTGTTGTGCCCAGCAGAACTGGTGCCCAGGTTCCCCGTGCCCGGGGTGCAGCCCCAAGGTCACAGCGTGTCACTGAGACCAGGGACAACTGGAAACCTCTTGAGTCTGAAGGCCTGAGCTCAGCTCCCCGCTGAGCCAGGGCAGAGGCTGAGTCCATAGTGCCATGAGGTGCCACGAGGGGTCATGTGGTGCCACGAGGTGCCACAAGGTGCCATGCAGCTCTGTCGTGGCCAACGCAGTGCCGTGGTGCCAGAGTGGCCTGTGCAGTGCCATGTCATGCTGTGATGGCCTGTGTGGTGCTGTGATGACCTTTGTGGTGCTGAGGTGACCTGTGTGATGCTGAGGTGACCTGTGTGGTGCTGTGATAACCTGTGTGGTGCTGTGATGGCCTGTGTGGTGCTGTGATAACCTGTGTGGTGCTGTGATAACCTGTGTGGTGCTGTGATAACCTGTGTGGTGCTGAGGTGACCTGTGTGGTGCTGTGATGGCCTGTGTGATGCTGTGATGGCCTGTGTGATGCTGAGGTGCCCTGTGTGGTGCTGAGGTGACCTGTGTGATGCTGTGATAACCTGTGTGATGCTGAGGTACCCTGTGTGGTGCTGTGATAACCTGTGTGATGCTGTGGTGACCTGTGTAATGTTGAGGTGCCCTGTGTGGTGCTGTGGTGACCTGTGTGATGCTGTGGTGACCTGTGTGATGCTGAGGTGCCCTGTGTGATCCTGTGGTGACCTGTGTGATGCTGAGGTGGCCCACGCGGTGCCAGGGGGTGCTGAGCATGGCAGGGTGGCCTGTGCTCAGCGTGGTGGCCCCTGCAGTGCCAGGCCCTGGCCCAGCTTCCAGCCCCATCTAGTGGCAGCGGGTGCCGGTGCCCAGCTCTCCGTTTGTCCCCAGGCACGTCGCAGTGGCCGCGGGCGAGCGGAGCGGGTGCCTTATCCCCCAGCTACGAAGGGAGCCTCCACACTTTGGTGAGTGGCTGCTCCTTCTCTCTCCCCTCCCCTGGGGCCTGCTGGGAAAGGACTTCGGGGGGAATCCTCTCCCCTGAACAGCCAGGGCCTGGAATCAGGTGGTTGATCAAGATGGAGGGATGGACAGATGTGTCCCTGAGTCTGGCAGCCGGACAGCCTGGCACCCTCCCCCTGTGCATGGCCCAGGCCCATCCTGAGCTCTGGCCCAGTGGAATGGATTCCTGGCAGGTTTCTGCCTCCCTTCCCTGAGCAGTGTGACTGCTGTGACCCCTCGTGCCGTTAGGGGATGGCACTGCCCGGGGGGGTCATTTCTGCCCGTCCCTGCCCTGTGGTACTGCAGTGCTGGGTTGCCACGAGCCATCCTGCAGTGCAGAGCTGCAGCAGGCTGCTGGCTTAACAGGGTGACAGTCGTGGAATCATGCAATGGTTGGGGTTGGGAGGGACCTAAAAGCCCATTTCGTTCCCGTGGGCAGGGACACCTTCCACTAGACCGGGTTGCTCCAGCCTGGCCTTGGACACTTGCAGGGATGTGCAGTTAACACAGACCCCTCTCTGCCCTGTCCTTCCAGCAAAACAAAATGGAAGACAGGCTGGATGAAGCCATCCACGTGCTGAGGAACCACGCCGTGGGCCAGACCGCTGCCATGCCCAGCAACCACGGGGACATGCACGGGCTGCTGGGCTCAGCTCCCCCCCACAGCGCCGCCGTGGGCAGCCTGGGCCAGGCCTTCCCTGCCTCGGTCATGGCCCTGGGCAACCGGCACCCCAGCCTGGTACGTGTGGGGGCATCGTGGCAGCTGATGGGGGCACGCTGGGGACACGGGGTGCATGTGGGGTGCCCTGGCAGCCACAGGGATGAGAATAGCTCAGTGTGGCCCAGCTTGGCTCGGGTGCTGAATGTGTGGCATGCGTGGAAGTCACCTGCTGTGTTCCTGCAGGGAGGGTTGAATCCCATCTCATCCCACCCCCTGCCATGGGCAGGGACACCGTCCACTAGCTCAGGTTGCTCCAAGCCTTGTGCAACCTGGCTTTGAACACTTCCAAGGATGGAGCAGCCACAGTGTCTCCGGGCACAACAAGTCCACCCTCAGCACAGACGTGGCTCTTGGCACAAGCTCTTTGTGCACTTTGTTCATGCCCCTTCTTGGGGCAGGCAGAGGTGGTGAAAGCTCTTCTTTACCTGCAATGTGGATGGAAATCCCTCAAAACATCTTCAAGCCATCCCTGGAGTATGCAGGGAGAAGGAGAGGAGGGATCCAGTGGGTATAAGAGAGCCAAGTATCACCAGGAATTCCCTGCTCTGAATGACTGGGGCAGGCACTGTGTCCTGTCCTGCGTGTGGGGAGTGCTGATGTGTGAGGCTCATTCTGGCTCCAGGGAATGGGACAGATTCCAGGCTCCCTGAGCATGTGGATGCTGAGGTGCCATGCTGGGTCACCAGGATCCCCCTTGTCCAGAGGCTGGTGACCACAGCAGCACATCTTTGGCAGAACTGGTTTCAGGTCTCCAGACTGGAACCAGTTGTGAGCCCCTTCCAGGCTTCCCAGACTCTGCTCCTGAGCAAGGAATCAGACTTGATCACATGTGTGTCCTGCCAGCTGGAAACCCAGCAGGGCTGGCTCTGTCCTGCCAGTCCCTGGCCTGTGTGGCACAGAAGGGCTGGCCCTCGCCCTTTCTGAAGCCAAGTTCACACTGCTGGGATGTCCTCGCTCTGATGGCCCTGGGTGCTGGCAGAAACAGTGGTGCTGGATGGAGACAGGGCATGTGTCCTCCCTGGTGTGGCAGCCTTGCATCCAGGCAGGAAGGGGCTTTTCCACGGCAGGGGCACGGCTCTGACGGGGGTTTGGGCTGGGCTCAGCTCCTGTGCAGAGCTGCAGTGTCCCTGCCACGGTCCTCAGGGAGCTGGTGCTGGAGCAGTCTGGCTCTGCCCTCCCACCTGCCTGTGCTCTGGGTGATGGGATTGCACAAGGGGAACACACAGCTGTGCCTTAGCCCGGTCCATGGAGCCCTGGGGGGGCTCTCAGGTGACTGTCCCCCTGCCTGCCGGCCGTGACGTGTCCCCCTTGCTCTGCTTGTTGTGCTGTAGGTGGGAGGAGGTCACCCCGAAGACGGCTTGTCCAGCAACCCCAGCTTGCTCCACAACCACGTCACGCTGCCATCCCAGCCCAGCTCCCTCCCTGACCTCAGCAGGCAGCAGGACACGTACAGCGGTAAGAAGGCAGCTCTGCATGTCGGGGCTTACCTGTGCCAGGGCTCACCTGTGCCAGGGAGAGAGAGTTTGGGTCACCCCTCAGGTCCAGCCCTGTGCAGCAGCAGCCCAGGGGGACGTGGATGCTCCTGTGAGGCTGGTGCTTCCTTGCACGATCCACAGGGCAGTTTTGACTTTGAGCCTTTTCAGAGGTTTTGTAGAATCCCAGACTGGTTTGGGTTGGAAGGGACCTTAAAGCCCATCCAAGCCCACCCCCTGCCATGGGCAGGGACACCTTCCATCAGCCCAGGTTGCTCCAAGCCCCGTCCAACCTGGCCTTGGACACTCCCAGGGATGGGGCAGCCACAGCTTCTCTGGGCAAGCTGTGCCAGGGCCTGCCCACCCTCCCAGGGAAGGATTCCTTCCAATCCTACCAAGCCTTAGTGCCTGAATGCAGGGAATTGCAGCCAAGGTGAGGGGCTTGGGTTTGTTTCGATGTGACAGGACTGCAGACTAATGGTCTTCTGAACTTCTTCTCCCTGCTGAAAAATCCTGCCCCAGGTGTAAAACCCTGCAGATCTTTGCCTTTCCATCCTGTTTGTGGCAGGTTCCCCCCACCTGAATCCCAATTAACGTGCTGATTTATTTTGACTGTAACTCTAAAAGTAGTGATCCTCCTTTATTAATGACAGGGAAGGGGGGACATAAACAGCCCATAAATCACAGTAACATCAGGTGCTCGGATGGAAACTCTTGGGTAGATCTCTAAGGACAAAGACAAAAGAGAGGGAACGCTGGGTATTGTGGTTGGGAAGTTACTTGAGACTGTTGGCTACTCCACAAACATGAAGAATAAGAAATTACCCAAGTGCAAGTTGGGTTTTGGTTTGGTTTGGATTTTTTTTTGGAGAGGGAGAGCTTTTCTTCCCAAACAACCTGCTCTAGACCTAGAAATTGTTAAAAAACTTGGATCTCTCTCTTTTTCTTCTTGAAAACTTCCACCCAGTTTTATTATTTGGGTAGGTAATACCACAAATACAGATGGCATTTACCCTTGCCTTGTTTCCTGCCAATCTGTTCTCTTTTCTGGGTTAATACCTTCTCCCACTCTGCTCTTCTATTTCAATGTAGGGTTTAAAAATAAAATGGCAGATTTCTCTTTGCTTTTCCTCTCTCTTTCTTCACATTTATATTTTGACTTTGTTACCTTTGGCTCACCTCATCTGCCTACATAGAAAGCTTTTTTTGTTTGTTTGTCAGATTTTCTGTGTAACTTTTCCTGGAACTCGGAGAGTGGTTAAAGACCAACTTTCGTGCCGTTCAACCCAATTCACTTCTTCTTAACAAATTTTGTTCTTCATAGTTTTGTAACTAATTTACATGGAGAAGACAAGCGAGGAGTTAAGGGAGAGAAAAACAGGAGGGTGGGGAAAAGAAAGTCTATGTTTTAGTGTAGGTTTCTGCCTAAAATCATGACACTGGGTCCGTTTTTCTCTATTACAGTTGAAGGTATTGAATTTGGAGATTCATGCATGAAGTAAAAGTTGTCAGGAAAAAGTCACTTCAGTGAAATTCAAAGGCAGCTCTTACAGTGTGGGGAGTGAGGGTGTCAGATTGAACTTTAATAGCATTTTTTTCCTTAATAATATTTAATTATAGTATTTCATTAAAAAGAAAATCACAAACATTTCAAGAAGCACTTTTCTATTGTGAGCAATGTTTTCAAGTTTAGCCCTTTGAAAACAGGAATGAAACTCTTTTGTGTTCTTCCAAACATCAGATTTCATTCTGGAAGTACTCCAGAGGGAACCATTTAAGACTTTCAAACCAACTTATTTTATTTTCTTGTTCTAAATTCATTTTTTAAGTCAGACTCAGTTTTGAGCACCTTCAGTTCCCCTAATAATGGTCTTTTTGGTGGATTTACCGCAAATACCAAAAAAAAAAATTCAAATTATCCAGTTGCAGTTATGCTGCCTCCCTGTCCCAATAACACACAAAAAAGGTTCCTGCCAGCCCATCCTGCCATTTGCAAACTTTTTGTCACATTTTGTCACAGCAGGGATCAATATTTGCCACGGAGCCAACGCGGCAGCTCCATATGGCGCCTCTTTTATTAGCGCCTGGCATGAGGGAGGTGCCAAAAACCAGCCCTGTGGTGCAGCCCCTGCTGTCCCTCAGGGAGGGCTGGTGCCGTGGAGCCCTACAAATGGATCTGGTCTCCTGTCAGAGTCGGTTGAAAAGGCAACCAGCACCTTTGCTGTGGGAGATGTGGGGTGGGACAGCTCGCCTCGCGTCTCAGTGGGAGCTGGGTGGGTGTTTGGGTGCTTAACACCACTCCAACATTTTTGCAGGCTGATTAATCCACAAAAAGCTTGTAATTAGCTGAGTGTTTCCCTCTGGACTTCTTAGCATGTGTTGGTGTCTGGCTCTCTCTTTGCAGCATATGTTACCCATTTCCCAAATCTATTACAGACCCAGAAAAGAGAACTTCCCCCGAGTCAGCGGCCGCTCCTTCACGTGAGCCCGGGCTCTGTTTGCCGTGCTGTTCATTAAGTTACAGGGGGGAAATGCCATGGCAACACCATGCTATGGATAACAAAGTGCTGCACTGATTACCAGACAGCATATACTAATTAAAGACAGCTCAACACTTTCATTTCTTGCTGCATTACGTGCAGAAAGGCAGGAGGCAGCGGGTGCCGGGTGGGGCAAGTTTGTCACTTGAGAAAATGTGTGCTGCTCGTTTTTAGAACCGTCTCCTAATGAAGTCACTTTCCTGAGCACCCAAAATGAATCCTAAATATTTCCCTTGCCCTAAGGAATTCATTATACCTTTATTTTTTTCTAATAAAGGTACCCTTGTGACCAGTAAAGAGTTTATATTTGCACACCAGTTGACACAATGTGTTTTCTGAAGGCCAGATTTGGTGACTATGAGCTTTGGTTTGATCGATTGACTTAAATTAATATTGAATTTCCATCTGCATCTGTCCCAAAACCACTTTGGAATCTGACATGTTTCTGTTCTGGTAAAAAGAGTTTGTTTGTTTGTTTGTTTCTTGACCAGACACGAAATCACTTTATGGCAATAAAAAGATTATCCTATTCCATAGATCACTCCTATGACCTTGTGCTTTTCACTTTTGGAAAATTAGCCCAGGCACTGGATATCGCTAAGATGCCTTTGCTTTTTTTTCTGCTTTATGTGCCCTGTGACTCTCAGTAACATGCTGTGGTCAGGCTTGGCTTGCCAGGCAACCAGACACATCCAGCCACGATTTGCTCCCGGGAAGGACTTTTTCTGTTGGTCCCTCCTGGTATTCTGCTCCTCTCTCGTGCATCAGGATTGTCCTGCAAGCTGAGGACATGATTTGAATGGGAACTTTCAGAGAAATGAGCTGAAAACAGTGGTTGATATGGTTGTGACCAACAGCCCGTCGTCCCTTCTTGCTGCTACAACACCCCACTGTGACACCCCTGTCACTCTCATCTTACTTTTCCTTCTTAAAGAAGATGCCAGACATGCACAGATAGTCCAAGCCAACAGCTGACTGCCTCACCTCAAAACATCCTGGAGGGCAGGGTATCCTGGGAGCTGTTCTCCCAAGGTTTAGCTCTTCCCAGGCAGAGGACAGTGTTGCTGGTGGTTCTATCAAACTGGAAAGAAGGATCTCACCAAATCAACCTTTTCCTCTGTAATTTTGCAGTTCCAGCCCTTGACTTTCCTAATCATTTTACTTATAAAGTGTTTTCCACCTTACATTGTTTAGTATCCCATTTATATGTGGTTTTCACCATAATTCATTGCTGGTTTTCTACAGGGCCAGTGGTCTGGGAAGCTGTGACCTCTGGAAATCCCTTGCAGGGAGATTATTCTACACTAGTAATCTGGCAAACTGCACACAGGGAAGTGCATCATCTCTGATGTAGCAAAATGCTTTGACGCCATCCTTTAAGCAACTGGATGTGCAGATATGGAAGAATACAGACAAAATTAAATTGTATAGATCATGATCAGCTCAGGGTTGATTAAATGAAATGAGAGTGCATTTCCTCTTTCATAGAGAAAGAGGCTTAGCATTAAAAAAAACCCTAATCTTTTCTAAGATAAAGTTCATTAACACAATGATTATTCATTTGGCTTTTATAATGATACTGCTGCTTAATCACCAGAACATTGCTTCCTGTGCTCTAGGAGAGCCAGCAGGAAACATTTGAAGAGACAGAGCTGGTGCTAATGCAGCAGCAGACAGAGTGGCAATCTCAGTGCCTTTCATTTTAAAAGTGGCATCCCGTTCCTACTCAGGTTTCTAAAGCCCTCCCCGTCCAACAGCATGAGCTTTAAACCCAACATTAAATTTATACACCAGTGAAGCCTCAGGTTTCCTGTTTCTACACACTTAACAGCTAAGTTTCCTCCTGGGTCCATTTCCATTATTTATTATATTATTTGCCTGCAGTAGCACCCCAGAGGAGCATTGTAATCAGGAACTGAGCTTGTGCTGGGAGAAATACAGTATAGTCACTCCAGAGCTGGGATGGCCTCTTGAGTTTATAATCCTAATAAACAAGGCAAACAGTAATAGAGATAGATAAACAAATGCTGGAGGTAGTTGTCTGCTTAATGACTTCCTTCCAAGGCAGTTTTGAAAGCCCACTTTGTTCTCCTGCGCAGTTCCAACCAATTCTCCTGCTCTCAACTGCCTGGGTCAGTTTGAAACTCCAATGTCAATCCCGTGTTGCCTTCCTGCACCTGTTGAATGTGTTTATTTGATCTTTCGCTTAACCTTTGCTTATCGTTCCTGGTCTTTATTTCCCTGCGTCTTTCTCTCCTGGAAGCTCCTGGTGGCCAGCCCGTGGCTGTCCCTCTGGCATCAGGGTCAGGCTGGTCTCCAGCTGCCACTTCCAATGCCATGGAGCAACGGGGCTTTCTCTTCTCCTCCCTGGCAATATTTTAGGGTGGGAATTGGAATAATTTAACCCTTCTCTCTCTTTCCGGAGTGTTTTTCCTGTAAGAAACAGGATGGAGAGTGTGTGTGGGGAGTGGGTGGTGGAAGTAAGGAAGTAGTTTGGAGATGTCTCCAAAGAAAGAGAAAATATTTGGAAGGCAATCAGAGGGGATTTTAGGACCTGCTGATGTTGCAAATGCAGGGCAGAGGGATCTTTGCAGACAACCAGACAATGGCCGTTTTTCCATAGCAAAACTAAATGCAGCAGGAGTCAGCAAAGGCTTCCATTCACTGGCAGAAGGGTTCATAAAACACTGTGGTCTTCAGGCTGCTGCTCACAAGCATTTGTTTGCTTATTTTTACTGCTACAAGAAAGGGAAGTCTTATAAAGAACATCATTCTTGCTCACAAACACTCCACTGGGATGGGGGAACGGGGACACATCTGAGTAACACTCTGCACTTACTGGAAAGGCTGGAATCAAAGGGTCGCAGTCTGAGCCCACACGAGTTTAACAGAGCTGAGCTCTAACTCTCACTGAGCAGCCTTGCTGCAGCCCTGTGTGATCTGAGCAGGCTGACAGCCTGCCTTCTGCTCCTTCTCATCTTCTTCTTGGCAAGCAACAGCACACAAAACTCCCTTCTGCCCCTGATTAGTACCAAGAGTTTATACTGGGTTGCTCATTGTCAGCACTGCTCTGACACAGGATGTGACAGATAAAATTACCACAGAACAAACTCCTTTCCCTTCTCCTTTCTCCCAGAATCTATTGGATGTAATATGCTCAAGAGAGGATTAGAAAGCGGTTTGTTTTGCAAAAAAAACCCCAAACAATTCTTTTAGAGTTCACATTCTATTTGTGTGATCTCCTCCTAATTCCAGGCTGTGTCTCTCCATGTTCTTGCTCCCTGGGGGTCATTTTATGGCTGTAATCAGTAGGACAGTAACTGCCTTTGGTTTTCCTACCTGTGCAGTGCAGCAGTGGGAAAGCTGGATTAAAAACAATCCAGGAAAATATAGCAACACTTTGCTCTAATTGGAGCTGTTATAGTCCAAATTAGCTGAAAACAACATCCTTGTGGGTGATCTGGTATTGAAGTCCACAAAAATGATCAGGCAGTTAAATCTGAAAGCAGAACTTCTGATTTCAAGTACGTGTTGCCACATAAATGCTTTGGACATCTGGGGAGATCGTGTTTAACTCGTGGGTTTAGGAGGCACAGATCTGCTGCAGACCCTTTCCATGAGCTGGAAAGGTCCAAATGAGATCCAAGCTAGGGGAATTGAGGTCACAAGGACCTGTCAGATGTCCTTGCTCAGCCGTGCTGTGACAGAACCCCCGTGGGGGTGTGAACTGAGCAGACTTGACACTTAGGACCGAAGGGGTCCTGGAGACATCAAAAAGCAAACCTGTCCTGAGGCTGCAGAGTTTGGTCAGATCCAGCCTCAGCAGCAGCTTAGTGAGGGATCAGGGATTTTTATTCTGGATTTAAGCAAATTCCATATTCTCCAGTGGAATAGCATTTCCCTGCCCTCAGGGCACTATCAGAATAAAACCATTCAAGATTAAAGGGATGCTGAGCTATTAAGGATCATTAGAAGTAGCTTACCCCTATTGTAATACAAAGCATCACTTCAGAGGGGGTTTGGGGAATTTTTTTTCCAAATCTCTGCCTTGGCCTTCCCATTTTCCCTCTCAGTTCTTTTATTATCCACCTTCTAGAACAGCCAAAGGAATGTGGTGGCATTTTTAAACTGAGATGTGCAAACAGCTCTCTGATTCTTCTGCCTCTCCAGTCACAGGCATAAGAAATGAAAAAAAGACTTACTACAGGTCATTGTTTCAGCATTTAATTAGGTATTTATTTGTTTGAACTTATAAAAGTGTAAGACTCACCAGTTAGATGCTCTGGGCACTGCTGGCTCTTAATTGCAAAGACAGCGTGTCATGCAATTAAAGCAAACAAAACAAGAGTGAAAAGCTCCAGAAACAAATAGAAAAATAGAGAAATCACAAGAGCAAATAGGAAAATCACAGTGCCTGTTGACAGCAACTGCAGAAGTGACCAAAATCATCTCTTGGCACAGGAGATCTGTGCCCTCCTCTGAAGTCCCACTTGCCTCAGGGCAGGATTGCCCAGCTCTTGCAGCAGAATGGACCAGGCAGGAGAGAACCAGGGAGCACCAAAGCACAAATGTTCTTCAAATCAAAACAATCCGCTCTCAACTTCCAGGAGAATTTTGCTCACAGGCAACTTTCTCTCCCAAGACGTCTCTTACATAGTTCTTCCAGCATAAATAGCCTCTCATTGTTCAGTTTTAAAGAAAATAAATGATGCTTTCAGCCCAGTCCTTTTCATTGCTGTGACTGATATCAGCAAAGCCCTGGTGCTGGTTATGTCTATGTAGATACAGCCTTGCAGTGCAGATGTGTTATTTAAATTACAATGCTGGGAATACATTTGTGTCAGTAGCTTTCCATCTCCTGCACCAAGCACTGAAGTTATGATGGCAAGAAAGTACAGTTTCATGAGCACCACTGTATTTTGCTCTTTTCACGAGTCAGTCTGTTACATCTGAAGAGCTTACTCATGCATCCCCATCCAGTTCATTTTTATTACAGCTCTGTGTTTGTTACAGATAAGCTCCAAGGATGCAGCTGAAAGCTGGGCTCTTTCCAGTTTCCATGTATTTTTCCCAGGTTTTAATCGTTATATAACGCCGTGTTATGACACAACCTCCCTCTTGCTGAAAGAAAATTGCTAAACTCGGTTTATCGAAGGTTTGAAGGGTACAAAGTTCAGATAAGAGAAGCCGAGATAGTAATCAAAAATGTCAGTGAGAATTATAAGTTTCTGGAAGCATAAAAGGTGTTTTCTTATATTTCTCTCCCTTTTTTTGACTCATTTTTCTTACGGTGTTCTGATTTCTCCAATGCTTCATATTTGGGGAAATCGCTTTTTCATGGACTGCTCGTCTTTTCCACCGCTTTTAGCAGCAAACCTGGCAAGTGCAGGCTCTGCAGTGGTCACTTTTGAGTCACTGGGAACGGGCACCTGCCCTTGGTGGCAGCTCCTGACTGCCCTGATTTAAGGGCACAGCTGGAACCTGACGAGCTTCTTGCAGAAGACAACCCATGTCTGGCCCAGGAGCTGCTGCCTAATGAGGGACTCGGAGAGGACAAGGCTGGTTTTATTTCTCCAAGGCCCGGAGCCAAAGGGGAACCAAAGAAAGTTACAGCGAGGGAAGTTCTTGTTCAGTATTAGGGGGGAAAACCAACATTTCCAGTGAGGGGAGCTGGACACTCGAATGTTTTGCACAGAAAGGCTGTGGAAACGCTGCTGTTGAAAATCAGAACTCAGCCTGCTTGGTCGTGGTCAAACTGGAGCTGCTGGTCCTTCTCTGAGTGCTGGGGATGGAGCAGATGACTTCAAGGTCCCTTTCTACCTAAATTACTTTACGTTTTTAATGCCTGCTTGCTTTCTGTCCACACGAGGCAAATGTTTAGCACCCAGAGAACACAGCAGTGGTCATTTCAACCCTTTTTCTTTCCCCTCTGCACTTTTTCTATCTACCCAGTCATTCTTCAAGATCAATCATGTCTTGTTATCACAATAGACAGTCATTGTAATAATTTTCTGAAACAATCAGCTTAATTCAGGATGTTTCATACCCTAAAAAGGGGGGAAAGAGAAAGTTGGTCCTCTGTCCTGAGTTTCATTGCCAGTCTTGCCAAACCTCACCCACGTGCAGTTAAGCATCCACCAAACACTAACATTCACCATTCCTTTTGTTTTCCAAGTGATTTTAGGTTACTGGTAGTAACTCAAAGACCAGCTCTTCAGTATTTCCCTCATGCTGATTAAATTGGTTTATCCCTGATGCCACCTGATGAGCTGGAGGGACTGAGATGGGATCAGAGAGCTGCTGAAAGCAAAGCTCAGATGGTGAGAAGGGCTGAAGGGAAGATGGTTTGTGGTGATATTCTCCAAGGCTATGGCTGATCTCATCTATGAAGTGTTACAGGCAAATATCTCTCCCAGTAAAAGCTGACAGGCCAGACAGCAAATACCCTGTGTTTTGAAAAA
The DNA here is from genome assembly GCA_035584735.1 of Pseudotriccus pelzelni. Lineage (NCBI taxonomy): Eukaryota > Metazoa > Chordata > Aves > Passeriformes > Tyrannidae > Pseudotriccus > Pseudotriccus pelzelni. Next base: position 2,159,483 of record JAWMRA010000023.1, on the reverse strand, counting down.
TCATCATTTCCCTGGGATAGGATGGCAGATTTCTTGGAAATTCCACAGGATCTGATGCTTTTATCCCCTTTACTTGGCCTGGGTTCAACCAGACAACAGGAAAAATAGGGAAAAACCTGCAGGTATTATCTGGACACCACACAGAGATGTGAATTCCCACCCTTTCACTAAGTAGTTCGAGTCTAAATGCTGTGATTCCTTCTATGGCGGCTTTTTTTATCCTAAATAGCCAAGGAGTGGTTCTCATTACTTACAGATGTTTGATCTTTGCTGGAGTCCCACTGTTTCATTGCACACAACTCATTATCTCCAAAGGATAGATGTAACATTTGACATTTCCAAGCTAAAAAAAAACCGAAGACTTGCAATCCAGATGATGTGGACAACATTGCTGCTGCCATTTCCAGAGCCTGAGATGGTTGTACATCCAGCAGGGATGAGTGATGGCTCAAATGGCAGATTTGTGACAGACCTCAGAGCAGAGAAGGAATTCTCTGAACGTGATTCCCTTGGTATTTCAGCACTTACAAGCCTGACTTTTAGAAGTGCAATATGCCTGAGTGAAAGGCCAAGAAATGGATACATCAATATTTTTTTTTTATTGTTGTGCTCATTTTAGCCTGGACAGCACTAAATTTTGGTGCTATTCCACTCTTCCCAGTTTCTGCTGTGTTTTATTCCTTTTCCTTCTCCTCCTCCTTTGCTTTTTTGAGTTTAAGAGGAAGAATACAAGGCAGGTGGAAGGCAAGAAAGGGAGAATTATCCCAGAATATCAGAATATTCTGGGATTCTGATTCCTATCTATGCCATTGTGCTCTGCAATCCAATGGTTGACCCACAGCTGTGGAGCAAAGCTCAAGGAGCACCTGAGACTATTCTTACTCTTATATTATTCAAGATTCAATTATTCATGAATTCTTCAGTGGTAAATTGACTGAAAAAAATAGGTAAAACTAATTTGATAATTATAAGTTAATAAAACCTTGCAGCTGCTTACCCAGAAGTCAGTAACCACAGATCTAAACTGTTTAAGGAGTTTAAATACATACCACTGTTAATTGCTAATGCAAATTCATAATGGGGGAAATGAGGGCTCAGTTACACAGAGAGAATACATGTCATTTTTTTCCTTCAAATAAGTTTTTATTTCTGGAAGTCTAAGGCCAATATTTAGCTGTGTAAAATCATCTTAGGGCCTTTTGTATCTAGAGTTGAAAAACAATTATGCAAAGACTTTTTGGACTGGCAGGGGAGACTAATTAGAGCCTTGATAAGGCACAGGGTGAGGCTTTTGGAAAATCACTGAGAAAATTGCAGCCTGAACTCTGGGGAAAAGGCTAAGGGGGCAAAAGACACATGTATTTAATGTATTTTATATATATATATAGTTTCTCCAGGTGTAAACTTGGATAAAATGGCCCAAATTTGCAATCTTTTGGTGGATAAGGATCCGAGGCAAACATTTTCTCCATCATAACAAGCAGGACTGGCATCTCTGCAGACAGGAGCACAAATTCCTGGAGCTCTTAAATTCCCACCCCAGCTTTCCCTGAGACTGCAGATAGGACAGGCTGATGTTACAAACCTCTGCCAGCTCTCTCTGCTTCGGTGCCTCTCCCGGAGTTTACACACAGCCCGTATTAAAATGTCAGCTGATAGAAATAAAGTCAACTCCGAGGCCTGAATATTTGATATTCTAATATTCATTAAGAGGCAGTAATTATCTCATTGCAATCTATTAATTCTGGCACATTACATCGCTTCAGTCTTTAAACCCTGCATAAATTTTTATGCCAATCAATGAGAATAAAAGGATCTATGTTTTATAAACCTTTTTCCTTCTTAATCCTTTGTTCCCCTTACCTGAGTGCTTCCCTTTCAAGCGAGGGGTCATCACTTCTAGTGAGTCAGGCACTTCCCAAGCGGGGTAATCTCTCGGGAAATGGGACTTTACAACTTTAAAAACAAAAAAAGGAAAATGTTTCATGTCTCACTTTCATCTTCAGAACGGTGACATTAAGTGAGCTCCTGAAAAGAAACACCTGCATCCTGAAATTAAGCATTCCAGGCATCCCAATGATAATCCCACGGCAGGAAGTGTAAAGGAAAAAGCATCTCGTAAATAATATTTCATCCCCCTGCTGTAGGGCCTTGGGGTTGAGGGGTGGATTTCTTCAGCCCATGATTAGTTCTGCACAGTTTTGTCTTTAAAAATCCAAATCAAAGCAAATAATAATCAGGGTTTTCCAGGGAAACCACTGCAAACAGGATTGGGCATCGTGCAAACCCAGTATGAAATGTTTTAGCCAAAATATTTATAATAATTAGGTATGTGTGCGTATAGACATATAAATTTGTGTCTATAATGATTCATTCAGGCTAATTAGTTCATACATAAAGATCTGAGCTTTTTGGTCAGAGTTCCACTGGATTAAATGGGGATAATAATGTGGCTGTGCTAATTGTAATGAGCACTGGAGGAACGCCATGGAATTGTGAGGTATTATTTATTATTTCCTAGAAATCTTGGCTGGCACTGAAGTGCAGCCACCAAAAGGTTGCAAATATGGTGGGAAGGCACCTTTTGTCTCCAGCCCTGCCTGACACAACCTCTCAGATAAGTCTCATCCAAAGCAAACCACTCATTTTTCATGTTAAACCTCCAGGAAAAAAAAATAGATTAAAAGTTGTCAGATCCGTGTGTATCAAGGGCACACGCAGCATTTATTTATTTTCATTTAAGCCAGAACCTGCTGTAATAATACATAGGGTCTTTGTCACAAACAGCTCTTGATAATTAAGCTTTTTTTTGCGAGGTATTGATATATTTTATTTATATATTACCAGATGAAAAATCACAGCAATGGCCGAGTGAAATATCTTGGAAATATAGATGTAATCTGTGCTCCAATATTTATATAAAATTCAGTAAATTGGCTTCCCTTTCAAAAATACTGTAGATATCTTTTTGAACAGAGCTGAAGGGATACCATATCCATGTGGTTGCACAAGATTTGGGAGCTTTACTGAGGTGGATTATCTTACTATTCGTGTGTACAGTCCCTGGGTTGGTCTCCAATTTTGGTATTTTGATAGCAGCCCATTTTCAATTCATTTACTCTTTGTTTCTGACTGCAAATCCATATAAATATTGCTGTTTACACCAGCATTTGGGACTTCTATGGAAGAAATAATACCAGCTCTGTTTGCCAGCCCGTGGAAACCAAGGAAATCCTGCCACATCTGAGCTTCTTTTTTAGCTCTTTTTTTTTTTTTCTTTCACTCCAAGTGTGTACTTGCTTTGCAGTCATTCAAGTGGAAAATCATGGAACAGCCCCTTATGTGAAGAGTTTTAGGAGCTGCCCTTCAAAAAGATGCAGACAAGGGTCTACCTGGGGTATAAAACACTTTCCCTCACACTTAATACAATAAAAGTTGTGTTTAAGTCTGTTGATAACACTTGGGAAGTATGAGAGGAAACCTCATTAATTCCCCTGGAATTTGTCCTGTTTTGCCATTTATTTTTCAATTTAGAGATGAAACATGAGAACACCCAAATACATGTAATTGAGCAGATGGAGACAAAGATAATGGGCTGATATCCAGCAGGAAAGAGGTTCAGGGTTGTGATGGGAGCTGATCAGGTAGTTCATTCCCCTTTTGTTTGCACAAGTCAATACCTTCCCTTTCTAACAGCACAACAAAGAAAAGTATCAGTGGCCTTAAATTACTTTTGCAGTCTTTACAGAGCACCTCTCCAACAGCAGAATAAATGGAATCTGCTGGGCAGCCAAAAGGAAAAGAGCATCTCAACGTATTTTGTTCTGCTCAAGACAAAATACACTGATCCAAACTCAGCCCTCTGTCACTGTGTCTGTTTTCTGGCAGAAAACTTGAGGCTGAGCTCAGAGTGAGCAGCTCCCAGTGAAATGAGAGCAGCTTGGGCATTCGGGAAGAAATGGATTGTGCAGCCTGTGGAAAATGGGAATGTGGTTGTAGCTGCAGGAGATCCTCGCTCCGGTGTAGCCCCAAGTGTTGAAGTCAATGGATTTGTCCTCAGCTGATGTTGGGCAATCACAGGAAAAAAAAATGACCCAAGGAGGGAGGAATGAGAGTTGGAGGAGGTGTAGGGGGGGTTTTAGCCACAATGGAGGCTGGTGAGCTCTGCCTTTTCCTTTCTGAGTCAGAGTGATGTTGTTTTGTCTTGGTTTGTCAGCACTGATTAGATTTATATTAATGGTGTCAACTGCTTGAATTGTAGGGGAAAAAAAAGCCAACTGAAAAAACCCCCAAAACTCAACAACAAGACACCCCCCCCCCCCCCCAACAGGGCATGTTTTGAAGGGATGAACCAGATTCTCAACCGCTTCCACAGGTCTATTTTTTGTTATTTTCTTGAAAGGCCGTCAGCTAAACTCAGATGTGGCCCCAGTGGACTTCATGGATGGCAACCATAACAAGAAGTCCAACTAGTATAACATCTCAATGGTCTGCAAAGTCCATGTTTCTGTGACCTCACATACACCCTCATCAAAAAAAATCATCTCAGAGACAGAGACAAAGATGGTACTTTAAAATTTAAAACCATTCTATGATTTTATGATTCTGAAACCGAAAGGGAAGTGACCTCATTGCTCCTGACTTTTTACGTAAGGGTGAAACCAGAACTAAATGATATCTAGAGATGTGGAGGAAAGCTCATGACAGTCACCTGCCAGATTTGAATCTATAAAATCAAAATTTCGTTAAAATAGTGTGCAACGATAAGGACTCGTCCATGCAAGTAAAAGTAGTGCAGTGAATAGTCCAGTCAGAGCTCAATAAAATAAAGATGAGCTGAGCTGCAGTTTCTCATTTCTGCTGGAGGCTTCTGGGCTTCAGAAATAGGACCTCATCTAGTGAACAAATCAACTTTCTGCATGAATTTTAGATTAAATTTAATCAATTAATGGAGTTTCTTCTTTTTCTTATTTTTGCCAAGGAGCAGCTGAATGGAATTTTATATGGAGTCCCCAAGCTACCTTTTTAATCCTGTAGAAATAGAGAAAATCAGTAGATGTGGGCTTCTTTTAATTGTTAACTAACACTTTTAAAGGCACAAAAATAGCTGCATGTGAGGTATTTCATCTCTTCCAAAGCAGGGATGTAATTCCTTCTCCTGAGGCTCGGTGCACTTGCACTGGTCAGTCGAGAGCGGCAGAGAAGGAGGTTGTGCAGTTCCAATAATTGCTTTTTTGCTGCAGTTGGGAACTGAAGCCGGCGGCTGAGAATCTTTAACTTGTCATTTAAAGCGCAGGTGAAACTATTCCTGCACCACCAGCACGGCTCACACTGCTATAACCTGCACAACTCGCTCCAGTGCCAGCTCCGGCTTGTTCAGCCGAGCCTTTGAACTCCGAGGAGAGACGGACACGAAGTGCCCTCTGCCAGGGATAACGACTCCTCGGGGTGGAGACACCCTGAGCCACTGCCAGCAGGGATCGGGGTCACGTTTGATTTCTTTTCTCCCACCCTCTGTGCGTGGCATGCCCTGTCATAACCTTCCTGATTCCTTCCTGCTTTGCCTGCGATTCCCAGCCAGTGTTTTCTCTGACCCATCGTGTGGGGCAGCCACTCCTGGCGCCTTCCTGATCCTCCTCAGCCAGTGTCAATCAAATCTGGAGCCTTGACAGGGCAACAAAGTGGTTTCCATGCAGGAAAGGGTTTCCATGTAGGAAAGTGGTCACTGCAAGGCTGGGTTGGGAATAGCTGGTGGTATCAGGTGAAATCGGAGCGGTGCCAGCCCCTTTCTCTGGATGAGACTGAGGGGAGACCTCAGTGCAGCTCCAACTGCCTGGGCAGGGGCAGAGGAGGGGCAGGACTGAGCTCTGCTCTGGGGGGACCAGGGACAGCCCCCAGGGA
>JAWMRA010000023.1:2134441-2146855 GCA_035584735.1 Pseudotriccus pelzelni | reverse complement strand
CCAGGTTGGACGGGGCTTGGAGCAACCTGGGCTGGTGGAAGGTGTCCCTGCCCGTGGCAGGGGTGGCACTGGATGAGATTTAATTTCCCTTCCAACCCAAACCATTCTGGGATTCTATATTGTATAAAGACAAGGCATACACTGAATGGAAACTGATTTTCTCTCTGGCCGGACTGGAGGTTTTCCTAATAGCAAAGTCAGTTTATTCAGTGCCTGGCCCAGTGAATGCCCAGTTTGATACAAAGGCTTTCAGGCTTTACATTCATACAAATAATCTGTCATAAACAGCTGCTGCACTTAATTTTAGATAGGGATAGAGCTGAATGCAGGACAAAAAAATAACTATTCCAACATCACAGTGAAAAATCAAACCCAAGTGGTGTTTTATGTTGAAAACATATAGACTAATATTTTCTGTTATTGATGACATCCAGAACAGCAGAGGAGAAATGACAATGTCCATGCAATGTAAAAAGATAATCCAAATACAAGGAATTCTTCTAGTGTTTCCAGTTAGTGGGAAATAAAAGGCACTGTAAGTGCTGAATTAAAAGTGAGCTTTTTGAGCTGCTTTTGGAGGGCTTGATGAGCTTTGTGATGAGCCCCCAGCTCCAGGGAACTCGATGTCTGCATCTCCACTCCCCAGCCATGGGTGCTGCCAGTTTGCTGCACGATCCCTCAGACAAGGGAACAAAAGAATCTGTGCCCAAGGTTTAGGAGTGAAAATACAGGAAGAGTGGTACACGGCAAACAGATTTCATTCCCTCTGCCAAGAGCCAAGGTTCGGGTTCAGCCTTTAAAGACCTTGCAAAAAGGCAAACTTGATTCTTAAACCTGCTGAAAAGGTACTAAACTGTTTAGATGGTGGGGATCATCAGGCTGCTGCTCAGCAGGGAGCTCTGATTCATCAGCATCAGGGTTTCCCCTCAGCTTTCTGCCTACATCTCCTACTTAGTTTGGCAGGGACATTGTCAGAGAATAAAAGGCTTCTTCCCCGTGTCAAAGGGCTGGCATTCATCAAAATGATAATACTTTTTACCCAGAGCACCTTTTAGATGAGGTTCACGAAGCCTGTAAAGATGATGATAAAGAGAAAAGCGTTGCAGGATTTTTTTATTGTATTTTTGGCACTAAAACAGATACTACATGAAACGGAAGATTTTTTTTCTTCTATAAGTTTCCTTTCATAAATATACTTTGGTTAAGTCAGTGGACAGGTTTTCACAAAAAGCCTAATCCAAAGCTTGTTAAGGTCAACAGAAAGCTGCTTATTAATTTCAGCCGGCTTTGGATCGAGCTCCAAGTGCAAAACTGCTCCCTGAATCAAAGAAAAACTTGGTGGATTGCAGAAACAAGATTCACACCTTCTAGGATCAAACACTTCACAATGAGGATAGTTTAGAATCCAGGATATCTTCTGGGAATCTGATTGTTATGGGCTCGGGATCAAGTGCATTGTGTCCAGCCTGAAAACGTGAGGGTGTTCTCAGACCAGTTCTTGTCCTTTCACCTTCAGGGAAAATGGGGAACAACCCCAAAAAGAGGAATTTCTAACCCTCCATACTGAACTGATAATTTGTAGGAAGAACGGAGTGTGAAGCGGTTTAGGTACAGCTGAATTTGTTCCACTGTCTGGAAGCTGCCACCAGAGATGGTAGAAACAATTTTGGGTTTGATGGTGGTGGCTGAGAGATGCATCAAGACGCAGCGATGCTTAAACCAAACTGCTGACCCGTTCTGACAAGTGACCTTGAATTATCCAACAGGGAGCGCAGGAGGGTTGGTGGCAAAGTTGCCTTGTACGTTGTAGGTTGCCCAGACCAGGAGGTGCAGGCTGGGAGGTGGCTGTAGTGGCTCCCAAGCACACAGATTTGGGGTCACCTGTCTGAGAACGTGCTGGAGGACACAAGATTTTCATGCAATGACCTGGTCAGGTGTATTCCAGGCTAACGTAAGGAAAAGAACTGGAGAGGTGCGTGTTGGGCTCAGTCATTCCTACTTTTAAATGGCAAATAGGCAGACGTTGTTCCAAAAACGTCCAGTCTTTAAAAAAGCAGAGATTTATAGGAAAGCTTGCAGAAAGCTGGGGAAAAGTGACTTGCAGAGGAGTCCTTCCAATATTTTTACTGTTAAAGCCACTCATGTCTCAGAGTCAGATGAGAGGAAGCTCATGGGACATCTCTGCCCCTTGGTTAGTACCAAACTAGGGCAGGGGGCTGGCTTAGTCCTCTCCATTAGCCAAGAGCAGCAAGAGGAAGAATTATTAGGTGCTTTCAGTGATTTATCCCCCACTGATGTCCCAGACCTGCTCACAACCCAACCCATCCTATGCTTTGCATCAACATGTCCCTCCTTGCATGGCCAAGATAATGAGAATTTGGACCTTCTAACTGAACTGAGATTTCAGTGAGAGTTTAGAGGGCAGCAAAATGCTTTCACAGGCAAATGCCTCATCTGCATTTTCCAAGTTCCCCTTTGAACCTTGGGATATCTGGTCTCTGCAGGTTTAAGCCACAAAGGCAAACAGGAGGTCACTGAATGCCAAAATGTACAGAATGGTCAATTATTCAGCTGTGACTCACACTTTTGGTGTGTTTACAAACCCTTGAATCACTTCCTGGGCTTACTTTAAATATAATTCCCCCTAAAGCTGGCAGTTAAGTTTTTAAGCCCTGGTGGGGTTGGAACTGGATGATCTTTAAGGTCCCTTCCAACCCAAACCATTCTATGATCCCCACTGTAACAAGGATTTAATAATTACCCACTCTATTCTAAAAGGCACAACCTTCCAGTGACAATATTATGAAAGCTGATTTAAATACCTATTAGCTTAAACTTCCTTAAATGTAGAGCTGTTTACTTTTAATTACCTACCTCTGTGCGCTCACCCACATTTGCAAAGGCACAGAGCACAGGGTTTGAAAAGTGGCACGAAAATAAAGAACAGAAGCCACAATTACTCACCCTAGAGATGGATCTCTACCCCCAGCTCCTGCACCTGAGCTCCCCAAGCTCTCCCAGACTCTGCCTGGTTTTGGGAAGGGTTCTGCTCCCAGTATGAGGTTTTCCAGGGAATAAATGATTATTAGCAGAGGGAGGGAGTTCTACACCTTGTGTTCGTCCTTCCCAGAGACAGAACCTTTCATAGTGGATGATGGAGAACACTGAGGGAACACTAATAAATAATGCTAAAGGACCCAGAATCTTGAGTGTGCAGTGCCCTGTTCCCTGAAATCTACCTGGGGATGTCAGGAGTTGGTGAGCATAAAGCTTGTCTGGAGTTTTTCCTATGTTTATCCCACAAATCTTAAGCTCCAGAGGGAAAAGGCCTGTGAAAGCATTATGTAGAAGATCTTCCTACAGCAAAGCCTTGCAAACCTTGGCTAAGATTGCCCAGAGAACAGCAGTGAGAGAGGACTCAGCTTCTCAGTGAGGTGGATCTTTGCATTTCCCTCTCTTCTAAACCGCTCAGGAAATCCAAATGATCTGCTCTGTCACATCTCCCAGTCTCCACGGGGACATGTTCGCACAGACTGTTCACAAAAATATTTTGAAATATAATTTTTGAGTAATTTTCATTAACACAACTTAGCACTAAAAATATTTACGGCTTCCCTCAGTCTCTGAGGCTTTTCCTGTAGTTTTGTTCCTCTGACTTTCTTACTTCTCCTCCCAAAGCAACCTGTCACTGAGCAGCAAGTGGAAATCAGAAAATAAAACGAAATAAAGTGAAATGCAGGGCTGCTGCTTGGGGAAGCGAGCATAAAAGCCTTACAAACCCAGCAGCCTGGTGCCTCAGTGGATGAACACTGGCATTTGGCACTTGGTAAGAGGTTAGAAGCCTTAAATTTATAGTAAACTTAATGCAGTTTTACAGCCTATCTTCAAAACATTTACACAGACAGTAAAAGGTGATGGATATTTCCCCGAGCATTCCTCTTGCCCAGCAGTTTCCCTGCAGTAACACCGCACAGGCAGCAGTGATCCGAAATATATTATTGATGTATCTTTGAAGATCTATTATCTGATACCTCATGTTTATTGCTATTATGCAACTGGCTTCTAAGTGTCCTCTTCTATAGGAGGCAGAGGCAGGAGATATGATCAGTGGGATTATTATTTGTGTTGCAGTGTAAGAGGCAGGAACGCAGCAGGGCTCCATTGATTTAGATCCCAGACAAAGGCACGGGATAACAGAGTAGCTGCTCTTTACATTTTACTTTTTAAATAAAACAGGGAAACAAGAGCAGAAAGAAAGGGATACAGGAGATAAACAACCAGCAGAGAATGAAGTGCAGGAGAGATAGATGTGTGTCTGCACCGGTGAAGTTAATGAGAGCCATACTTTGCATTTAATGGCAGCCTCTCAATTGACTCGTCCGTGATGGAAGGTTGGAGAGGTGAATGAAGAGCTACATAATTAGATGCCAATACAGAAATCCTGATTGGGAAGGTGGGCAGAGTTATGGGAAGGTCAACTCTTTTATTGCTGTTGGATCCTGCATGTTTTGCTGTGCCACATCTTCAATCTCATTTCATCCCCCGCGTGCTTTATGGATCGCGTGGCTCAGGCACCGCTCTCGTCGTGTGCGCGCTCCGCTCTTATTTATTCTCCCTAACATCTTTAAAGCCAAGAGCTGGATCAAACTTACAGTGAAAAGCACAATAGATTTTCTGTTAGTGCTGATTTAAACAGAGGTCTGGGATGTTTCTATAGCCAAGCTGAACGTGAGCACAGCGTTACCTGAGCAGGGAACGTCCCGTGGGGTGACACTGGCTCGTAAAAGATAACGGCACAGAGTAAATTTAACAGGATCTGCTAATCAGAAGATGAGGTGGCAAGAGCAGTAAGAAGGAGAACAACCTGAAATGTTTAGAGAGCAGCCAGAGCAGAGGCCATTGCCTTTGAATTGGATAAACACTAAATTCTTCTGTAGCAAGGAAAGTCCATGAGGGAGCAGTGGTGGTTTTATAAAACCAACAGACACAATGATGTCCTGGATGACCTGTCCCAATTTTCTTAGTCATTCAGGAGAGTTCCTCGTGCCTTCAAACCCTGACTCTGCTGTTCAGTTCCTGACAATTTGCTCAGGAATTCTCAATTCAGGTTGTTTTCCACACTTGCTGCAGGTCCCACATCAGCTTTCAGCACCCTGAGCCGTTGGAGAGAGAACCGCTCACTCCAGTGGCTGAGCATTAGCCCAACCTATAAACAGCTGGGTGTTGTAAACTCGACTAATTCCTGAAATAATAAAAGCAGTTCTGTGTCCTGCCTGCACCTGCAAACATGTGTTGGGATTAGGACACAGCCAGCTCTCGTGTTCAGCATGGAAAATACGTATTGTTCCCCATCCCTGGAATGTCCAGGGTGAGGTTGGAGCAACATGGGATAGTGGGAGGTGTCCTTGTCCACAGCAGAGGGTGGAACTGCGTGGTCTTTAAGGTCCTTTCCAACCTAAACCATTCTATGATTCCATGTTCCTCTTATATTGGGAATATGCATTATGTTTATGTGTAGAAATACAATTTTCCAATACTTTCTGTAGTCCGCAGTAAGACTCTCGAAGCTCTTTCTTTCTCAGGCTTTCCACACAGTGGATCCATTCTGTCTGTTTTATGTTTCTTTTTTTTTTTTTTTTTTTTTTCACATTTCAAAGTGTGTTCTTTAAAAATCTCAGACATCCCAAAATGTTGCAGCAGCCTTTAGTTTCCCAGGCACAGATTAATCATACCTATATCTAACCCAAAGTTAGATGTGGGTAGATATATATAACTATATATATGTGTGTGTATATATAGGTATATATAAATTTGAAGGAAACCACAGATATTACAGTGCTACACCAATAACAAGAGCTGAAGGGCTACACAATATTTTGGTGGTGTGACAGCTCATAATAATGTTGAGAATAATGCATTTGTGTCCCAGTTGTGGCTGGGAGGTCTCAGAATACAGGTGAATTCCCAGTTATTACAGAAAATTAGTTTTCAGACAGAACAATCATGACCTGTAGCTTTGGGATACAGGTAACACTTGGAATTTAATTCAGGAAAGGCCGCGGCCATGTAATAAATACATTTATACACTAGAGATTAAGGTGATACCTTAACATTATCACTACCCAAGAAGTTAAAATTCAATATGTTATATACATTTTCAGGGTGGAATCTATAAGCTTGTATGCAAATCTGTTTGTGCATATGTAATTCTGTCCCAAATTAGATCAGATTTTCGGCATGTCTCCACTATTCACGTGCTATTTTTAGCTCTCCGGGTGTTACAATATTAGGGATGCCTTTAAAGCATGATGTTAAAAATGAAATTATGCCTTAGCCACCGTTTAAGTCCATAATTTTTTTCCTAATTGCTTACAAATTTTGAAAAATATTTAGTGTTCTCTGGCAGAGCAGATGGAGCTGTGAGCAGTTTCCTACGTGATAATATACTTTGGTTCTGGCTGAGGGTGCTGCTTTGTTTCTTCATTAGCTCATTAAATAATACTCAGGCTGGAAAAATTAGGACTTCACTATTTTTCAGGAGTTTCAAGCAGACTAAGCACAATTCAGGGACAAGTGGAGAGAAATTAGTGACAATTCTGGGATTACTCTTCAATGCAATTCCTTGCAATGCTGTTTCTAAGGAATAACACCTTCCATGAGCAATGGGTTTGAAATCCAAAGAGGCTTAAAAATCAGATTTTCCGTTTGGTACTACTCCTCTGGTTGGAGAGGATAGAAAAGTTCACCTAACTTGATTTTTATTTCAAAGAACACTGACTATGGTTACCTTAATGTGATCACCTGGCCAGTTTTTAGCCTCTTTTGCAAGTCTGATAACACCTGTAGTATCTACTGGGCCTCTGAATGATTGGATACATGAAATTTAAATGAAAAACATTCACAGAGTGCCATAAAATACACCAGAACACCGTTTATCATAACTCACTGATCTACGGGAGAGAACTTTGTGTATAACAAATAAATAGTTATGTAGTTCTGCCACCTCTTCCAGCAAGAAGTTCTGTAGAGACCCAACACAGGTCTTAATAACCAGAGCTCCACACCTACCAACAAGATGAGTTTCTTCATCCCATTATGTGGATTTCATAAGTAAGGCAAAGATTTTAAAGACAAAATAGTGTGAGGCTCAATTTTAGGGCTAAAAGCATTGATTATCCACCAGATGGGTGCTGGTTTGTTGGGTTTTTTTACAGAGAGAAGAAAACCTGTAGATAAATTTGTTTTTGTTTCTCCCGGTAGAAATTTTGGACTATTTAATTAAAGGCCTCATTGCCCCATCATTAAATTCAAAGAAGCATATCTAATGCAAGCACTTAGATGTAATGTCACTTATTAGTCTTTAATGACGAGAAACATTCTTTCTCTAAAGAACAGCTGTAGAAATAGTGCCCATGTCAGCCACAAAATTATGTATTATGAAGAGTATTAATGTGTATTTAATGACTGTAAAAATATTCCTTTATGAAACGGACTGTGTTCTTTCTTGTTCAGCTCCACTCGTAAGGGAGGTTAATTAAAGGCAGAACATCAGGAATTCTGTAGCACTACAGGTCATTCATCTGTACCAAAGTGGAACACAAGTCTGCAAAAGCTCATTGCCAGTGATAACATAAAACTCTCTGCTCCGCTGCTCAGGAGAGATCACTGGGCTGCCTTGTAACTTGGCTTTCATGATCCAACAGCCAGGAAATCTCCCTTTAAACACAAGACTTATCTAACCCTTTCCATATGATTCTTTATAAAAGTATATTCATATTATTCTTTTATATATCTACATGTATAAAGTGTTTCTGAAGTGTTGGGGAAAAGTAATAGAGGAGCTGTAAGATGCCCAAGTAACCACAGTTTTGAGATTTTCCATGGAAATGCCACAAAGTGGTGATTAAATGTTGCACGTTGTCATTGGGGTCGAAAAGTCCACAACATTACATCCATACTTCAGGGTGATGCATATGATATTGTTCTTTAAATCAATTATTTTGATTATGAAGAATACAGATGTAAGGAGGAGGGACGGAATTTCCTCCCCAGTATTCATCATTTCTGTCACATGTGCAGTTTTTAATCATCTGATTTACCTGATGTAACCTTGTGTGTCCCTCACACCGGGTGTATTTGGTACCTGCTGGATTCATTTCAGCTCTTTTCCTTGTTTTCCTGTTAAAACTACTGAAAACTTTAACACATCCTTGTGGATCCTTTCCAACTCCGGATATTCTATGATTCTTTACAGCAGGCACCACCCTGCAACTTCTGCACTTCCCATTAAACCCTGATCTTGTTCCCATCCATAAGTCACCCAGAAATGGAGAACAGCCGAAATAAATCCATTTTGTTGCCTTGCATCATCCAAGCAGCTTCCCAGAGCACTGATGCACTTCTGTGCAGTGAGGGTTTCAGTCTGATTTCAATCTCATAAAAATGAAGAGTTACTCCGCAGAAATGTGTGGATTGCACAGGTGAAGAGGAAATGAAGATGAACAAACCCTCAGAGTAAAAATCTGCCCACTCATGGCTCGATCCAGAGCTGCTCTCTGCAGTTACTGATTAATTATGGAACCTTCTAATATTCATCTGGTCCTTCTCCATATTTGAATTTATTCCATTCTGGATAACAATTTCTCTTGGGAAGTGTAAATGGAGATGTATAAAGGGGTGAATGAAAACACCGGATGATTTTCTTCCTCATAAGCCCCACACACCTTAAAAAATTCTCCACTCCTGTCTCGCTCTCACTTTTCTGCACATAAAGAGGAGATGGACCCATACTGGCTCAAATATAACTCAAAGGGACTTTTTCCCCCCAGAAAATGAAATACGAAAAAAACACATAAATAGCGCTTACTTTTTATTTTCCATCTGCAATTCAGTGCTCTGCTTTCTTTTCTCCCCGAGAGCTTCTGCCTCCTCTCCCAGAAGAGCTGTGCAACTCTGGGTCACCAGAGAGCACCAAGAGCTGGGGGGGACCCTCCAGGTCTGTGGCACAACACCCCAAATTGCTGGCAGAGGTCAGGGCCTGTGAGCACACACAGCCAGGGCAGCCCCGGGCTGCGCTGCCAAGCCTGGGGGGAACACCTGGGAAAAGCAGCAGCTTTGGTGTCTGGGTTATTCCTTAAATCAAGTCTGACCGCAAGTTCAAAGCAATTTGTTGCTCACTGTGCCTTGTGAAGAGCTGGGAGGTTTCTGAATGGAAAGCATTAAAGGAGGCTAAATAATACATATTTTAATATAGAGATATACTTAGACAATATGGAAATGAGACGGGAGAGTGGGAAATGTGACGGCTGAGTAGATAAACATGGACTTGTGTTTTCATTTACAAAGACCTCTGGTATATAAATGCTAATTTTTTTTGCTGCATTATAAGATTGTGAATTCCAAAGAGGGATTTCACCAATTTGATGCATTAAATAAGTGTCTATTGCTGAGCCCACTTCTTAATGGACTGTCTCACACATTTCCAAAGGCAGCTGCACATCCCTTTTCCCTTGAGATGCCAAGTGGCACCAGTCAGGTATTCCCAGTAGGCACTGGGTGCACACCCACTCACCAGCACACCTGACTTGACAGGCCATTATTTTATTTCATTACAGGGAAGCAAATCTGTTTCCTCTACAACATCTCCAGCAAAAGCCAGGACTTGCAACCATTCTTATTTTACTTCCCTCATAAAAGACGGCCTGAAGTAACTTGCAGACAACCAGTAAAGCCTGAAGTATTTCCTAAGCCTGCTGTACCTACCAAAGAGGTACATCAAGGGGCTTCCAGCTTTTTGTATTTCATTCCTATTTGCTCTGGTTTTTACCTCCAGATTTTCTTAAATCAGTCACTGCTGGGCAAGAAAGACCCCGAGGCAAAAGCTTTAGGGATGGATAGAGCAGGGATGTTCACACTTCCTTTTCTCTCCCTGGAGTAAGCTGTGATCCTTCTCATCCTCACCCTCCTAAGGCACAGCGTGCTTACACACAGGTAGGATGTGTAGGACACTCAGAGGGTACATTTATGCTTCTCATAAAGCAGAAAACTCTTCCCTCCCTGCAACAGAAGCACTGGACCTATTTGTCAATGGAAGATCCTCTTTTCCCTTTTTTTCCTGGTGCTGCCACCCCTCACTAAATTTTCCTCATCTTTTCTAGTTAAACTCAATCCTATTTACATCTCTGTGTATGTCATATCTAAAGTGAACAGTGAAAACACAAAATTGTGAGGCAGAACATGAGACACTGCAAGAAATGGTTTTCTCGGCCAAAAACCATCGAGCAAAGCCAGTCTCCCTGGATTTCCCTCTTGGTTAGGCAGCTACCAAAGATAAAGAGGAATGGATGTAGATCATTATTAGCCCGTTGAATGCTTAACTAAAATGGAGTTATTGCAGAGCTGGTGCAAGAGCAAAGCTTTACTCCTGAAGGAAGGAAATTCCCACTTTTCTGGATGTTACATCATAATTTGTGCAGCTGCCTCAGTCCTGCAGAACTTGTGCCTCTGCCTAGAAATGCCCACATGAAGTGATGGCATAATTGATTTTAACGAATCCAGTTGTTCACGATCAGTTTGACTCTGCTCCAAAACCACTCTCAGTGCTGTTGTTCAGCTCAGACCCAAAGCCCACGGTTTGGGACAGAGGTGCTGGGGGCTGGTGGAAATCAGGCTCAGCTCAGGAGGCTGCCCTGCAGCCTAAGCCCTCAGGTGCTGTGGGAAGATCCCCAGTCACCGAAATAATGCTTTTTCTTTTCATGGTTTTCAGCTTCGTGGGTTTCTCGTGCTGTAAAATTATAAGGAGCTTTTCAAGATCTGCATATAAAAAGCCCACCGGGTCTGTCTTCTGAAGGAGAGTGACTGAAGCTTATTTCTTCTATTCTGTTATCTCTCTCTTCCTCTAAAACCTCTTCCCCCCAATTTCTCATTTTTGTCTCATCCTTACCCATCTTTAAAATTCGTTTTGTGTAAGCCTTTCTGCCAGTCCCCACTCCGGCGTTTTTTTGCCTCGTGCTTGATCCCTCAATAACTTTTTGGGTTAGGAGAGTTTTCTTTGCTCATCTGCTGGCTTTTAATTGTAGATTCAGAAAGAGTAATAATTAGGTAGTGCCTCTAACTACCCATTGGTGAGTTCATAAGCATGGCTGCTTTACTGATGTCCTGCAGGGTGTTTGAATTCAGCATTTTCCATGTTGTAAAACTCAAACCTGGTTAATAGGGAGATTGTGTCTTGTGTTGTAGAGATGCTAATGGAAATAGCATCACTTGCCATGAGATATTCTAATTTATGGCTCTCTTTAAAGAACATACTTGCCAATTAGTGTCTTTATTAGAATACTTACTTTTATCATTCAAAAATATGGCTCTTAATTGGAACCAGCTTTGCCTAAGGGAGAAACATTTGTTAATAAATAAATGAATAAAACTAACCCTCTCCATGGGTACCCATGGAGGGAACCAGCTTATATCATATAGACACCCTTATAGATCATATTACTTATTATTCTTAAACTCTCTCAATTATTGAGAAAGACAGTTTCATCTAACTTTATATTGTCTTCCTGGGAAAAATATAGGCAGGATATTCGAATCTGCTTGTTTATAAAAAGCAAGTAGCTCATTAGGCATAATTAAGATAGAAGAAACAAGAGCATTAAATTTTTATACCACACCATCAGCCCAATTGCTCCAGGAAAGGCAAAAGCACCACAGTTGCTCCATTAGTACATTGATCAGGTCAATGTAATTAAGGTGCCGGTTTTATTAGAATGTGAAGATGAGCGGTTAGGTTTTTCGCTTCAAAAATGTAGCAAAGAAACTGTTCAAAAAAAATAAAACTTAACAGAACCGGAAATCCCCACGATTCGGTGAAGGGAAAAATATGACCTGGAATCTGGCTTAGGTTGGTACTGGGGGGACATCACAGCGTCCTGTGCTTGTCATGACTCTGTGTTTCCCTCTCCAGGGGATGGAGAGAAGTTAGAGCAAGGTGTGTTTCAGCAAGATAAAGATTAGATAGATAGATAGATAGATAGATAGATAGATAGATAGATAGATAGATAGATAGATAGATAGATAGATGATTATTCTGCTCAGTGTTGGGGCAGCCTCACCTCCACTCCTGAGGGCAGTTTTGGGCACCACAAATCTAAACCTGTTAGAGAGTGTCCAAAGGAGGGTCATGAAGATGGTGAAGGCTCTGGAGGGGCCAGATTAGGAGTGATTGAGGGCACTTGGCTTGTCCAGTCTGGGGAAGAGGAGACTGAGGTCAGAGCCCATCGCAGCTTCCTCCCAAGGGGCAGGACTGAGCTCTGCTCTGGGGGGACCAGGGACAGCCCCTAGGGAAGGGCTGGAGCTGTGTCAGGGCAGGCTCAGGTTGGATCTCAGCACAAGGTTCTTCCCCCAGAGGGTGGTTGG
>JAWMRA010000023.1:2123850-2134341 GCA_035584735.1 Pseudotriccus pelzelni | reverse complement strand
CACAGCCCCAAGGCTGCCAGAGCTCCAGGAGGGTTTGGATGATCCTCTGGGGCACAGGGGGGGACTCTTGGGGCTGGTCCTGTGCAGAGCCTGCAGTTGGACTGAGGATCCTTCTAAGATCCCTTCCAGCTCAGGACATTCTATGACACTATTATATTTTTTTATAACTCTGTGCAGACCTACAGAGCTGCCCATGTGTTTGTACCTCTGCCCTCAGCGAGGGGCAGCTCTGAGCTGCCTCTGACGGGTCGCACAAGGTGGGGCAGTGACACCTCCCCTGCCCTGCCCTCTGATTGAACAGCGTGCTGTGCACAAATGGCACAATACGTGATTGCAGAGAGAGAACAATCTTCAAGTTGCTTTCGGCTCCTGTGCAGCAGTGTGAGCTATGAGCCTTTGAAAAAATAGGTAAGCTGGCAGAAAACTATTTTCCTTAGCATAGTATCTGTGGGATCTCCCCTCAGTGTTTAATCACAAATACCTGTCTCCCTAACACACAAAGTAGGCCTACTTGTAAAATAAATAAATAAATGAAAGTGGGCAAATTAGGTTACCAGTCAAAGTCATCAAATCAGCAGCACTATTTTCAGAGCACATCGCATTGTGCCTCACAAATTATCTCCCAATCCCACCTGCTCTCTTTAGAGCCTGGCTCTCCTCTCTGCCATGATTGCTCCATAGAAAAAGAAACAGATGGGGCTGAGAAAAAAAGAGAAAAAAAAAAAAAATCCAAAGGAATAAATGGGGTAGAAAGTGCCTGGAGCCTTTTTGAGCAGCATCAGGGCAGCTTTCCTCTTTGCCTTCCCCCGTCTGAAGAACAAACCCGCAGGAACACGAGACGCGCTCGGCCCTCGTTCGCAACGCCCTGGAAACACGGGCACACACGCACAGATGTGTTTGAGATGCTCTGGGGCACCAGCTCAGCTTTCTTCCCCGGGCTTTGCTGCTGCTTTTAATCTGGTAATTGCCTGATCAGTAGCGCGATTTGAAACTTATATGAAAATGTGGGCAACTTTCTAGCAGCAGGGAATGTATGGATTCCTTTGCTGTGCTGCAGGACTTGGGCAGCAGTAATTTCAGTAATTAGGCTGCTTTTCAAATAAAGGCCACTTCCATGGATACATGACGAAGATAAATTATGCCCAGGATAAGCTTATATTTTCCTGCATGCACTTGCCCTTTCTGTGTTCACATCCACACAAAGCAAGCCTGAGTAAACATCTTTTCCTCCTCCCACCCCACGGTACATCCGTGTCCTGTCTTAGGCAGGAGAGCTCTTCCCTCTCCTTAGCACTCGATATCCTACATCAGAGGTGACCTTACATTCGTCCTTTAGAAATTATTCTTTCCTTGTCAATCTCTTTTCACTTGCAGATTAGCTTGCAGAAGGAAACAAGGCAAAAAACAGAGGGAAAAATCGTGATTTTCCAGTGAATGTAATCCCCAAAAAGCAGGATGGCAATAAAAGCAAGCAAGATCAAGAAAAGAATGCTCTGGAATTTTATTTTTTTTAGCCTTTTCAGTTATTTTAGATCATCTTATTTAAAGCTTATCCTAATAATTTCTTGTCAATGTCAAGAAAGAGAATACAGAAAAATGAAGCAATTATTTATGAGATAATTATGTGGCTATCTCAAAACAGCACCATCTCTGCTAGAGATATTCTTAATCTTGACTCACAGAATATATGCAGGAATCAGCAGGAACTGGAGTGGAGAAACTGAATATTTTTAATTTCTGTGGGCTTGGGTGTCAGCAGAGCCCATGTCATTGAATTTAGTCAATGCCACGACTAAACTTGGGCAGCAAGACGTGGTTCCCATCGCTCTGGCAATGGAAGTTTCCCCAGGATCAGGTGCTTGAGGGCCATGGGGAGAAGTAGAATGAGATTCAACTCAATATTCAGTGGCAATCAGTGCTGGTGGCAAATTCCACATGCAGATCTGCCCGGAGAGGTTTTTCCTGGGAAGTCAGCAGAGCCCAACTCCTCTCTGTCTGTGCTGCTGCTTTGCATTTCGTGTCACCCACTGCATCCCTTTTGCAGAACAAAACATTCCAGTAGCTAAGGCAGCTGAATTTTTAGGTTTGATTTGTTTCAGTGTTCATGTCTTTTGTTTTATGACAAATATAATTTAGCACAAGGCACAAAAATCCTTGATAGAGTAACTGACGGACTTTGTTTTAAAAATCTGCTTCCTATGTGTGTTCATAGTCCTTGTTGCTTTATATTTTCATAAAATATCAGATCTCAGTGAGAGAAAACAATGTCCATGAGGGCGTCTGACCACTGGTATGACCAGAGATTCAGTACCTGCCTTGTGCTGCATAAGGGTCTCGATCTAATGAGTTCCCAAAGCCCCAATAATTTCAAAACATGGCAAATATTTCCTGTTATTGTCTGAAATACTTATTTTATTTTCTTTTTTAACCCCATGACTCCATGGAATGAGTTTGTTCAAAATAGACCCCAGAAAAATGAGTAAAATCTAAAAGTGACAAATGATGTTGATCCCTTTCAACTTTAAAGCTTTTGAATCAGAAGCTGCCACACAGCTTTGTTCAAGGTCCAGCTGTAGTTTTGATAGGAAACGTGTTTTGATTCAGGAATTATTTGTAGGCTTCATTAAAATGTAAATTGCTCCATGAAGAAATCTAAAGGAGATTGAGTCCAAAGATATGTAAATATTCAAATGTAATTGGGGTTCAAGCCCGACATCTCTATTTCTGCCTGAACAGTTCAAAAAGAGGAGAAGGTTTTCCTTTCTTTGCCTCCAAATCCAACAAAATTTCTCATACAGTCCTAGAATGGTTTGGCTTGGAAGGGACCTTAAAGACCATCTAGTTCCAGCCTCCCTGGGTTTGCCTCCAAAAGCAGTCCTGAGGCATAAGTTCAATTAAAAATCCTAAATTAGTGGAGTTGGGGGATTTGGAAGAGGTGGGGAAGTGTGGACACCTGGAGCTGGGTTGAAAACTGGGCTGTGGAGTCTTCTCATCACCCAAGCAGCTCTCTGTGCTCTGCTGAGTAGGGCTGTGAGTAGGACAGTGAGTAGGGCTGTGAGTAGGACAGTGAGTAGGGCTGTGAGTAGGACAATGAGTAGGGCTGTGAGTAGGACAGTGAGTAGGGCTGTGAGTAAGGCTGTGCTCTGTGTTAACCTGCTCTGCATCCACTCACTGCTGCCCCTAGAAAATATTGTCTTCTTAGGAAATATTACATCTCCTATTACTTTTGACAGATCTCCCGTGGAATTCTTTTGCAGTTGAACAAAAGTCAGCCCTGGAAGAACTGAATCTGTTCCTGTGAACACGGGCTGTGCGCGAGGAGTAAATCACACAGGTGTTGGCAGAACATGGAGCAGGGTGAGGAGGGATAAATAACCCCCTGGCTCCCTCTGTGATGTCATGCTGCATGTCACTGGGTGCTGACAGTTTGGAGGAGGGCAGTGACTGGGGAATATGTCATGGGATGTCAGGGAGTTGTGTGGGGAGCTCCCCCTGTGCTCTGCTAACACACGTGAGCACGTTGGGCCAAGGCAGCTGCAGGAATATCCCTGAAGACCAGGCTAAGTGTGAAAATCGAGATGTACTTTGGATTTGTTCATCCCCAAGTGTTTGCTGCAGCTGAAGGAACGTTTGTAATGTTCATTCTCTGGTCCCCCAGCATCCCCTCTCTCCAGCACTGCTCACAGAGTCCCTTGTCCTGGAGCTGGGGTGAGCTCAGCATCCTGACACAGCAGCAGGGAATGGAGGTTTTGGGAACCAGGCTCAGCTCTTTACTCCCACCCCCCCACCATCTGCCAGGCTAATCTTTGCAAATTATTCAAGCTACTTGTGTCCAATTCCCTATCTGTGAAGTGGGCAGAATTACTCCTTGCCTGGATGTACAAGGAGAAACGAGTCTATTCATGATTGGGGTCCATTTGGACACTTTCATGCCAGAAAAAATTACCTGCTTGGAAGTGTAACTCCTCCTAAATTGTTTATCTGACTTCTGGAAGTGCAATCCAAGGTGGTGGTACCGGAGGGCTGAGGCACAGCCACTCACCCTCTGCCTGCAGCTGCTCACGGGGCAACCCAGCATGGTTGGAAATCATGGAAATTCATGGAAATTTGCTCCATATTTCTGTAACAAAGTGATGCATCCTTTATTTGGCAGTTCTGAATTATTTTCAGCTATTTCCAGCCTTGTGTTTCTGTAATTTCCTGTTATTAACATATGATGAATCCAGTGCTGTGAGGGGAAATCCATGCAAACCAAATATTAGATGCTTCATTCTGCACAGTGTTGTTTCTCCCTGCTGTCACTTTTACAATATAAAAAGTATTTGAGTAATTATAAAACATACATTAGTGTAATGACAGGTCTTGCTTATAGCCAGGGTACTGTTGAGGAACAGGCTTTCAATAATCACTTCTCCTTTTACACAGTGCTTTCCCCAGAAATATTTTATGAGCTTAATCAGGGTAGGCAGTGGAAAGATCACCTTCAATTCATTTTAGAAATATGAAAGATCAATAGAGGAGGTTGTTGTTTGAACTCCCCCATCACCTGAGCTTTCCAAACGAGCACAACCTCCCTCCCAAGGTGCAAGTCTGGCCAAATCAACACTTCAGGAGGGGGCTGAGAGAAGGCAGAGTTGTGCTGGGAGAATAAGCTGCCCTCTAAAAGCAGAGACCGGGTGTTAACGTACAAGTCAGTGTTGTGACGCTGCTGCCTTGAGAGTGGGGGAATAAGCTGTACAGGTGGAATGGTGACAGGCTGCTGTCAGGTGCCTTGGCTGCTGCTCTGATGGAACTATCCCAGTGTCTGTCTGTGTGATGCTACAACCCCCCTGACCAGCCAAGGTCACGCAGACCTTCAGTTATCTGCTCAGGGAGCGCTGGTCAAGCAAACAAAAGGAGGTTTTTTTGGAGCAGATTTACCAGATGCACCCCGTTCATCTGGAAAATCTTTCCCTCCCCGAGTTGTGCGGTTCTGGTGACACCTTGGGGCAGGACGAATTCCCACCGAGGCAGCTGGGGGGGTGTGGGCGCTGCTGGTGGAGCCTGTGAGGGGAAACTAAGAGAGCAAAGCGTGGCTGGATGGCTGAAAAAAAGGTTGGACACGCACGGGTGGGAAGGGTGTGGCTGCCCAGAGGGTGTGGAGCCAGAGGTTTATACATTCCATGGGTCTGGATTCGTCAGCAGTGAAATCAGGATGGGGATTCGAAGGCATTGTAGGAATAGAGTTCTGGGGCACCTTTCAATCGCAAGAGGAGGCACAACGAGATCCAGCTCTTTTCCAGGTGGGATTGGATGCACTGAGGAAAACCACGGCAGGAGGTGGTTCCTGCAGCCATCAGAGCCAACTGAGCTGCAGGAGGGGCAGGTTCAAAGGCTGGGCCTTGCTCCTTTTTTCCCAAGGGCTCAAGAGGCACCACAGAAAGGAAAAGCCACGTGGGGCTGGGGGGAAATTAATAAGAAGCACTGGCTGTGCCGAGAAGTGTGTACTAGAACCTGAATATTACAGATTTGGTGACGGAAGTCAACAGGACTTTGGTGGTCCAGCTGGAGAGTAAAAACAAAGATCCAGCTGGAAAATGGTGACAGGGGAAATGCAAGAGTCTGCTTTCCTTTTTGGCACCTGGAGCTGTTCCACAGGCTGCAACAAGTCCCTGTATCATGAAAGGAAGGCAAAACACACGCTGTAGGTGCCTTCATATGGCTGGGACCACACAGGACATTTTGAAATTGGGCTCTCCATTTTTCAGAGAGTTCTCATAAATTCTGTTACCAGTTATTCATAGGTGCATTAAATATATATTTATATATAACTCAGTGGGACGGATATTCTTCAAGGAAGGTCTCTCTCTGTCAAAAGACCAGCCTACAGTGTGTTCTTTGTTGAAATACCTGTAACATGGACAATGTACACAACATTTTAAGCCCTCAGGGCTGCATCCAAATTAAAAAAAGAGGATAATGAAGTCTGAAGTAGTAAAAGTGCAGCAGTTACTTTTTAATGGCAGCTAATTTAGGGGCATTGTTTGGAGCAGAGTCTGAGACCATAACTCAACCAAGCACTGCCGGTGCTTAACTGTTGTGTCAGCCCTCAAGAGCTGCAGATTGCCATTATTTTAATAATCACCACCCATAAACCAAACTTATGTAGAATTTAATTACTGGAGTCATTTGTTTTCCTTACTTGTGTTTGGGGGGCAGAGCTTCTGAGGAGGACGAGAGCTGTTCGTTATTCCCAGCATATGTTTTTCCCTTAAAATCTGAATTGGGAAAATTTCATTAGAGTATTGTTGCAGTGTTAACGTCAATCAAGTTTCTACTTAGACTGAATTAAATTGCCATTGTGTGGGTCTTTGGGTTTTATAAAGGAATTGGGTAAAATTCACTAATTTGATGGAATTTATTAAGGAGACAGTGAGGACAGGAGTAAAAAATTCAGCATAAAATGTAAGGGAGAATCAAAACAAAAGCTTAGCTCTATGTCTTTGATATGTTGACAATTCCCATAGCTCAAGGTAACCTTTCTGTGTAACACTCCAGGGTTTCCCTTTATTACTGTCTTTTTTAATAGAAAACCAGTGTTATGCTTCAAATGCGTTTTGCTGGTGAGCAAAAACACAAAGAGCAAAAGAAACCGAGAAATATAATGAGCTGAGGAAAGGCAGGCAGGAAAAACCAGATCCTTTCCACCAAGATAAAGACCCAAGAAAGTGGTGCCAGTGGCACTGATGTCCTGCCTGTGGTTATTCAGTTGGGGTTTCTGAGGTGGCTGCTGGATGGGAAGAGATCTCTTGACTTCTCTTTCCAAGCAATGGTTATTACCTGGTTGGGTAAATGATTATCAGGGAGATATTTAGTCTGCCATTTTGATATTTTAGTATCTGGATTTCCACCACTTGACTGTACAAGATCAATATTTTATGCTCAGAAATGTCCATGTTAATTCATCGCTGATGCACCAAACAAGTCGGTTGGAATTTAACTTTATGGGATTTAATTTTATGGTTGCCCATATCACAAATTAGTGTTTAGTTTTAGTTGGGAAGTGTCAAGGCCAGGTGGGATAAACTTGGAGCAACTTGGTCTAGGGGAAGCCGTCCCTGCCTTCCCAGGGGGTTGGAAGATAAGAAGTTTTAAGGTCCCATCCAACCCAAACCAGTCTGGAATCTGTGATTCCATAAGCGACAAACAGAACCACCAAGAAGAGGTTCAAGGACTAGAACTTGACAAAGCCACATGTCCTTTGTAGACCAGGTGATTTATACACCAGCTTTCTAAACATCTTCCCCTCCACAGAATTCTTGATTGTTCTGATTTTTAGCTGTTTTATTTGTACAGCCAAAACTTTGCACATATTTTAGGAAGCATTTTGAAGACAGATTGAGGAACTTGTATATTCTTTAAGTATATAATAAACTGCTCTCTGCCCAGACAGGTAGTCTCAACACAATTGATTTTTGACAAAGATGGATTGGTTTCTTTGATTTTAGTAGGCAGGGGGATTTTTGCTCCAGTGCAGAGCAAAACCAGGTCTTGGAAGGTTTGCCTCTTCCTAGAAGAGGTTTTGTTTCACCTACACTGACTTTGTAAGGCTTGAACAGCTACAGGCTGATGGACAGGTGAGCTTGGAAACTCTCCTACCTGACCTTTGAGCTTTGGTTTTGTGCTACCTGTGGGTTGTTGTTTTTCCATGGAGTCAAAAAGTCCAACAGATGTTACCAAGAAAAACAGCAGCAGGAAACGGAAAATATCCTCTCCCAAGTTTGGAGCTGTGACTTTTTTACAATCCATATGCCAATGCCAATTCAGGTAAAGTGCATTTTGGAAGGGTTGTCCCTGGAGTGTCTTGGTGCACTGGCACACTGCTCCCCGGACACAAATCCCAAAAGTCAACAGTCTCACTTGCAGCAATGGCAGAGTTTGTTGTGCTCAGTGACCCTCAGAATTCCTTGTTTCTTGCTGCAGGTGTGACAGGGGGAAATGGGTTCAGCGAGATGAAGTATAAAAGTAGGGAAGGACCCTAAAAGGTGTCTTAGGAAATGTAAAATAAACAGAAAATAATTCCCAAGGGAACACAGCCACCCTATTTCGGTTCTCTCTCTTTCCCTTACTCCTGTGTGCTCTGTTCAGAGCACAAAGCAGAGCAAACATATGTCGAGAGATGCTGCCTATTTATAAAGCAAACACTGACATCAAGCAGAAAACAAAAGATAGATGAAGAGCATGTTTTGCACACTAATCAATTTGTCTTAACTCAGAAGTAGTGAATGTACGACGGGACTGGGATTTTAAAGGTGCTTCCCTCTCAGGTGAGCACCCCCTGCAGAGCTGCTCCAGCCCTGGGGAACAGCACAGGGAGCACATGGAGCTGCTGGAGAGAGTCCAGAGGAGGTCCCAGGATGATCAGAGGGCTGGAGCAGCTCTGCTGGGAGGAAAGGCTGGGAGAGCTGGAATTGTTCAGCCTGGAGAAGAGAAGCTTTGGGGTGACCTGATTGTGGCCTTGCAGGACCTGAAGGGGCCAAAAGGAAAGATGGAGAGAGACAGTTTACATGGGATGGAGTGACAGGACAAGGGGAATGACTTCCTGCTGCCAGAGGGCAGGGATAGATGGGGTATTGGGGTATTTTTCCCTGTGAGGGTGGGGAGGCCCTGGCACTGGTTGCCCAGAGAAGCTGTGGCTGCCCCAGCCCTGGAAGTGTCCAAAGACAGGTTGTAGCAACCTGGGCTGGTGGAAGGTGTCCCTGCCTATGGCAGGGGGTGGCACTGGGTGACCTTTAAGGTGCCTCCCAAGCCAGGCCATTCTATGATTCTGTGATTCAGTTTTTCCACATATTTAAAATACCTCCCCATGATGGTTGTTCTGGACACAACTTGGGAGGAGCCCCAGCCACAGCTTTTAATGTTGGAACCTGAAGTGCAAAATGAGACACATCTCACCAGAGGGAAGAAAAGGCATTAGCATCTGTTTCCAGCAAATCTAGTTTAAACTTGAAATAAGTCTTTAATAAAACACAGTGAGCAGTGTCCATGCACATTGTGGCTGACACTTTGAGCCAGCCTTTAGATTCAGACAAGCTTGAGCAAAACACTCATTGCTGAAGGTCATCCAAGGCTTAGCTGATGTGTCAGGGAGGTTAGAGATGAAAAGTTTCCTTCATCTGCTTTCTTCACTGCAATTACAAATACCAGCAGTGCTGGAATTCACCTTTGGCTGCACATTTCCTGCTGCCTCACCGGCGTGTCAGGAAGGTTCCCGTGCAGTGTCGTCGCTGTGTACGTGTGTCATCAGAAATGAAGAACCCTGAAATACAGGACTGGCTGAGGTGCTTATTTCAGCAAGATATCCTTCTTCAAATACAGTTCTCAATAAAAATATTGCAGATAGTAGTTTAAATTCCACTGCTATTTGGAGTGTGTGCTGGGCAAAATGACAGAAGAGATCCAAGCTGTTCTGATCTGATTGTGAATATCAGGCTGTAAAAGTTGGGAGATATGAGAGAGTGACATGGTTTTCTTATTTTATTTTGCTTTAGATGAGACAGCTTCACTTTCACTTGTGAGAGGTTATTGTTGAGGCACAACAGCAGATTCAAATTGAGGGAAATAAGACTTTTGAGAGGATTACTCTTTTTTATGTTCTTCTGGGGGATACATGGGGGAAGTGTGAATGGGGATGACCCAGATCAGCCCTGCTGAGCCCCCTAAGCCCCAGCCACCTCTTTCCACTGTTGGTGATCTTGTCAGGGAGCTGGAGGCAGCAGCAGCTGGTGGGACACCCTCCTCTCTCACATCCCTGTCCTCTCTGGTAGGAGAAGCCAATTCCTGCAGGGAGTGTGTCCTGTCACTGCCATCACGTGTGGGCTGCACCTCCCTCTCTGCCATTGCAATTCAGTGCTGTGCCAGATGAGAAACATCCCCCCCTCCCTGTCCTGCCTGTAGGGCACGGATTTCATCTGCTGTGGGCACTGGAGGCGACATCCCAGCAGGGCACAGCCTGGGACAGCCCTCCTTGCCCCACTTGGGCAGCAGAATCTCCCAGCAAGTACAAGCACATAAAAAAGATGCTCTTCTAAGGCTGTAAAATCTCAGCAGACTCGAAATGAGGGGGTGGAAGTGAAAATGTACAATATGTTGTCAGCAAGTGGAGTTACTTTTTTTCCCAGCCCCTCCTGTCCTGCTCTGTTTTACAAATCCATGATGCTTAAAAAGCTCAGGGTGAGTGCCTGTGTCTGCACACACATGGCTGTCCTGTCTTAAAGTAGAGCAGAGCTGAAGGTTGGCTGGGACTGCACTGACTGACTTCAATTCCTGAAAGGAAGTGGTTTCCTTTTAGTAAAAATTCCTGGTTTATTCTATTCTATTCTGTTCTATTCTATTCTATTCTGTTCTATTCTATTCTGTTCTATTCTATTCTGTTCTATTCTATTCTGTTCTATTCTATTCTATTCTATTCTATTCTATTCTATTCTATTCTATTCTATTCTATTCTATTCT
>JAWMRA010000023.1:2107293-2117556 GCA_035584735.1 Pseudotriccus pelzelni | reverse complement strand
AGCCCCGTCCAACCTGGCCTTGGACACTTCCAGGGATGGGGCAGCCACAGCTTCTCTGGGATCCTGTGCCAGGGCCTCCCCACCCTCACAGGGAGGAATTCTTTCCCAATATCCCATCTAAACCTAACCACCACTCTTGAAGCTTACAGTGCTCCCCTGAAAGCCAAACCCCAAAGTTTTCAGTGAAATATTTCCAACAGAAAATGCACAAGAGTGTGGGTAAGTCTGGGGTAGCTTTGGAAGAAGAATCCCAGCCCCACAGCTGACGAGGCAGTTGGTTGATGCTCCTTCCTTTATCCCATGTTCATTGTGCTGTTTAAGGAGATCCTGCTCGTTCACAGCTGGTGCAGGGAGTTCTTGTTGAAAAAACTCCAAACTAAGGGATGTGAGGAAGTGCTGGAGTTATCAGCACCTCCAACCATCTATGGTAGGACTCTGCAAGGCCCGGGGAGGGCATTATGCTGTTTATCAGGTGATGGATGATTAATAGGTCTTAGCACACAATGAATGTGTATCTCTCCTTCACATGCTAATCACATGGCATTTATAAATGTCAGCACCTTATCGTGGAGGCACACTCAGAATTCTGTGTGGCTTTAAAGGTATTTATTTTTTACCATTTTTAATGTGTGTATTATTAAGGTTGTGTCATTTGAAGCGTCCCTTGGGCAGCGATTTAGAAACACAGGGAGGTTTTATTTTGATTTCTCAAGCAACTGAATTGTTGCATTTTCAATCTGGTCTAAAAAAACTCACCCTGCAGATTATGACGTTTATCTTGTGTTTCTTTAACTAAAAACGTGACAGTGGGTGTCACCTTGGAATTTTAATAATGACAAAAAATAATTTGTAATTATTGGACTGAGAAGCTTCAGGGTTTTCCCATGCTGCTTTTTTTTTTATGTTAAACTTCTTTGCTTTGCAACCTAAGGCCTTAATTTAGAGTTATAAATTATCGTTTTATCATTTGAGAATCGCATAATTTTAATTTAAAAAAAAAATCCTGGATTTCATGAATTTGCCATAAAAATGTGCTTTATTATCAAATGTGAGTAGGAAGTGTGAGCCTTAAGGAACTTTTATAAAAGTTCAGGGAGAGTTTGAGTACAGAAAGTCCAATGAAAAACAGGGAAACATTCTGGACTGAGCTGCTACTTAAGCTGAGCTTTTTAAACTGTGAAAGACTTTCTTTCCCAGCTGTAATATTCTTTCCCATGCTCCTTGAGGGAGGCAGAACTGCTGTTGTCTTCCAAAGACTTTATGGACCTGAAGAATTTGGAATTAAACCAAAGAAATTAGGATTCCTTTAGAAATCTGTGCCTTCAAAGCTGTATTTTGTGCCTGGACAGTGAAGCTGTTGAAGCTACACCTGAGGGCTACTTGGTGACATCAAGTTTGTAGATTTAGATCTTCGGTTCTCAACCATTTGGTCAGTGATAAATGTCCACATTTTCAAAATGCTTCATTGAAATTGGCAATAACTGGCATATTTGGCCAAAGATTGGATCCTTTTGGAGCAAACATGGTCTTAGCATACATTGAATGTGTATCCCTGAAAAAAGTACTGTGTTATGCTGGAAAAACACTGAGGTTTTGCTTCAGCCTCTTCCCTACTCCCAGACAGGACATGAGTCTCCAAGGCCATTTATCCACCACCTTTCCATGGCACTAAAATCACTCCAACCTTGTATGAAAGATTTATTCTCCTACAAATCACCATGTGTGTTGTCACATGTCTGTGGGCTCAGGAATATTTACAGGTCCCTTCACAAATAATTCTCAGCCACTTGCTGATTACTCTTTTCTCACTGCACCTCCTTAAAAATTATCAATTTCATGCACTACCCTAAAACGAAGCTCCTACAGTGTGAGGTTGGTGATGGTTAAAAAAGGAAGCTTTCTCCAAAATTCCTTGTAAGCTGTACAGCTCCCCGTATGACTGAGTTACAACAGCCCTGGACTTACACAACCCCTCAAAGGACTTTACAAATAGCCATCACCACGTAAAGATAGCCTTGGTATTTTAATTAAAGGTCAGACAAACCTACAGGGTAAACCTTGGGGATGGTTTGCAGCAGTCATTTAAAGCAGAGTTGCTTAACCAAGTCTTACTGTCTTAGTAAAACCGTGCCCGAGCCTCCGCTGAGATTTACACAAACTGCAGCCTGAGCAGAGGAGCCTCTGCCAAGTTCAGGCTGCGAGTTCAGCACCCATAAATCACAGCCCGTGTGTGCTTTTACACCTGCCTGCAGGAGGCTGCGCTGCTTCGCTCCCCGCTCTTTGTTGGCACACGGGGCACTTGTCGCGGGGTCTCCACACCCCTCTCAGCAACCCAGGGCAGGACTTGGTGCCAGTTCTGCCTCCTGCTTAGCTCTGCATCTCCACGTGACAAACCTTCCCGGCGATTCGAAGCAGTTTGTTTTCACCTAATTAACGTGACGGCGCTAAGGACCGGAGCGATGCTCTGGCAGGAATCTCCCGGCTGTCAATCACAGCCCGGCTGCGCCGCAGCAGCTTCTGAAGGTCGCGCTGTAAGGCTTGATTCAAAGTGTCAGCTTTACTGTTACAACTGAGCTTAAAAACCCGCCAGGCAGTTTCTCTCGCCAGATTTATGAAGTATTTTAGACTATTTGTTCAAAGGAATGTGTCTGAATTTTAAACTGGAGGCTTTGATTGCTGACTCTTCTACCTTTGGCCTTATTTGTGGAAGGAAAAAGAAAAAAAAAAAAAAAAGCGAAGCAGGTGACCTGGTTTGCTTGTTCATTCAGGGGTGACTTATAAGGTGTGCAGGGGAGGTGGCACGACCAAAAGGCTTTTCCAGGAAGCCATCTGTCTGCTCACACCGCTGCCCTGGCTTCACCTCTCAGATCTGATTTGCTTTTGGTTGCCACCCAGTCGAGGTGGGTGATGTTTTTCCCTGGATGTTGCACGCTCAGATGGGTTGTGATGATGATGCATTCAACGCATGTTCCCTTTGAAAAATTCGGAAGCGCTTCCAGCGTTGATTTCCCTCCAGAGTTATTACACCCCCCACAGATTGGCAGCGCCCTGCCACGGTGCCAGGATTGATGAGGTGACCTTGGAGACACAGGCTCTCCCAAATTGAAAACACTTGGCGCTCAACTTTGTTGTGGATTGCTGAGCAGGCTCCGCTCCTGTATAAATCAGGATGAGATTACACAAATAATACCCAACATTTATATAACATTTCATAGCACCAGGGGATTCTTTCATACGTGGCTCGAGTGCAACACTCCTGCCTCCTCCAGACTTTGATTTGCAACTGGGTCCAACCTTAAACCTTCAGTAGGGCTGAGGAAAGGCAGCCCTGGCCACTCCTGCCCTCTCCTAGAGCAGTGGGCTATGTTTAGGGTCCCCTTCCATCATGAAGGTTGGGCTTGATGGTCTTGGAGGTCTTACTCAACCATAATGATTTTGTGGGATTTTAGGGGATCTGAGCATTTCTGTGGGATTTTAAGAGAGCTGAGCATTCCCAAGGCACCAGGGTAGTGGTACTTAGAGGCTGCTCAGGCTTGGGCCAACTAAAGATGCTTGATTATTCCCAGCCCATGGAAATGTTCCAGTGTGTTTTCACTGCTCCATGTGGTGCTGCCCAAGCCCTTGGACCCGCAGAGCCAAGCCCTGCATGGGGCTGAGCTTGGGGTCTCCACCGGGGCAGCCACCCTGTGCTGCTCAGGCTGCTTCCCAACCTTTTGGAGTCTTATGGAGTCTTTTGAATCCTTTTGGAGTCTTTTGGATCCTTTTGGAGTCTTTTGAATCCTTTTGGAGTGGGGCGCTGCACTAATAAAGAGGCTCTGATAGATGGCAATGAAACATCTGAGTGAAAGAATGTCGAGGTGAACCTGTAAAGCAGCAATAAACACGAATCCAACCTGCACTAACGTTAATTGTCACTCAGTTTATATCGATGTGCAGTTTATTAAACCATAAAGCAAGGCAGCAAGCACAGAGAGCAACTCTAGAGATAATTAAACATAATAAGGGTTTCACTTAATCTCTCAAAACCCAGGGGAGGCACAGTTAAGACTGAATACCCTCTTTGCGCTGGAAGGCATTTTTTTTTTTTTTGCACAGGCATTTAAGAGCATTTCCCGGGACAGGATTTGGGGACAGGGGCACAGGTAAGTCCCACCCTCACTTCTGAATACGTTTGGGTTTTGGTTTTTTTTCTTTTCTTGGCGCCTTTACATTGCGCTGCTGATTAAGCCTAAATTCACGACTCTGAAGGCAGTTCGCGGCTCATCATCCGCATTGTGGTAGCAAGTAAAAACCCTGATGAGGGATCCTGCGGAAGGTTTGGGAGCATCCCTGGGCACGGGGGTGCCGAAAGGGCTCAGAAGCGTCAGAGCTTGTACCCAGGTGTGCTGCGCTCTCCTCATCTCCCTGCACGAGACACTCATTTCTTGGACGAGGAGGATCAGGAAGGGGACGAAAGCAGAAGGTGGATGCAAAGGGCTGAGCGAGCGGGCGGGTGAGGAGAAAGGCTCCTTTGGAAGAGCGAGGCAATTACGGCAAATCTGTGATTAAAACCGAAGGGCAAAAAAAAAGCCGCGAGCGGTAATTTGGGACTCCAAGGTCTGCCGTTAGTGGGGCCGGGGCTGGGCGAGGATGTAGGAAACGCGGGGAGCGGGACGGGAACAGGCTCGGGGCTGCCGCGGAGGATCCCGCGGGTGCGGGAGGAGCAGCACCTGGGCTGCGGGAGCACGGAACGGGGCAGGGGAAAGGATGCTGCCCGCGGGTCGGGGACCGCGCCGCTGCCGCGCACACCTGCGGGCGGGCACCGAGCTCTGCCCCGGGGCCCGGCGGGGCATCGAAGGGGCAGCGGAGGTACGGCGGAGGGGCAGCGAAGGGTTAAGCGCGGCCGCGCCGCCGCCCGCCCCCCGCGCACGGCGGGGCCGGGGGTGGGGTCTGCGCGGAGCCCGCCCGGCTCCCGCCGCTGCCGCTCAATGCTGCGGCCGCGGGGCTGCGGGAGCTGCGGGAGCGCTGCGGGAGCACCGCGGGGCTGCGGGAGCCGCGCACGGCGGGCGGGAGCAGCGCCCGCATCCGCGGAGCCGCGCCGGGCAGGGCATGTCCCCCCCGCCCGCACAGGTAAGCGCGGCTCGGCACCGGGAGGAGGGTTAGGGTTTGGAAAGGGCGGTGTGTGTGTGTGTGTGTGGGAAACAGGAATAAATAAGGAAATACGGAAAGGCTGCGGTTCGGGGGAAGGAGAGCGCGGCCGCGCCGCGGGAGCCGGCGGGGATGCGGGGCCGGCGGGATGCGGTGCCCGCTGTCTCCGGGGTCCCCGCAGTACGCCCGGGGCTCCCGGCGGGTTCGGGCCGTGCTCCCCGGCCGGGCGGAGCTCTGTGAGGGCTCCTCAGAGTCGGCCCGGGCGGAGGTCGGTGCGTTGCCCCCGGGCACGGGGAGCGGCGGGACCGGGAGCATCCCTCCCTCCCTGCTTCCCTCCCTCCCTGCGAGCGCAGGGATGCTCCCGCCAGGCTGGCACAGACGCACGCAGAACTTTTTGCTGGTTCCAGCCGCGTTGCCGGCTGGAGTTGAAGCTCCTTTTGCTTTCCCCAGGCTGATGCTGCTCCCGTGTCGTGAGCAACATACTGCAGCGTGTTGTTTTATTTATCCCAGACAGGAATGACTTGCTCTCTAAACTCCAAATTAAAGGATGGTGCTCGCATAACAAGTGGGAATAGTTGGTATCTTACATACTAATTATCCGTCACCTTTTAGGCTCAGCAGAAGAGGGTTTTTTTTTCTGCAAGAAGGGTACTATAAAGCCGCCTGATATCTTGTAGCCACGTATTCATTTCCATTCGCTGGATTAATGTGGGCAAAGGATTAAGAGCCAGCATGTTGATGAGGCACCCAGAGGTGCAGGGAAGCAGTGGAACGTTGGGCTGGGGAGAGAAGTCAGTTTTTGTGTTTGTGCTGGCGCATCCTCCCGTTTCCATGGCTCAGTTCAGGACCTGCATCCCAGCCGATAAATCACTGAGGTGAGAGCAGGGACTGGTGTAAGGCTCCTCTTCTAATGCTCCTGCTGCTCCAAAGGTCCTTCCCGGCACGGTGTCCAGCACGGTGGGCACAGCTGCCCTCCCACCCGCCGTGGGGCTGGGGGTGCTGTGACCTGTCCCAGTGGCATCGTGGCTGTGGGAGCCCCTTCCCTGGTCCCTCTGGCTCCCTGCAGCAGCTCCAGCCCAGGTGTACAGGTGATGCTCCAGCCACACCGTGGGCAGCAGGGTGGGGGAGTTTGCACTTGGGGCCAGCCAGGTGGTCCCTCCAGAAGCCTTTTTTGCTGCTTTCCTGGCCAGGACACTGATTTTTATTCTTTTCTGGACCCGAGGAGCTGCATTTTTACCCTGCGTTTCTAAGTCCCTGAAAACTGCTTAAATGGCTCTCAAATAATCCTTCAAAGTCACCTCCCCTCTTTAATCTAATACCAAAAGGACTTACTTTACATGGCTAATCCCTCTTTTACTTGCTGTACAGCCTCATTTAGAGGTGTGCACGCTGCTAATTTTCCCAAAGCAGGCTGCTCTAGACAATGGCTTCCACTGGCGTGCAGCAACCTCTCCCTCCCGGGCTGAACTCTGGGCAGAGCCGAATCCCTCTGACAAGATTTTACTTCATTTCAGCAAGGCTCAAGTGAACTAACCCCTCTCAGGAAGCCACACCACACTCTGTTGAGCATGTATTTGTAAATACCTCCTCTTGGGAGGCTCCCGGGGTCTCCTGCCCCGTGTGCCCACAGCCTGGAGGCAGCGCTTGTGTGGCGAGGGCTGGAGGGAGCCAGGGTGTGCCTGCAGGTAGCTGGAGTTGAACGATCCTGGCTAAACTCTGGTGAGTTGGAAATTCTCCCATCCATGCGTTCTGCAGTGAGCTGAGCTCTCTGTAGCCCACCCGGCGTTCCCAGAATTTTAAGCTGGTGCTGTTGGAGGCGGTGACAGGATGTGTGTTGGAAATGTGAATGACAGCGGGAGAGCAGCTCACCTTTGCGAGCAGCCTCGTGGCAAACGCGATGGGATGATGCAACCCTTCAAACCCTGGCTTTCCACGGGTTAACAGTGGTGTCTGGGGCTCCTCAGCCTCTCACCTGAGCT
Organism: Pseudotriccus pelzelni; assembly: GCA_035584735.1. NCBI lineage: Eukaryota > Metazoa > Chordata > Aves > Passeriformes > Tyrannidae > Pseudotriccus > Pseudotriccus pelzelni. The sequence goes on along the minus strand of JAWMRA010000023.1, from coordinate 2,110,450 downwards.
CGCCGGGGGTGCCTGAGGAGGCCAAGCGTGTCCCCAGTGTGGTGGGAGGAGGCGAGTGATGACATGTCCTCTTCCCTGAGCCACAGGACAGCTTTGGCTGTGGTGTGGCACGGGTTCTCTGGGGTGGGTGGTCTCTGAGACCACAACCGCCCTTCCCTGAGTTGTATTTCCAGTGTTAATCCCTCCAGTGTTTGATTCCTGAGTGCTGATTTTTAGCCCTTGGCTGAGGAGCGTTGTTTGAGAGGGAGGAACAGCAGCACTGGCAGACACCAAACAACTGGTGAGAGAGCCCTCCTTGGTTCCCAAACTTGCACCTTCTCATGCAGGGAAGTGTTTCTTGTTGCTATCCAGGTCTTTTTTTGTTTGGATTAACATTTCTTTGATTTCAAATTCACTCCCGTGTTACCCCAACAGGGACATCCAGAAAACAGAGCTGAGCTCACATGCAGTTTCTACCACAGATGCAAAACTTGAGAATAATTTTATAGATATTCTGGTGCCATGTGATTTATTTCCCTTGGGTCAAGGAGTTGGCTTTGTCTGACTGTTCTGTGTAGTCAACTGAATTTAAAAAAAATATTTAAAAATCAAAGGTAAAGACAAGGCAGAGTGAAGGAAGGATATTAACCATGAGATAACTAAATTGCCTTTTTATTTGCCCTCGTGGTCTTTCTGAATTATATATTTGGTGGGACATGATGGAAATTGTTGGTCCCAGTCAGGGGCAGGGGTGGGCACAGCTCTGGTGCTGTGCAGGCCCTGCCAGGGAAAATGCTACTCCTTAAAAATACTTTGCTGGGTTTGAAAATTCATAAATCATCACAGGTCTATTTTTAGATCTGTTAGATTAGAGCAAGTCTGGGGTTTCTTCCCGCTGTGGCCTGAAATGACCCCACAACATCCCTGTAAAAGCAGTTCACACGCTCCCTTTGATGCTGCTGCTGACCTGGTGTTCAGCCCCGTGGTTACACAGAGGATGAGCCTCCCTTTGAAGAGGATTTGGTGCAACAGTTGGGAATTTTCCTTCCCATGCTGCAGCTGGGAGTCTGCAGCTTGGTGTGTGAGTGATGTGCAGCCCCTGACAGGAAGGTAATCACAAACACAGCAAAGTACCATGAATCACCCCAAACCCACAAATGTCAGCTCCCAGGCTCTCCCAGGCGTGCTGCCAAGAATGAAACTTGCACACCTCTTCACTGTTATCTGCTGCAGTGGTTACTCAGGTATAAATAAGAATATCAGGACAGTAGTGATTCATTCTTTTTATTATTAACAAAGCAAATGGATAATGACGACACCCAACTGATTTAGTGTTTCACACCAGTGCACAGCTATTCCTGTCCCCTCCCGTCATCCCCCCAAACTGGTGATATTAAAACAAAAGCTCTTGTGTCTTGTAATCTAAATACAAATGAGGTTCAAATTCATTATGAACCATGAGAGGAGTATTTTCTGCACTGAACAGGGTTTTCCGGTACTGAATGTGTTGTGTCTGGGAAATAACTTCATTCTTTGCCATTCCCTAGATACAATCATTTTATCTTAATCTGCAGGATAAAAAAAAAAAACCAGCTTCAACATGACACCAAGCAAGAGAAAGATTTGTTGGGGTGTTTTTAATTGCCGGGTTAAATCAATGAAAACCAAGCCCTCAGAACAACAAGGTCAAAGCATTTGGAAAACAATCCAGTGAGGGTCATGTGCAGAATTCGGCTTTAGGAAGGCAGAGCACAAGGAGCAGGTTTTGCCTCCTTCCTGCCAGGGAAATTGGGATTTTTGCTTAGGATCATAACCACAGAATAGGTGTACCAGCATGTGGCCACCAGTGGTGGTAAGTGATACACTCACTGCATTATTCCAGACAAATGTTTTGGGGACTCAAAAAATAATCTATGACCGTTTAATTTTTAAAATTACTGGGATTTTTTTTTTTAAATTGACTTAAAGAACTCAAGGCTTCAAAAATGAGGTTCTACCACATTTGTTTCTTCTATTAATTCTTCCCTAAGCTCCCAGTTGATCAGCAGTCAATACTCCATCACTTGAAAGTTTTGCTGGAGGTGTCTCAGATATGACCAAACATCTTTTAATGATAAAAGTTTTGATATATCCAGTACCAAGCTCTCCTGAGATATATTTACCACACATTAGAAGTGCCAGGATGGTACTTCAGCACCTTTTCTCCTCTTTGTTTTTCCAGTGGTTTCAGTGAGACTCAGTGGACACAACTATTATTAACCCCTCATGGGCTTTCCCGATCCATGTTTGCTGAGCAAGATGTTGTTGAAAGACACAACTTTTAGGCTTGGCTTCCTCCAGATTTTCAGGAGACAAGTTAATCCTGAGCTGCTTCAAACTCTAGACTGATTTACTTTCCTTGAAGTTCTGTCAGTGTAAGAACTTTGTCAGACAAAATCTGTGTTTAATACAAATCTGTAGCTCAGGAAGATCTGTGGTGTTTAAACCCAATCTGCATAAGGCTTAGCAGGTCATTTCAGTCAATTGGAAGACTAAGAAAGGGAACAAATAGCAAAATTTGTGTTTGTATTGGTAAAACCTGTATTATGGATGGTAATTTAATCTGAAAAGTGCCGAGTAGCAATAACCCACCTGGGCTTTTTTAGCCCACCTGGGTTTTTTTAACCCATCTGTAAGTGCAAGGTTTATTCAACTCCTAACTTGAGAATACTTACAAACAGCATTAGGTCAAACAATTAAACACATTTCCATCTCTGTGCTCCCAGTGATAGGAGAGTGAAAACCCGTCTGGTATGTGGGAGAGCCCACAGGATGCTGAGGCTGGGCAGGGCACAGGGCTGTCCCAGCTCTGGGGTAGTGGTTCTCATCTCTCATTTTTCCCTCTTGCCAGCTAGAGCTATAAAACCTGGAGCAGAGATCTTTCTCCAGCTTGACCCATAGCTATAGTTTGGGTGATTTCCCCTTTCCTGAGCTCTGTTAATGAACGATCAGCAGAAAAACTGAATTCTGCTCAAGCCCCTCTGCTGGGTTTGGTCCCACCTTCCTCCATACCTGTCTTTTCACAGAATTGTTTGGGTTGGGAGAGATCTTAAAATATCCCATTCCACTCCCTGCCATGGGCAGGGACACCTTCCACCAGCCCAGGTTGCTCCAAGCCCCGTCCAACCTGGCCTTGGAC
>JAWMRA010000023.1:2070091-2099851 GCA_035584735.1 Pseudotriccus pelzelni | reverse complement strand
GCCATTCCCTGTGTCCTGTCCCTCCATGCCTTGTCCCCAGTCCCTCTCCAGCTCTCCTGGAGCCCCTTTAGGCACTGAAGGTGCTCTGATGTCTCCCTGGAGCCTTCTCTCCTCCAGCACCACCCTCATCTTTGCTGAGGTCACACGTGGCTTGCACCCAGATGAGTTGGCCCATGTGAAGCCTGGACTGTCCATGGTTGATGCTCACATTGACTCCTCTCCCTGCCCCAAGTGTGCCAGGAGAGCACAGAGCCCAACTTTCCAGCTGGGATAGCCTTCCATGTTCTGCTCCTTATTTAGGACTCCAACTCAGAGTAGCCCTCCTGAGAGAGACCAGCCCAGGAGAAGGGGTTGTGGCCACCACCAAAATGTACTCTGGGTCAACCAGATCACAGCTGGTCACTGTGACCCAGCTGGTGAGAGGCCAAGGGCTGGGTGGCCTCTCCCAGGACTATTGCAAGCCAACGTGTTGTGTCCTGGGAAGCTGTGGAGTGACCAGTTGGGTGATGAACGTTCTTCAAACACCTGGAATACGTAGCAGGAAGGTGACCCTGATCTGCTCGCTCTCCTGGCTTGCTGTTCCAAGGGGAGCTCTCAGACGCTCACAGAGTGCAATCCTGCAGGTATGGGAACGACCTGGTCTACAAAGGTTACTTCAAGGACAACGTCCGTCAGGGCTTTGGGATCCTGGAGAACTTCTCAGCGGAGCATCCCTTCAAATACACCGGACAGTGGGAAAACGACAAGAAGAACGGATACGGAGTCTGGGAAGACAAGGACAGGTGAAGGTGGGGTGGGTCACAGGTGGCTTTAGGTGTGGGGCAGCTTTGGCCCTCTGGTGGTCAGGTAAAGCCCCGTGTTTTGGTGGGGAGCTTTGAGGATGGAGGTGGGATGTGTTCAGCCTCTCCTGGAAGGCTTGAATTCCTGGGAAAGCCTTGTATGGGCTGAGTTTGTGTGGGACACGTGGGAGTTGCGCCGCACCGAGCGTTCCGTCAGGTGAAACCGCCCTCAGGAAAGGACACATTAAATTCATTCAGATCTCAAAAAACATGGGAAAAACCTCATAATTTGTTTTGTGTTGCATTCCAGAGGGGAGAGGTACATAGGAACGTGGCTGGATGATCACAGGCACGGACAAGGCATCGTGGTGACCCAGTCAGGTGTCTGCTACCAGAGGACGTTCCACGCTGATAAAATGGTGGTGAGTGCACAGTGTCAGTGGGCTCTGCCACTCAGGGGGTGTGGAACTCGCCAGCAAGGGGAAGATTAATGTTTCACTGCTTAATTAATCTGTGAGGGCAATTGGAAAGCAAGAAAGGTGAGATCTCAGGGAAAGGTCCTTCCCCCAGAGGGTGGTGGGCACTGACCAGGCTCCCCAGGGCAGTGGGCACAGCCCCAAGGCTGCCAGAGCTCCAGGAGGGTTTGGATGATCCTCTAGGGCACAGGGGGGGATTGTTGGGGTGTCTGTGCAGGGCCAGGGGTTGGGCTGGCTGATCCTTGGGTCTCTTCCACCTCAGGGTATCCTGTGATTTTACCATAACAGTATTTTTGAAGAACAGGATCTAGATTAATCCTGATTCTTATCACCCACCTGAGGTGTGGGGAGGAACAAGACCTCAGTCTGTCATTTCTGCTTGCTCAGCCTAAGACCCCTTGTAGGTCTGGCTGTTCAACTGATCACCCAGTCCCAGGAGTCACATGTAAAGTGCTGTGTGGTTGTGTATCCCTCGGGGTGGTTGTGTATCCCAAAGGATGGTTTTATCTCCCTCAGGATGGTTATATGGCTCTATATCCCTCGGGATGGTTTTATATCCCTCAGGGTGCCCAGAGAGGTTGTGGACTCCCCTTCCATGGAAGTGTCCACGGCCAGGTTGGAGCAACCTGGGCCAGTGGAAAATTGTCCCTGGCCATGGCAGGGGGTGGAACTGGATGTTCCTTAAGGTCCCTTCCAACCCAAACCGTTCTGGAATTCCGTGACACTCCCTCTCTCTTGGAGATCACGGAATCTTCACCTTTCCAGTGTGAGTTTCCCTGTGCCAAGTTTTGGTGCCCTTGCAAATTTAGCTGTCGGGAATTGGCATCGCTCAGACTGGCACAGGAATCAAAGCTCTGCTTCTCCTGAAAAACACGAGCTTAAAACAACAAACAACCCCTTCCCCACTCACCAGATCAGGGCAAAATGTGTTACTGTGGAAAGCTGGGCGGGGTTCCAGCCAGGAAACCATTCGAGTGGAAAATGAGTTACAGCTCTACAAGTGACCGCATTTTCTGGCTGCTTTGGGGTTCTTAAAAACCTCGGGGCCTGAACCGTGGGCTGAATCCACCCAGAACAAATACAAATCATCCTGTGTCTTCCGTGCAGCTTGGTGCTCCTTCCCTAAAAACTGTGCTCCTGAGAGCAGGGTGGGATTGGGGAGGCAGTTTAAGGAATGTTTGGGAGCAGCTGATTAAAGCCCTGTTGACTGCACAACAAGGGATAAAGTGAATTCCAAGTTTAGGGTGGATATCAGGAAGAGTTTCTTCCCCCCGAGGGTGGTTGGGCACTGAACAGGCTCCCCAGGGAGGTGGTCGTGGAACAAATCCTGCCAGAGCTCCAGGAGGGTTTGGACAACATTCTCAAGGACAGGGGGGATTGTTGGGGTGTCTGTGCAGGGCCAGGGGTTGGGCTGGATGATCCTTGGGGGTCCCTTCCAGCTCAGGATATTCCATGATCCTGTTTTCTCTTGATCACTTTCCAAAGGGTGACACAGTTGGGTCCAATCACCTCCAAAGTCCTGGGATTGGGAGCACCGTGACTGTGACCCCTGTGACAATTCCTGGTGACCATTCTTAGCACAGGATCCTGCTTTTCCCTCCTTTTTCTGGGAAAACCAATGCAACAGTTGTTCCAAACCCCCTGACTACCCAGGCCTTCTCCTGGGGTGTCTCCAGAGCATCTCCTGCCTCTTGAGCACTGGAATGAGAAGTTGGGCTTTCAAAAGAGGTCCTGGGAATCTCCATCCCATAAATAGCCCAAGCCAGTGGTTGTTCCTGGATGAACTGGAGCGGGTGGGAAGTTCATGTCCTGAATTCACTCCTTCTGCTTCCCACTGCAGGGTCCTGGGATCCTGCTCCTGGAGGACGACTCTGTCTACGAAGGGAACTTCACGGAGGATCTGACCTTTGTTGGGAAGGTGAGAATTCCTTCACCCAGGCCTCTCTTGGCTCCCACATGGATTCATCCCCCGCGGTTTCTTGATTTCCACATCACTCCCTATTTTCCACCCTGGCTTGATTCCCTTGTGGGTTCATCTCCAGAGTTCTCCCCTTCCTGCTCCCCTTCCCCCACTCTGCTGGAAAATCATATTTTCATGGGTTTTGGAATATTTTTGTCCTTCGTCGGTGTCAGTAGAGAAGCTTCAGCTGAGAGACTTTGGGGGGCTGTGGGAAGAGTTTGGGGGTTGAATGTTTGATTTACATTCAGAGTCTTGAGGTTCTGGGGGTTTTTTTTGAGGGGGTTGTTTGCTTGGTTGGTTTCGTTTGGCTGGTGGGTTTTGGTGGGTTTTGTTCGGGGTTTTCTGGTTGGGTTTTTTGTTTGGGATTTTTTTTGTTTGGGTTTTTGTTTGGTTGAGGGTCTTTTGCCCATTTTTGTATGTGTTCGGGGGTTTTGTTTGTTTTTTGTTTGGGTTTTTTGGTTTGGCTTTCATTTGGGTTTTTTGTTTTTTGGTTCGTTTGGTTTTTCTTTTGTTCTTTTATTTATTTTTTTTGCTCATTTTTTTATTTAATTGGGGTTTTTTTGGTTCTGGGGTTTTTTGTTTTCTTTGTTATTTGCTTGGTTTTCGTGTCGGATTTTGTGGTTTGTTTTTTTTTTGGTTTTGGTTAATTTTTGTTTTGCTTTGGGTTTTTTTTTCATTTGGGTTTTTTGATTTGTTTTTCATTTGGGTTGTTTGTGGTTTTGGGGTTTTTTATTTGCTTTTTGTTTGTATTTTATTTGGTTCTTTTATTGGGGGGGTTTTGTTTGTTTTTTGATTTGGTTGGGGTTTTTCTGGTTATTGGGGGGTTTATAATTTTGTTTCTTATGTGCTTGTTTTTTGTGGTTTTTTTTGTGTTTTGGTGTCTTGGTTTTGTTTGATTTTTGTTTTGCTTTGGGGTTTTTTGTATGTTTTGGTTTTTGTTCAGGGGTTTTTTTTCTTTTTTTGTTTGTTTTTTTTCCCGGGTGTTTTGTTTGCCTTTCATTTGTGGGGGTTTTTTGCTTGTTTGTTTGTGTTTGGGGGTTTTTTGTTTGTTTTTGTCAGGTTTTTGTTTGGTTTTTTGTTTGTTTGTGGGTTTTGTTATTTTGTTTGTTTTTTGCTTGTTTTTTATTCGGTTTGGGCTTGGTTTTTTGTTTCTTTGTTTTGTTATTCGTTTTTTTGCATGTTTTTTATGTGAGGTTTTTATTTTTTGTTTAATTTTTGTCCTGCTGTGCTTTTTTTTTTAAATTTTATTGCTGCAGTGGGGTTTTTTTTTAATTTGAATTCAGATTTACTTCCTTGTTTTTGTGGGACATTTTGGACTGTTCTTCACAGCTGCCCTTGGGAGGTTTTTGCCACAGGAAATGCAACAATCCCGAGGTGTTACCCCCCAGCTGAGGGATTTGGCAGCTGAATTGTGCAACACTTTGGGGGTGATCTTGAATGGAAATATCGGGTCAAAGTGGTGATAAAATTCCCTGTGGAAGGAAAACTGCTCCTCCAGCTGGTTCCTGAACAGTGGGGTGAGCCTGGCAGGGAATGTGGGGTTGGGTCACCCTGAGAGGTGTCAAAACAGAGCCTTGGTAATTAATGCAAATGAGCCTTGTGGTTAATGACTCGGCAGGGGAGGAAGAGCTTCATTGCAGACGTTGATTGTAGTGCTCAGATCCTCCAAAATTAACCTGAGATTAATTAGCTGAGAGCCTCCAAAATTAATCCTGACTTTAGTGGTTAGTCCAGAGGAAATCTGTCCTTTATCCAAAGCTGGGATGTGCCTCCTGCCGTGAGCAAGGAGGATTTCAGGCTCCTATTCCAGGCCAGACTAGTTAGGATCTTGTTTGGCTTTGGATTTAATGAAATCCTCCAAGTTCTGAGTCAAAAACTGCTGCATGTCCTGGCTTTGCCTCAGAGAATTTAAGGTTTGTCTTGGTAGCAGCGAGCTCCGAGTTCTCAAACAGGCTTGAAGGTGGTTTTGGTGAAGATCACGTGATTCCCCCCACCTGGGAGGCCAAAATTCCCTGTGGGTGGAGGAAAACTGGGACAAACTGAAGCTTCATCCGTTGGCTCCTGCTTAGTTTAAGCTACTGTCAGATTTAAGGCAGAGAAATCGAAGAACTCAGCGGAGATGCTGAGGATTTGTAGGGACTAATGCGAAGGTTTTAACCTGGGACTGTGGGGTGTGTGGCCTCCAGTGGCTGCCCCTTCACTGACATCGTTGCTTTGGGTGCTGAAATACCCACCTGCGTGTGGGGAAGTTGTTCTGAGCCGCCGTTCCGGGAGCTGGCGCCGCCGAAAAGAGCCTTTGGAGCTCCAGGTCCAGCCCGTTTCCTGTCCCTGCTGAGACCTTGGCAGACTAACCCTGTCCTCCTCCTCCTCCTCCTGCTCCGCAGGGAAAGCTGTCCTTTGCCAACGGCTTCGTTTTGGAGGGGACCTTCAGTGCCAAGTCTGGCCAAGGGCTGCAGACCCAGGGCACCCTGGACACCCGCCACGAGCAGCTGGCCGGGAGGAGCAGCAGAACGTGAGCGCAGCCGGGGTCGGGGCTCCGGGAGGGGTCAAGCCCTGCAGGGAGCAAAGCAGCCCCTGCTGAGGGTTGCTCTGAAAGCGGGTGTAGGAGCTGGGAGAAGAAGGAGAGGAGAGCCGGGGTTGTCCTGGTGTTAACGGCGCAGAGAAGGGAGGGTGGATGTTCTGCTCCCGGCCTGCCGCTGCCTTCCACATGCTGCTGCTGCTGCTGTTTTGGCAGGAAGTGGTGGGAATCCAGGGCAGGAATAACTGAGCTGGAGCCATCGGGCCACATCCTTTGGCCACGTCCCTCATGTCAGGGCTGAGCCCTGCCAAGGGGTGCCCAAGCTGGAGGAGCCGGACTCAGCCACTTCAACTCACAGGAGGGGGAAAAAAACCCAGCTGCCTGTGCTCACAAATTCCATTTCCTCTCACAAAACCCAGTTCAGTTTCCTCCTCTTTCCCCTTCAGAACATTTCCAGTCCCTCATTACTGTTGCACAAGCAGCTCCTGTTCTTTCCAGGCCGAAACAGCTGCTGGTGGTGGTTGCTCAGCTCTTGCTGCTCAGCCTCTTCTGAAGGCTTTTGGGTGAGAGAAACAGTCTGGGTTTAGGGACACCCACCAGGGGCCAAGACAGTCTGGGAGCAGCAAAGCGTCAGGTTATTTTTGTTCCACACACCAGGAATTTTTCCTCACCCGAAGGACCTCATTGTCAGGACAAGAGGCTTGAGTTGCTTTTATTGAATTTCCAGCTGAGCACTTCCATGTTCCTGCGCTCCTGCAGGACATCATGGAATGGTTTGGGTTGGAAAGAACCTTAAAGAGCATCCAGTGCCACCCCCTGCCACGGGCAGGGACACTTTCCACTGTCCTAAGTTGCTCCAACCTGGCCTTGGACACTTCCAGGGATCCAGGGGCAGCCACAGCTTCTCTGGAAAACCTGTGCCAGGGCCTGCCCACCCTCACAGCCAAGAATTCCTTCCCAGTATCCCATCTATCCCTGCTCTCTGGCAGCAGGAAGCCATTCCCCTTTGTCCTGTCACTCCATGCCCTTTTTTATTTTCTGGATTCTTTGGTAGGCAAAAAAAAGGAATCCTCTTGCATCAAACATACAATCTGAAAAGGAGAACTAAAGTTGGCTCTTTGTGAGCTGAAGTTGGCCAAGTATCCCAAGGCTGTTTTGACTTCTGTGTAATTTTTGTAAACCTTTATAAACAAGCAATCCAACTGGAATAGATGCATTTCCCACAACACCTGCCAGCACGTTTGAGGCAATGCAAAAGTCAAAGAACTGAAGGTACTGACCCAAATATTGTGTGAGTTGAGAAGAAAAGGCAAACAGAGGCCAAAAAAAGTGAACAGCAAGAGCAGAAGCAGATAATGAGCATCCATGGTTTGACTGCTTAATGGCCCTGTGGTCTTGTAGCTGGTTTGTAGGAAGGATGTCATTTGGACAGGCAGGATATGGAGGGAAGGAGAATTAGTTGGTTGCAAAACAAGCAGGAAATGTGTGTCCGTTTTGGGTGGCTCCTCAGATTGCACAGCTGCAAATGGCTCCATCTATTAGCTGGAAATAGAAGCGTGGCAGACAGGGCTCAGTTAGGCTGGGCTTTACAGGGAGGAGGCTGCCTCAGACACAGGCAGGAGCAGTAGTTCAGGGAAGTGTTGCTTTCTGCAAACTTTTCCTTTGAACGATTTCTTTCCCCGGGTGGAAAACGTCAGTGAAACAGGACACTCCTGAGAATTCATCTGTGAGACTGTTTATTTTTGCTAATGATGCAAGAGATCAAATTATTAGAAATCCTCCAAGCTACATTGAACCAAGTGGTCAAAGCAGAAAATATGCTTTGATCCAAAACACTTTGCTTTCTCTCTCTCTATTTTTTATAATCCTCAGACTCTTTAGGTCATATTACATATCTGAACACTTTCTTATCCTCTTCTGAATCTGAACATGTTTAGAAATCATAAAACTGCCTTTGAGGTGACTGTGATGGCTTTGGGAAGGCGGTGAAGTGGTGGTAGGATGAGTGGGCTGGATTTGTGATGCAGGAAAATATTTCCAGCTCCCAAACATGGGAGCACAGACCCTCAAAATCCTTGGTCATAGCTGAGTTTCATAAAGTCTTAACAACCTTCCACACGTTACCAATGCTGCAAACACAAATACAAAAGCCCTGTGAGGGTTTTTTAGGACCAATATGCCTAGCTGGAAATGAATTCTCACTGTTGTCACCTCATTCATTATCCTTCTCCTGAAGGGAAAGGCGGCTTGGCCTTCAGTGCTGTGAAGGTCCCCTGGCCCTTCGTCTCCTTAGCCACTGTCACTCATCCCTTCCCTGCTGAACCTCATCACTCGGTATTCCACGTGTTGGATTTGATCCATCCATCAGCTGTCAGTAGCTTGTCAGGGACCCTGGACACTTCCAGATGCATTTTCTGTGCAGGTCCTGCCAGAGAAGAGGAATATTAAGCAGGGAGGGCTGGGCAAATCACACCCTTGCTCCATTTTCGCTGCACTTCATTTTCAGATTAGCCTTTTTCACCACTTTTCCCCAAGAGGGAAGCTGAGAATTTGTAATGGCTAATTTTGGATTTGTGAGGAGTTTGTGAGTTTATTTCTATGGATTGACAAACACTCCCTTTTCACGTTGTTTTGAAAAAGCGCATTAGGGGAAATTCTGCCCTTTATCCAAATAAAAAGGAAGGTAAAACTTTGCCCATTGAGCTGAACTTGATGATAAGGCTCAGAGAGAGGTTTCCATGGTGCACACAGAGAAATCAAACAGGAAAACTGTTTTCCTTTATGCACTTGCTTCTATTGTTTTTGATGGTCGCTGTTCTGCACGTTTAACAATCATTCTCCACACCTTCCAGCTTGTGAATGCATTTACATATTTTAAATCAACATTAGCAGGGAAAAATCTGTGTTTCGCCCAGGGCTGCTTATGATTTTTCATTTTTTAATGCTGAAATGCTGGTTGTCCTCCAGTGGGATCTGTCAGATGGTCTGTTCTAGCAGACAGCTTTGCTTATTTGATAACTTTGTGTATTGATTCCTTACATCACCTGCTTCTTACTCACTTATTATATTTCATTTCTGTTCCTTCTTCTATTGTCAAAGTACAAAATGAAAACTTGGTAGCAGTTTCTTGCTTTATTCATTTTCTTTTTCCCTGTTGGAGCCTCGTGGATTATATTCCCTGTCTGTTTACCGAGCACTTCTCTGTCTTTCTGCCTGAATGGGAAGATTCTGCCTTGGAAACAGCAAACTTTTAGTACAGATTTTATTCATAATATAATAATAATATAGGGCCACTCTGGCAGCCAGAGAAGCTGTGGCTGTCCCATCCCTGGAAGTGGTCACGGACAGGTGGGATGTGGCTTGGAGCAACCTGTTCTCGTGGAAGGTGCCCATGGAACGAGATGAGCTTGAAGTTCCCTTCCAACCCAGACCATTCCAGGACTTTTAACCAGTTCAACCAGGATGCAGCTGGATCTCCAGCACCACTTTCTGCACATGTCCTTGTGCTGCCCATCCCTACGTGCGTCCCATGAGTGACACAGGGACAGGGAGCACATTCCTGACCCCCAGGACTCCTTCCTTCCTACCTACAGCCCTGGGGATGGGCCTGCCAGGATCCATCGCTTCTCCCTTTGACATCTCATTATTATTTTCATTCTCTGAGGAGAGAAAATGTCACAGTGTCATCCTGAGAGCCTGCTATTCCTCTGTGGCTTTCTCCAGGTCATTTCTGTGGGAGGCTGGAGCCTGCTCCTGCCTGCTCCTGCCTGCTCTCCCACTCTTTGGGAAGCGCTGCCTGTGCTTTTTCTCGCTGGAATGCCGCCAGTTGTTGCTTTTTTGCATTGTTTCATTTTAGTCCTATGCTGAAAATCCTCCTCTTGTTCCATCTGAAGTAATTAATTAGTCCAATTTCCATTTTTAAATGTAACTCCAGCTCGCTAAAAATTGGCCAGCCCTGCCAAAGTGCTGACATGTGTTTTACCAGAGATTTGTTAGGAAAGTCTTTCAAAACAATTCCCAGATAAAAGTGAAGTGCAGGGAACAAAATGCTCAAAATAATCTGAAGTGGCCCTGAATATTTAGTTGTGTTGATGAATAATGGAAGGATGTGTTCTGGAGGGAGAAATAGGATACAGGATTACTATTAATTTTCCTTAAACCCCTTTGCCAGGCTCTTGGGTTCGGCCTTGCTGCGGGAGATGCTCAACACCTCACAGAGCAGTGAGATCTGGAGGTGAGATTCTGTATAATGTGATTAAATACCTGAACTCCTGGGTGACCTCACACCTTGCTGAGCTGGTGCCTTGGGGGAACGTTTCCCTCTCTAGTGGGCACAGGTCACTGACAGTGAACTGGATGCTTTTATCCAGTTACATCACCGCTTTCTGTGGAAAAAAAAATAAGAAAGTAAATGATATTTGCAAGCTGTGAGTTTAATCTCCAGGTGGTTCCACCACGCAGCAGTCATTCCATGGCCACCCTCATTAGAGCTGTCCCTTTAAATGACTGTCACTGTTGTCTGACAACACTTAAACCATTCCCCTGCCTGCTTAGAATACATCTCTGGGTGATTTGACAAATGGTTGTCTTCAGTTTAATGGGGAAGAGAAGCTAAATGAGTTAGTAAATGTTAATGTGTCCATGTTCTCCTAGATAACTAGTTGCCCTTGGGACAGTATCAATAAGTGGCATTTATATGATATTATGAATGTGTTAATTATTTGTAGACAAAATAATGAGTAAGCAAAGGTCAAGGACAAATGCAGTTTCCCCAGAAATAAGCATCAAAGAGCTTCTAATATTCAAGTCATTACCATGACTGAATATTCAGTGTAATTTAAATTATGTGCATTTTTTCAGGCTACAAACTGAGCAATTCGAAGGGCTGTGCAAATGTTTGGTAACAAAACTCAGCAAAACTCCAGCAGTAGCTGGACTGGGTTTTTTCTACACACATTGGTGAACTGCCAGGTGGAATCTGGGATTGATTTCCTCTTGGAGATGTAACCTTGTGATGCTTTTTTCTCTAGATTTGAAATGAAGGAAATGAAAGCGTGGCCGTGCCGGCCGTTGAACTGCTGAACCTTGAAACTCGATGCAGATCAAAACAAAATGCTCTGGAGACCATAAATACCCAACTTTGCCCCAGTTCACTGGGCTGTTCATCATCAATGTGCTTCTCAAAAGTGAGGCTGGGGAGTTCAGGCTTTGCTTTTTGCTACAAGCATTAGGATAAAGTCCTTTTTGGCAGAGACCCTTCTGAAAGCCGATGATTTCATGACACGAGGCAAGAGGAAAACTCAGCTGGTCAATACAGCCATTAATTGCAATTAAAGGTTCAGCCGTGAGTTTTACTTCTGAACTTTTACATATTGACGGCTGGCAAAGCAGTTAAGAAGTCAATGAGGAGCTAAAAGTTGCTGTTACTCCCGGGTTACTCGCTGAGGAGCAGCAGTGAAGCCTTTCCCACCTCCCAGGATCTCCCCTCGCAGGTGTCTGGAAGCATCTCCCTTCCCAAACAAGCTGCTGTGCATACATGAACTATTCATGCTATGACATCAAACCATGCTGCATATTCTTTCAGTGCAGTAGGCCAAAATTAGATTCACATTTTATTTTGCTTATAAATGCCTGTCAGAGTTGCTAAATCAGTTTGTCTTTGCTGTCTTGAAATGGTGTCAGTTTGAATTTCCTTCACGCTGCATATTGTTTTGGGCAAAGGCACATCCCTTCTCTACTCGAGATGCCTTGTGCTCTTTAAATAAAGTGGAGAAGCCCGATAATTAAGATTATTTAAAAAAAAAACCTCTTTGGGGTGGCAGCTTGGACCTTTTTTAAAGTGATGCAGAAGCCACCAAGTGCTGATGCGTCGTGATATTTGATTTTCCCCATGTGCAAGTGCCGTGCATGTGGTTCTTTATGTATTATTTAATAGTTGTAGGGTGTATGACAAGGTGTCCTGGAGTCTTGCAAGCTTTGAAAACCAGATTGTGTGAGTTCTTCAACACAGCTGAGGAAAAATCAGATGGATTCAGGGGTTGTAGGTGGGAAATCTGCATCTTTCAGACCCGACCAGTGAAGGGAATCAGGGCAGAGGGTCTTCAGCTCTCTGAGCTGTCTGGTGGTGGCACAAACCCCAAGGAGCAGCCCCACAGCTCCCCCAGACCACTCTGTGCCATGCAAAAACATCTGCCAGGGCTGTGACCTCGTCCTCTAAACCGGGGAGGGGAATGAATTCCCTGCTCACTGTTTTGATGCTGTAACATTGCATTCATGCATAAATAATCTCAGTTATCCTGCTGCTAAAAAAAAAAAAAAAAAAAAAGCTGCTGTCCCCAGTCTCACAGGTATTTACATTAGAAATATCCCATCAGAAGAGCTTTGCATGCTTGAAAAAGTCTATTATTGTCTTTTTGCCTCTGTGCTGTCACCCAGCCCCTGCCTGAGGCTCCTTCCCTGAGGCATCGCTCCAGCTGAGCCCCACGGTGCTCCAGCTCCAGGCTCTGCCATGGAGACAGCACAGTCCTTCCCAGCAGCCACTTTTGTGTGTATTTATATCATTTTATTATTTAAAGCCAGCTCTTTAAGCTCTAAACCTTCCTCCTTTTCCTCTGCCCCGAGTGTACTGCTGGAGGTTTTCATGCAAAAGGGCCTCTGTCTTGTAATTTTTCCCCCTGGGTTGCCCTTGGCCCTTTGACATAATTCTTTGGAATTACTACCAGAAGATTTTGTAAAGGAAAGGCATGTAGTTTGTGTGGAGTGAGGGCCTATAGTTTGTGTAAAATAAGGGTATATAGGTTGTGTAAAATAAGGATATATAGTTTGTGTAAAGTAAGGGTATATGGTTTGTTGGTGTGGCTGTTTTCATACACTGAATAGTTTAATAATTTATAGTAGTATACAATAATAATAATATAATTAATTGCATCAAATATAATGCAGTCAAGCATAGCACCTGGGCTATAAATCCTTTGGATTTCCCTCAGCAGTGGCTGCTGGGATGTCCAGCAGGTCTGGGACAAGGATTAGAGGGTGGGTTGTGGGAGGTCCTGCACGCCCTGCCTCTAACCCAGCTCTCATCATTTATCTCCTGCTATGCACTGTGATATCTTTGAGATCCCTGAAGTGCCCTGTGCCTCCTTGACGTGCTCCCAGTTGTTTCCAAGGACCTGCTTTTAGGATAAAACCCCCTCTGCAAAGCTCCCTCCAGCCCCCCCAAACCTCCACCCGGCGCCTCTGGCAGAGCGAGGCCCTCGTGATGAGCTGCTGTGTTTTCCATCAGGAGACACCTTCCCAAAATGTAGTTTTGAACGATTTCTCAATAGCTGGCAATCTTCTGCATCACTTTTTTTGTACAGAAATCGTTCTTCGAGGTGTTTTGTTCCAGTGGCATCTGCCACTGAGTTGGTTTGTCACCATCTCCAGCCGATCTGGTGTCTGGAGGTCTGGCCTGAGGGGTGGTGTTGTATTTCTTCCTCAGGTCACCTCATTTTTTGTGTGCCCTCTGTATTTGCCTGCCTGCTTTGTGGGTTTTTTGGTCTATTCCTTTGGGGTCCGAGTGTCTTTGAGCTTGAGCAATGTGAGTGATCTGAGCTCTGCTCTAATCCAATGATAAATAGTTAATTTTGGAGGTTTTAGGTTGACAGCAAAGCCACCTTGGAGTGGCTGTGAGACTTTGGTTTCCTTCCATAATCAGATAAGGAGCAGATATTTCCTGTAAATCCTCCCCTAGTTTTCAAGTCCTGCCATTAGAGCATTAATTCAGATACATGACACCCAATTTCACAGTAATTCCTGAGGAAAAAGCACATTATATTTATTTAATGGGCTTCCCAGGACTTACTTTGTTTCTTCCTGATGAATATGAATTCCAGCAAGTTCATCTGAATTCTGACCTTCAAATATACAAAGGTCTGAGGGTTTTGAAGCAAGAATATGGTCTTTGAGATCACGTGCTGTCCACGTGAATGTTGTCCTCTCTTCCCTTGAAATCCTCATAGAGTGCAGGGATAAAACTGGTTTAAGTGCTGTTAAAATTCATCTGCGTGTTTATTATGAACCACTTAACACATTATAGAAATACTGTTCATGTCAATCTGACCTGTGCTGACCTTTTCCTCTCCAAATGGCTTTGTTTGGGTTGGGATCATCACTCCTCCTCGGCTCCTTTTCTTCTGATTGCCGAGGAACTCCAGGCAGACCCGAGAAGCTTCTCGTGATGAGCCGTGTGACTCTTTGTAACAGCCTTCCCGAGCACCTGGGCTGAATAAATACCCACTGAATAACTGGAGAATGCATTCAGATTCTTTTTATTTTGATTTATGTTCTACCTCCCTACCTGTGCATCTTCAAGAGTAATTGCCAGTTTTCACCTCCTACAGAGAAAGTATAATAGAGCTGAAGAATAAGTAAAATGTGCTCTGTTTCTCTCTCTCTCTCTCCCTTTTGTAAGGGAGCCTTTATATTCTCACCCATGCATACGCTCAGCATTTGCAAACTGAAAATCATAACCTCATTCTCAGCTGGCCTTGCTGAAAAGAGCTGCCTGGATTCTTCCTGTGTTCCCTTTCCAGCAGGAGACCTGGACACAGAGCCTGTTCCCCTTTGGAATCGGCCTGCAGTCGAGGGATCCCCCGTGAATAGGAAGGTTGGGGCCAGTTTGTTCCCTGTTACAGCCCCCACATCCCCCTGCCTTCCAATCTGATCCAGCCGCCCTCCGCGTGGCGCATTTTAATGCTCCGGCCAGCACAACATCCTCTCTCCGAGGATTCCTCCCCGCGATGGGTGGCAGGTTCCTCTCTGGCACCTGATGGAGGATGCTGGGAGGGGTGACTGCTGGGTGAAATAGCTCTGCCTGTTGGGAAAGTGCTACGTTAGGGCTGAGAACACTCCTGAAGCTCCGGCTGTCACTGCTCTGCAGGGACCTTTTCTTAATGGGAACAATAATAAGGTCAGCTGGGTGCAGCGGGATTTTTCCATCAATTAGTTCAGTCATGCTTCTAACAAGCCATATATAATCAGGCATGTTTAACCTGCAGGTTACACAGCCCAGCTTAGCTGGGTGACCTGCAGATCACAGAGATGATAATTTCTTATTTTGTAAGCGAAAAATTCGATATTAATAGAGATTTCTGGTTGAATGGCCCTGTCTTATGCATTCAGGTTCCTACCTGGGTACTAACCAAGCTGCAGAAGTACAAAGCACTTGTAATCTGGACCATCAGAGAAGGGTTTGGGTTGGAAGGGATGTTAAAGATCACCCTGTTCCAACCCCCTGCCATAAGTAGGGACACCTTAAACTAGACCAGGTTGCTCAGAGCCCCGTCCAACCTGGCCTTGGTCTTCTACGTGACTCCTCAAGGAAATGAACTTGAAAGCAAACTTTTCCTGTCAGCCTTTCCTTCCCACGTGAAGCCAAACCCCAAGTTCCTGATGTGCTGCTCACAATGGGTTTCTTCTCAACTTTCTCCTTCCCCATGGTCATGGATACTGGGAGATCTCCGTGGATATCTCTCACTGCAGACATCTGTGCAGAGCAAGATGGGAATCCCCTTTCCCTCCCTCGGCTGGGTTAGGGTTAGGTCAGACTTTGCATTTGATCTTAGATTAGGTCTCTGTAGCATCAAGATACAGGTTATCCTGTGCAGAGCCAGGAGCTGGACTTTGAGGATCTTTGTGGGTCCCTTCCAACTCGGGATATTCTGTGTTTCTACACCAGGCTTTGGTTTGGAAGGGCGAAGTGTAAAACCTGCGACACAGGGGAAAAATGTTCATATGTTAGAAAGCATTTTCAAAGCTATTGGGGCATTTGGATTGGATTTATAAATTACTTTAAAAAAAAACATGGTTATAATTAGAAATAACAACTTTTCTCGTAACAAAATGAGCCAACAATAGTTCTCCACTTTTGTGACTACCAGCAGTGAAAAAAATAGCCAGAAAATTGTCATTCTGCTTGAAATTCACTACCTCTGAACACTCTGAAAATCCTAAAGATCTCATTTATGCATGAATTCAGAGATTCCTCCAGATTGTCCAGTCTTTTTGAACTTTCCGTTGGATCTATCCATGTTTCAAATTTGTGAAGCCTACGTGAGTCATTGTGGGGTGCAAAAACCTCAGAAACAATTAAGGCCTCAGTTTCTAATGATCCTTCTGGCATCATCTTTACCTTTATTGAGGAAGTAATAAAAAATTAGTCATTTAAACTACCAAAATGGCCTCTTTTTGTAAGGTGCAGTTGGAGTTTTAATCAGTACATGCCTAACAACCCTAGGAGGAATTCATTATTCTTGCTGGCACAGCGTGGTGTCCTTTCTCCTCCCACTAAAGACACATTTCTGGCTATTTGCAGGATCAAGTTGGAAAAGTTTTATTCTAAAATGAAAAGGAGTCATAAAGCAGAAAATCTCAAGTTTTGCAGATTTATGTCGAAGTTACTTTGAACTGTTGAGGTTGGCCATGATGTTCTGAGAGCTTAAACAAAGAACAGGTTACTGTTCTCTTCCGACATTTGATTGCCTCGTTTGTTGCTGATTAAGTGTTAATTATGTGTCAGGTGTATTTAGGCAAAACTATCCCATCAGCGGATCTGCATCAGTCGTTAGTGCAGAGTTAAAACCGAGACTTAAGTCGGGCTTACTGACCACAGGCAGCTGCGCTCCCGAGCCCAAGAACTGCTCCAAGTCATCCCAAATCCGCAACACAGACACAGGCGGAGTAATAAAACCCGTCCTCGATACAAGAAGAAATAAACATCATTACAAGGTCAGTGTTGCTAAATCGGTGTCCTCAGTGTATTATAAGAAAGTAATGAGAAACACCTTCAACCTCAAGCAAGTCAATAGAAAATCAACAACCAAGCACTGCGGACATTCCTTTTCCAACAGAAACCGGGGACAAACACACACACACAACCTTTAAGGGAAGGACAAACACATCCCAGTAATCAGCTAAACCACCCACTGCTGTTGTTTTATGAATAGATGGTAGATTTGCCTTCTGCGTGATGGTGAAATAATGAAAAAATCCCGGGATTTTGAAGGCGTAAAATTGCAGACAATTTATGTTTATAGCTGGAGACGGTCACACAAGTGAAAGTAAATTGAGTGCCGGATGGAGCTGGGAGGAGAGGGAATCAGAAATGCGGGGGGAAGATAAGGGTGTGGAAATTTCTCTCTCCAAAGCTAATCAGAACTAAGTGTCCTGTTGCCAGCAGCGTGGAGAGCGGTTCAGATAACAGACAGGGATGGAAATTACGTGGGCTAATTATGTCGGAAATAACAGCGAAGGGGGTCTGTGCTGTGGCAATAAATTGCCACCTCCTGCCTGCCTTTGTCACCCGGCGTGGGGCATCCACTGCCAGCTGTAAGGCGTCATTTTACCCTATTGAGGGGGGAAAAACCCCAGTGATTAACTCTGCGTCGTACCCAACACCTAACACGGCATTCCAAGTGTAATCGCTCTCATTTGCAATTGTAAATCTCCTGTTATCAATTAATTTACATTGTACGAGGAACTATCTGATTATCTTTGTGCGGTGCCGTGTTTACGCTGCGATTTAATTGTGAGTAATTAGCACGTAATTGCGGGGAGTTCTTTATATCTGGTAAAGAAGGGGATGTATTTGTAGGGAGTTCAAATAATTGCAGTTGAGAGCAAACCTTTCGACTTTTTTTGGTGTGTCCAAACAGATTCTCTGGCCAGAACTGGTTGTCTAGAAAAAGCTGGGACTCCGTTGCTTTGGTTTGCCAGATCAGGCGCGTGGTGCCGCATTTTGGTTTTGGCCCGTGTTCATTTGCCATTTCTAGATATCTTCCCCGACTCCTCACACTAAAGAGAAGCTGTAATAGGAGCAAGGGCTGGGTCTGTGGATGGAAATCCCAGCGAGGGAGCGGGAGACGGTGACCCTGGCGCTGGGCATGGATGAATGCTCTCCGTGTAGCAGCTCTAACACAAAATATTACCCTATTACAGTAATTCCTACTAACGGTGTACTTTATGAGTGCCATCAAGGGCAATGGTGGCTTTCATGTCCAGTGCTAGCACTGATGATTTTATTCCCCTTACCGCTCTCCCCAGCCCTCCATCACCCTTCTTAAGCCTCTCTGATGCCAGGCTTTACAGTCACAGCCCGTTTCTCTGCCATTCTTCATCCTCCAGCACTTGTCCTTTGAAAGGAAATACAGTGTTTTCTGAGCATTAGCATAACAGAGGATCTGTGAGCTCCAGTTAGGGGCTTTTATCCTCCCCTGCTGTGGAGCAGGCGGTGTACCTCGGGTCCGTAGCACCTCTGGGGAAAGCAGGAGCTGAGCTGTGATGTGTGTGCTGGGAAGGGAAGGGATGGAGAAAGGAGCTGCCCCGTGCTGCTGCTCGCTCAAGGCCACTGCATTAGCATTTGTGTTTCTCTCATCTGAAGATCTGGGAGGATATTTGGGATTCATGAAAGAGCTCTGAGTAGTACCAAGGGCCGTGTTACCTCCTGGGATCGTCCGTGGCTCCTCCTGGGCCGGAGCTGCCGGTGCTTGGGTAATGAAGGGTTTTTCTTTGCTTTAGCTGGTGAGGCCCCTGGGCTTAGTGAAGGATTTTATCTCTGCTCGAGGGAGAGCATCTTTTCACTTCTCACTGCTGCTTCTGGGTTCAGCAGAATATCTCCCAGCCACGCCACTGTCAGGTTCATATTGTCTGGGAATGTTATGCCAGGGCGATAATCCGACTGCTGGGACTAAGGAGGTCCCTCTCCTGTCCCGCCTGAGTGATCAGGAGGCATCAAAGCCACGTTTCCACTCAGTTTTCTTCCTCATTTAGCATTTCCCTAACCCAGCATTTTCACAATAACGTTGTGTTCCCGTCCCAGCTGGGTGGGCAGACACACACCTGGAGTGGGGTGGGAGCAGACGAGCATTGCAGGAGCTCATTAGAGAGCCTGGGGGGAGGAGAGCATCAGGCTCTGCCCTGGAGGAGAGCAGAAGGGACCTCTTCCCCAGCGCTGGTGAGTTGGTGGGACACCCTGGGGGGATGCTGTGGGTCCCTCTCAGGGAAGGCTTGGGCTGTCAAGAGGCTTTCGGGAGTTGTGGAACGTGGCGGAGCGAGAATTTGACTCGAAGGTAGTTCTGTCTTTCTGAGGGCTGAGCACAGGACTGGGTAAAATGTTCTGTTGTGCTGAGGCTCTGTGTTTATTTGTGCCTCTCGGAGCTCTGTTTCACAGAACTTCATTTTCCTTGCCCTGATATCTCCTGTGCAGGTCCCTCGGTAAAACTAATGTTATTATGTAGATAATCCTCGGTTTCCTGATGATGTGAGTGTGTACCTGGAGTTAATTACTGACCTGTGTTCCGTGTCCTGCAGACGAGCCCTTTTCATCCATTTAGCACAAACATAAGCCCTGATAACATGTGCTGGGGGGCTGATGTGAAGACAAGGATTAGCAAACAGGAGGTGCTGGGAGGTCTCCGGGTGTGTAGGTAGTAGTAGTTACTGCTACGTGAGTCAGAGAAGCCTTGTAGCTAATGAGACTCCTGTGAAACAGTTTTGTGTGCTCTTGGCCTCAGAAAGGTGGTCTCTAATATCTACTGGCTTTTTCCTGGATGTAAATAAGGATTAATTTGTATTCAGAACCACTTTGGGGTCAAATTTACCGTTGTACTCGGGATTTCTTTGCACCATCGTGTTGCAAACCACACACCCCGTACAGTGGGCAGCCGAGTTTTAAAGCTACTCTGAACCTTACAGGATATTTTAGCGAACTCCTGCTCAAAGCCACAGTGATGGGAGTATTTTCTGTTGTTGGGCTGTAGTAGCCATATTTAAAGAGGATTCACTCCATGCAACACAGCTTTACAGTGCTCTTCACTGCAGCTCTTGCCTTGGTGGTTTCTGGGCTGGGTTGTTCCTGGCTCTCCCTTCCCTTGCATTTGATGGTTAATTCCTTCTGTTCTATTACAGACATTGTATGTGTGTATATTTATGTGTTTATATTTCCGTGCAGTTTAGTAAACGTGTGAAAAGAATACTGAAAGGAAAAGGAACAGTTTATCTTTCTTAAACAGCAACTTCTTTTAGACACTTGGCCAGTTCCTTTGTGATTTGATCCATTGCCCAAAGCGCTGGGGATGATCAGCCAGGAATTTTGTTCCAAAAGAACCCCCTGACACCATTCCTACCTTTGAGGTCGCCTAATGCAAATCTGAAGCAATTTAACCTTTGTGATTAAATAACATCCTTCCTATTGTACAGATACGATAAAATGAATCAGTGATGAATTCATCAGTGTTTGTCTACAGATGTGTAAATAGCAGGGTGTTTTGGGGGAGAAGGAAAATTGGGTTTGTTCTTCAAAATACATATGAAATGCCCTCAAAGACAGGTGGAACTCAGGTTTGTGGGATATAAGTGCAAGCAACCTGTGTGTGGCTTAATCCCTGAGCGGCCTCATCCCACGGAAATACTGGCTCAGGCAGAGGCTCTTGTGTGTTGGGGAGTTTATGACCTGTATAAAAATGTCAAGTCAAACAGCTGCCTGCTAAATAATTCAGCATATTGATAGAATAATGACTTTGAAGATGGAGATGTTGGACTTAACTCTTTCAAGAGGAGCAGGGAGGGGAAATGAATCTGCTGCACTTGACTCCAGGCGGATGGGAGCAGGATCCCTGATGTTCCATGTCCCCTTTGAGCAGGAGATTCAAGTAGAATGAAAAGTGAGAGAGAGGATTGATTTGACACTGATGTGAATTTGAAATAAAGTGCATTTTTAATAGAACTGGCCAGGAAAACCAAAACCCTGGCGTTTCCTTTCCCAACAATTTAACTTTTCCAGTTGCATTTTTTAAAAAAAGGAAACCTAGAACTTATATTTTTCAGCAAAGAAAAAAATATGTATGTCAAAATCAAAATTTCTATAAAGATTTAATTCTCCTCAAGACATTAGCAGCAAAATATTGAGTTTCGTGACCTTTATTTCTCTTGAACTCTTTCTGGCCAGCCTTGTTGCAGTAATAACAGAGACTTCAGCCCAAAAGCCAGAGTCTGATTTATGTAGATGTAGCAAAACTGTTTTGTGACTTGCTGTTTTACTTCTAAGCTGCACTTGACCCCAGGCTTTAGTTAAATACGTTATATAAAAGATAACTGTAGTGCAGGGGGAAAAAAGACCTTGGATTTCTGAAAGTTTCAAGTATCTGAGTGCTTGTCTTGGTAGAGCTGAATGTCTTAGAGTGTTTCATGTGGGATATAAAGATACCCACAACATATTTATACTGTCTTGTGAAACGTAAAAGTTATTTACCTCATGTTAGGGCCCTCATTATTTTTATGGAACAACATGTTAAGTGGCTACATTGATAATTTTATACATTCTGTGTACACCTTAAACCTTAGATCCTACAAGCATCTTTTCTGAGGTGTTAATATTCAGATTTTTCTGTGTTATGGGAAATCTGGAACTCTTCTTTTTGCCTTCAAAGCCGTGTTTTCCCATCACCAGTCAGGGCATGGCAGCCACAACAAATCTGTTCTGCTAATAATGAGCGTTTGGTGGAACACTGCAATGAACCAACTGGCTATTTTGCCCTGGAGGTGGTGCTGGAAGGGGATCAAATCCTGCTCCAGACAGCTCAGGCTTCCCAAGAATGTGCTGCCTGGAGCTGGCCAGGTTTCTCCTGGGATGGTGTCACTGCTGCTGCTCTGGGTGCAGGTGCAGGCTGGGAAAAGGTACTGCCACTTCAAAGGTTTGGGCTGCACATTGAATTAAATAATCCTGGGATCATCCATGGATGCTCCATGTGGGGCCCTTCCAGCTCAGGCTGTTCTGTGAAATGGAAAATAAGTGTGCAGCTTTACAAAATGACCACCAGAAACCTCTAGTTTTTGTCTCTTCCAAGCTCTGCTCATCCACCTGCGTCGTGGCCAAGAGTGGACATTGCTGTGAACGCCAGCCAGGCTCCAGTGCTGCTTTCAAAGTTGGGGATCAAGACTGATTCCTATTCTGTAGTGAGAAATTTCCCCCCTTAAACAATAAGGGTTGTTTTTTTTTAAGTTTGGCTGCTTTGATTTAGAATCAAATTTTTTTTTGTTGTTCCCTGTTTTTTTGAGTTCCCAGATGCTTTGCCAGTGTCACCAGCTCTGTGAGGTAATTCCTGGCAGCCAGCCTGGACCCTCTGGATGGCAGTGGGATCAAAATGGGATTTAGGGATGTGTTCCTGCCCACTGCAGGGGGTTTGGAACTGGATGACATTTAAGATCCCTTCCAACCCAAAGCATTCCATGTGTTGCTGTGGTCAGGTTTGCCCTTGGAGGTTCTGCCTGTGCCACTTAAGACGTGGTGTGGTTGGCTGAGTCTCATCCTGGTTTTCAGCCTTTTCCATCTGCCCCAGGCGATGCTGTTCTTGGCTGGTGGTACCATCAGCCCCTGACTGTGGAACCAAACCTGGCCTGCTCAGAACATGCATTGTCTGTGTCATCGTGGCAAATAGGAATCTGAAATAAAGGGAAGTTGTTGGTCTGTCTGCAGCAGTGGAATACAATGAAGGGAGGGAGAGTAATTTATACGTATATTTAAAAAAAAAAAAAAGAATGGATTTTGGCAAATCCTACGCTTATTATATTTCTTTTTCTCTTTCTCTAATTTTCCCTGAAAATAATCCTGCTTATTCATGATGCTGCTGCAGTAATTGAACTCCTGGAGGGAGAGGAGGGGGAGAAAAAAAAAAAAGCTCCCATATAAATTACTACTTGAGACCGGCTCTGTTTTGACAGATGCCAAGGCTGGGTAGCTAAGCTTGTTCTACTGTTGGTATGAAAAGGGCTTGGTATCACTGGGATGCAGCCTAATAGCTTGCTGTGCTTCTGAATGTGGATAGATTACAGTACAACTGATTTTTTTTTTTTCTTTTAGGTTGTTTTTTTTTCCTAGTCATAACCTGGTGACTCAGAGAGAATAAACTGAGAAAATATTCCCTAGTTCTTTGGCAGTGTCGATGCAGCAGTGGGAAGTTAAAGGGGGAGAGAGAGACTGTGCCGGCTGGATGAAAAGAAATCCTCGTGGTCTGTCAGTGTTTCTGCTGAAATTTAGGAAAGGAATATGAGTTAAATTAGTAGAAATCTGAAGGAAGCAATTTGCTTCTGTACATTCTGATTTTACAGTTAATATTTGGAGTGTGCTGGCTGTGGGTGATAAATACGTGTGGCCTCCACTAAAACCTCTTGATTCTGATAACTATTTTGAAAGTATTTAATCTTCTTGGCCAGGACTTGTCTATTTTTATACTTGGTTTTTTTTGGTTTTTTTTACTTATGGCACCAGACTAAATGAATGGATTTTCTGGATTTTTGAACTGCTTACACTTGTCCCAGATGGGGGACAGTCCATTTCTGCCACCTTCATGGCACGTTCTCCTTGGGTTTATTTCAGACAGGGAGTGTTTTTCTCCATTATTTCCATCAGCCTTTCTCGTTTTGTTCCTCCTCTGAGGTTTTTGACTTGTATTCACCTTTAGTTGCTGCCTGGTTGCTGCTAAATACTGAGATGTTTGAATGCATCAATTGGTTTCATCTGTAAACTATAATTTAGAAAGAACTTACCTTTAGAAAAGGTTGTGTTTTGTTGCCAGTTCTTCTGTGTTTTTGGGTGTTTTATGAATCCTCTGGAAGAAGGCTCTGACTGAGGGATAATTTCATCACATGGATTGCTGATTAGTGCTGGAATTGCTGGGAACAAGAAATCCTGATTGCTCTTCCCAGAAGGGAGGTTTATTGTACCTGTCACTAATGATTCTTCTGCACTTGGGAAGTTCTTGTGAGGCTTTTGCTGTTGCCATGTGTAATATCAATTTTATTACACACTTTCCTTGCTGCGCACTGCTTAGAGCAGCTGAATAAGGTAAAACCCCCAGATTTTTGGGTAGTTTTCTGCTGGATTTTAAGACTGGAAGCTCTTGGCAGTTCCTGCATCGCTTTGCTGTTCTCAAAATACTGTGTATAAGCACCTTTTCTAGCCGGTTGTTAAGGTCAAGGTGGCTTTTTTGGGTATTGCTTCCAGCTTTCCCTGGTGGCATCCAGGACTTGCTAAATTGATTGTCTTAAAGATTGATTATGTAACAGTTCTGTTTAGTTACAGTTCAGCTTTTTTAAAAACAAGAGGGTTTTTTTCCTCAAGGCTGTGGAAGTGGAGGTGTTTCCTTGGGTGTTTCCTGCTTTTCCAGTGGGACACCTGCTCTCCTGGCTTCACTTTATGCTCTTGGTGAGACTGCAAGAGCAGGAGCAGTGTGTTAATGTGCCTGTAATGATTTTTCAGAGCATTAATGAATGGGAATACAACAGAGAACGGGCCACTGAAACTTCAAGTCCAACTGTTTGTTCCCCAAGGCTTTGGAGGGCAATGGGTTAAAAAGAAAAAATCAAATTTAAAAAGCAAAATGCTACTTGCTCTGTAGGGGCACCCTTGAGATGAGCAGGGTCACCTGGCCTTGTGGCTCCCACCCCAGGTGGGACCCCCCAGGTCACGTTGTTGGTGGGAACTGCAAATCCAGGGGGACTTTCTAGTCCAGTTTCACGAGCTTTGATTCTCGCGGTGTCGTCGTGGTGTCTTTGTTCGTCCCACTTTGATCCAGGTTGGTGGAACGGAGCAATAAAAAGTTAAATATCTTATTCATGCTGCTGCTTTTTCACCTTAACAAATGGGGGTGAGCACCAGGAGGTGTCTGTTTAGTGGCTGATGTGGACACGTTAAACTTCAAACCCCTCTGCAGACTCCACGTAACTGTGCTCGGAGTGACCTACTTGTGCAACTTCTTAGCAATTCTTAAAAGAAACAAACTTGGAAAGCAAAAGACCTTGGTTTGTTGTTTTTTGGGTTTTTTTGGAGAACACGGTATTGAGGGAGTATGTGGGCGATCTGAAATGTCTTCGGGTTTGCAAGGACAAGGAACAAATTAAGAAGCAGCAAAACAAACAATTTAATGGTGATGGAGCTGTAGCTCCGGCAAGGAGAGGCTGTGGGCGTACATCCATTTTCTCTCGCTGCAGAACATGATTCCTCCACGCAGAAGGTCATAAAACCCTCGCTGCTGAGTGCTGGCAGATAATTTTGCTAAAAGTTTAAAGCGTTTTATTAGCAGCAAATATTTAAGGCCTTCATTTGCAGCAATCGGGGGACCGTGTGAATACGTACCTTAGCTTGCAAATAAGCACTAAGTTGTCACCTCAGACAAAAACTGAGTGGCAAAACATGCAAAGTGAACTGTCAGGGTTGCTAATTATTATGTGTTGTGTAGACATTAATTACTCAATCGCCAGCTTGGTTTTTATCACCAGCCTTTCTTGTTTGGTGTTTTGTAACTGGTTGCAAGTGATTAGAGAGATTTCTGATCACTTACAATTTTTTGCTTCTGGCACTTCAATGCCAGGAAGAAAACATTTAATGTGATGGAGTGGTAGGAACAAGAAATGAAGGGGAACTAATGGGGGCCCTCCCTTGTCTGGGAGGTACAGCTGGGTGACTTCTGCTTGTGCTTTCGTGCACAGAATCCCTCAGATGTGACATTGGGCGATATCCTTTGCACTGTGTCCTTCAGCTGAGACAGGCTTTGGCTTTAAAGCGCAGAAATACACAAGTGTTAGGAGATCCCATTTGTTTTTGTAAAGCTGTGGTGGCTCTTCTCACAAGAGTCACGGGCTGGGGATGGTTTGCAGAGCTCAGGCAACCTCAGTTCCCTGAGAACAAGGAGTTAAACTGGGTCTTGTACAGCATTAGAGCAACTGCATGGGCTCTTGACACCTCATGAAAAATTAAGATTATGAACCTTCAGCTTACGGTGATGGTGACTAAAATGTGAGTGTTACCTTGTACAACCCATCCCCTTGTGCTGCTTGGAAAATAAGATGATGTTTTTACATCTTGGTAGTGGAAAAAACACGAGCAAAAAGCCTGACTGTATCAGAGGAGAATTTTCCCTCCGTGCCTTCAAAGCCTGACAAGTTGAGTTACAATAACCTTTGGGAAGTTGATGTGCTGTATGCAAATGAGATCAGGATCTCTTAATCAGCACTTTAGAGAGACAGAGGTATCGCTCACAGACAATGAGAACAAATTTAATGTGTTCAGTTACTTTGCATTTACAGTAGAAAGGTGATGAACACATCATCTCCTGCCAGTGCAGCCTGCTGTGCTTATCCCGGGCCTTTCCTGGTATGTGGACTTTTCACCTGAATTCCGTAGGAAAACAGCTTTGGAAGAACATCTTTCCTACAGTCTTTGTGCACAGTCAGTAAGTTTTCCTGAGCCTGTTCTGATGGGGCAGGGAAGCTCATTTTAAGTAATAAAGACAATTTTAAGGGTTCTGCAGTTTACAAGTTCAGTTTATGAACGAGCTGGTGAATCCCTTTGAGGCTTCTTTGACACTCTCTCCAAAGAATTCTGATGTCTGTAGATTTATTCTCAATATGCAGCCATGCAGGTCAATGTTGTCTTCATTTGTGAAGCAAACGACATCCAGCAAGTGGCACCGTAAAGCCTAAAACTCCAGCAGGAATGTGGAATGCTCTTCCCCGCTTGATGAGACCAAATAGCAGCTTGAAATAGTCGTTTTCCACTTTTTTTTTGGTTCGAATAAATCACGTGAGATCTGTGTTTTGACAGCATTTTGTTTGGAAGTTAAACCCATCAGTCCCTGGGAGAGCTGTGCTGGGGATTAGGCTGAGTTGTGCTTCCGTGAGATGGATGGCACTTACAAAATGCTTTTGGCTGACTCACTAAACAGTGTTTAAATGCTCAGGAAATGCTTCTGAGTCTGGGATTTATATTTCAGCTTCAGAAAACTGTGTCTCTTCCGTCGAGCTCCCATGATCAATCCGTTGTTTCATGAGCAGCGTTGGAATTCATGAGCAGGAGGCAAGCCAGAGATGCAAGTGCTGCTGAGGGAGGGCTGGGGCTGAGCTGCAGCTGGGAGAGGATGCTGATCCAGGGGGTAGAACTGGGTGGTCTCTCAGCGTTAACATCCTCTGGCTTTGGTTTGGTGGAGGCAGCAGAGGGGGGTGGGCGTGGGATGTGCTCCAGGAGCAGGAACAGGGATGGCGGCAGAGCAGCTGCGGGGAACATCCTTCTTCCTGAAGGTTGGTGGGACTGCTGGGAACAAAAATAAGCAAGAGCAAGTTCAGATACACTTGTTATGGACTTATTACCAGTCTACAGGAGTGTGGTTCCCTTGTTTCTTTAGCTTGTTAAGTGAAGAATATTGTGTTTGTAAAAAATGGAAGGTTTGAGGGATATCGAGGTCATACTGGAAACAGACGCAGGAAAAGCTCCTAAACTGCAGATGTGAGGTTTGAGATAAAGACAGACCTCCAGTCTGGGCTTTTGGAGTGCCTGATTTGAGACTGGAATGAAGCAGAGAGGTCCAAACTCTCATGGTTTATTTCATCTTTTTTAAAAACAGTGAATTTGGAAGACAGGACAAGTCTGTGGTTTGGCAGGCAATAAAAACCAGTGCCAGAGCGGGCTGGTTCCATAAACCTAAACCCAGAAGGAGCCAGGGACTGTAAAGAGATACAACAACTCCTTTGCTGATTATTTTCATGTTTGAAGTGAACAAGGGAGAATTTTGTTTGGGGATTCAGAGCCTGATGCATCAGTAATGTCCTTTTTGTGGACCCGGCTTGATGGTACCAGAGAGGTACCATCACCTTACTCTGCAGCCTTCCCTCCAAGTGCTCTGAGGAAAGATGCATTAGGAATGTCAGGATTTGCATATTATGCTAATAAACTTCCAGGTGGGAAATGCGCCTCGGGTTTCAGTGGGATAACTTCTTTCAGCTCAGTCTGCATTAGTTTGTGTCAATATGAACTTGCAGAGCAATGTATGGATTTCTGCTGGCAACAGATGAGAGATCAGCACTTCTCCAGGCTCTCCTCAGTGCTCCCTGGTGCCAGCTCCCAAAGAACTGCCTCCATACACAAAAGAAAAAAGAGTGGAATTTTTTTTGTGCAAATACACAGTATTTCTGTGAAACCGAGTGCTGCCTCTCTATTTTTATTTTCTATCCTTAAGTGATATTTTTTTCCTTGAAGAATGTGCTATTCCTTTACATGAAATGAGGATTGCACAAAACTGAGTTTCTTTTTAGGGTTTTTTGGAAGTTGCAGCTTCAAGAACGACCGCAGTGGTGACTGGGGAGCTGCGTTAAAGGAGTGTTGTTGCCTTTTCCTTTGGAGACAACTTCCTGTCTGTGTTCTGAAGTTTTTTTTCAAAGCCTTCTGTTGACAAGGGATGCAGAAAATACTGAACCTGCTAAACTCAGTTTTTAGTGCTCTGTCTTGTGTGGTGTCACCTGAGGGAGAGAGCTCAGTGTGTGTGTCCCTCAGCACCTGCTCCAGGTTGCTTTTCCCTTGGGATGAAGGTGCGTTTCAGAATTCACTGGAAGCTGTGGCCAAACCCTGTTTTTTTTATTATTTAGTACAATTCCTTGGGCGCTGCTGATGTTTGGGGGTAGTGCAATTTAAATGCTTGAGGTTTTCCAACCTGGAAGTCTGTGTTCAGGGCTGCTTGTGAGGATAATGTACAATAATAGTAATAATAACCCAGCACTGCCAGGTCCACACCGCACCGTGTCCCTGAGCACCACATCTCCAGGTTTTATGAAGAGCAATGTTCAGCCTCTGGCAATTCCTATGGGATCAAACACTGTACTGGAAGCAACACGTTCTGAACTTGCCTGTTCCCTGGTCTAAGCCAGTGTCTCTCTGCCAAAGCAGAGTGTTCTAAGAAATTGTCCATAAAAGCGTTTCTGTGGTTGGAATCTGAAATTTCTGAGGGAGTTGAGTAGGTCTGTGCTGCTGGCTTGATCTGTTAAGTAGACAGAAGTCATAACGAAGAGGATTTTTTTAACCAGTCACCTGTTAGCCCAAAATTAAGTACTCAAAGATGGGTATATGGGAGTACTCGATGGGCATATGGGAGATGAGATATCTGCTTGGGTGAATATCCACCCAACACGAGCAGCTCCAGCAGAACAAAGCAATAATGAGCTCAGTAGTAACTGCACTTGCTGGGGCTGTGGGGGAAGAGAAAAATGAAAATTTGATCCAGAGTCTCCCACATAAGTGCCAAAAAAAGCCATTCTAGCTCAGTTATGCACACAAGCCTGACAGCGATTTCAAAAACAAAAACCCGAAGCAAATGCAACTCTGAAGGTTGGCTGGCAGGTGTTCTGTAAGAACCCTCTTCTGCTTTGGCTCTTGGCCCCATGTGCCCACATAAGTTCAAAGATACTTTAGAGATGGCAAGTGCTGAGAAGATCAGAATTTTCAGAGTAACAAGCTGCAGGTTTTTTCTCTTTGTTTCCAGCACCGAGGGGTGGGTTTGTAGGTGTCTAAAAATACGTAGCAATGTTGGTGTTGGAGCATTTCTTAACTTGTGCAAGTTGTTCTCCAAAACTTTCTCTGACTGAAGTGATAAGTTGAACAGTTACAGTAAATAGAGTAATATTTTGATTGGTACAAAACCTTTCGTTTCTTCTTGATGTCTCATTAGTGTAGCTCTGAATGTCAAATATTTATCCGCTCTACCCAGCGCTGTGCACACTTTGGGGGGGGCTCCATCTGGCTCTGCCTGCCTGGAAGCCTGTTCCTCCATGGAAGAGCTTTCCCAGACTCGGATCTGGTGCTGGATCCCACCTGTTCCCCTCCAGGTCCCTTGATCTGGAAGGGAGCTCTTCCCTCCAGCAAATCCTGGTGGAAAATAGTGCTGGGAAAACCACAATTGGCCCACGACTGTAACTGTGTAGTGTCATCCTACATCTTCACTAAAAGCTGCTGATGGGGTGAATGGGGCAATTGTGTTAATTGAAGACATAATTATGCATTTAGTGACGTAATTCATTAGGACACAGTGTGGTGTAGAAGCCTTGTGTACCCATAGAATCCCAGAATGGTTTGGCTGGAAAGGACTTTAAAGCCCATCCAGTGCCACCCCCTGCCACGGGCAGGGACACCTTCCACCAGCCCAGGTTGCTCCAAGCCCCGTCCAACCTGGC
>JAWMRA010000023.1:1972967-2015588 GCA_035584735.1 Pseudotriccus pelzelni | reverse complement strand
TGGAAGTGTCCAAGGCCAGGTTGGACGGGGCTTGGAGCAACCTGGGTTGGTGGAAGGTGTCCCTGCCCATGGCAGGGAGTGGCACTGGATGGGCTTTAGGGTTCCTTCCAACCCAAACCATTCTGTGGTTCCTTTAATGTAAAATCCATTAAATTAATATTAAAGTTAACAGATGTAGGAATTGCCTCTGGTAGATACTTTTAGTTCTTTTCCAAAGTCTTGGTGAAGGTCGGTTTGGGCCACTTTGGATCATTTTGTTTTCCAGCAGAACAATCTGTCGTGATACCTTTTAGCTGATTTTGTTCCTGTTTGCAGTGAGGGAAACTTGTGGATGTAAATATTTCTGTGTAACTTGGCCAAACATGAGCAGTTCCAGAAGGATGTATTGTCTGCTTAAATAACTTCATCTCAGTAGATATTGGAGCCCGAAATAAGTGAGATATAATTAGATAGTGGTAATGTAAAAACACTAGATTATCATGCGAGATATGGAATGAACAATTTTCAAAGTAACTTAGGCTTTTAGGAAGCTAAACCTCAATTTAAGACCTAATTATTTCAACTGTTATGAAAATTTTGCCCTTACACATTTTCCTGAAAACCAAAGCAATAAGTTTCTTTCTTCTTGGCACCGTTTTTTAAAATTTATTTTATTCTTTAAAAGATTTAACAGTCTAGCTGCATTAATTAGGTTTTCTGAGATTTTTACTGTGTCTCTATTTGGGTTTTTTTGTTTTTATCATGGTCTGTGTCCTTATCCTGTAGGACACTTTTAGGCACTTTTGAAAACATCAGCTTAAGGCATACTTGGTAGATTAAGAAAGAGATTGTTTTATAAATCTTTTTTTTTTTTTTTTTAACTTGGGAGAAATAAAATAACAAAATTGGATTCCTTTTTACTGATCCTTGTCTTTAGGTGGATCTTGTTCTCTGCATGGATCAATAAAAATGTCTTTAGCAATGAGAGGATAAAGATACAAGGGGCAGAAAAATGAGTCCATTCATCAAGGACAACATGAAAGAAGGACTATTGTGAAGATCCTACAAATATTAATGTGCTGTGTTGCACTCCCAGGACATCAGAAGTCCCATTAGTGATAAATATTTCCAGTTTTAAATATCTACCATTTTAGCAGCTGCAAAAGCTATTTTTATATCCTGAAATTAATGTATGTTCAGAAACTTTGGACATGTGCTTGTCTCCAAAGAAGCTTTTTTATATCTTGC
This sequence comes from Pseudotriccus pelzelni, assembly GCA_035584735.1. Classification (NCBI taxonomy): domain Eukaryota; kingdom Metazoa; phylum Chordata; class Aves; order Passeriformes; family Tyrannidae; genus Pseudotriccus; species Pseudotriccus pelzelni. Next base: position 2,014,361 of record JAWMRA010000023.1, on the reverse strand, counting down.
TCCATCCATCCTCTCTGAGTACGGAACAGCGATTTAATTTGCAACCTGAAGTGTTAAGTTTTAATTTTTTTCTCCTTTGCTCAGTCTCCTACTTAGTCAGCCATAAATCCGAGGAATATGAAAGAACCAGTAAAAATGGCTGTATCCTTCTCAGGCTGTAATTTGGCCCCATGAATTATTAATTCCCGGACCAGGATAGCAACAGCTTTTTCAGAAGTCAGTATAAATGTAATAGGCTCACCTTATCAGCCAAGATCTGAGCAGGGGCAGTAATGCAACTCTCACCATTTAGCACTTTGTGGTACTTTGAGAAGGAATAGGATATGAGACCGTTTAAACTCTCTGAAATATAACACAAAGTAAGGAAGTGGGGTGGGTTTTTTCTTGGTGGTTTTTTTTTTTTCTTTGTTTCTTTTTTTATTTCCCCCCCTTTTTTTGCCTCTGAAATAATTTCAAAGAAACGAATACACAGGGATTTCTCAGGGGTTTTGGGCTGCTGGAGATGTTGAAGCTGCGTTTGTGAAGCATCACTGCGAGGGAGACCAGCAGCTCAAAGAGCACCTTTGGAAGGGAAAGGCTTTTGCTGCTCGCTCTAAAAGAAAAGGAGAAACCTGTGGAGGCTCAAAATTAAGCTTAGATGGATGAAAGGTAGCGTTTACCAAATACAAAGCAGCTGGTACTGTAAGTAAAATTTTATTTTCTAAATAATAGAGCTCTCTAGTTTAATACTGTTTAAACCAGATGTTCGTTTATTTGAAGCTGCATCCATACCAGTATTAGAGCACCCTCATCTTGTCCCCTAATTCAACTGTTCTGGCCAAAAAACAGACTATTTTTATTTCTTGTCTTAAATAATTTGGTGTTTGGTCTAGTCCTAAAGGTTCTTTGCAGAACTTTGCCCCTCTCTGATATGATCTGCCTGTGGCACTTGCAAAGTTGAACGTGGCAGCTGATTTTAATTGAATCCCATCTTACAGAATTTAAGGGCATGTAATGGAAAGTAGAAATATTTCAGCTCTTCTCAAATTCTGAGATCCCATTGTAGTATTTTTAGTGTTTTAGCAATGCTCTTCTTCATCTCTAAAGATAAGTTGTTCAAATAAGGAGTCTCTCTTGTAGTAGATCACCACCTCTTTTTAAAAATGGATTTTAACATATAAACAAGTGAGGAACGGTTGTGAAGGAGCTGATTAGGTCTCTTTTTGCACTGAGGTTTTTAATAACCGTTGCACTACAAAATTTATGTAAAGCAATATGTCAGGGAGAAATCCTAATGACATTCTAATGTGAGTTTTACCTGGGATTGTTTCACGGGACTGGGAGATAATCTCGCTGCTGTCACTGGTGTCTGATCTGTAAATCATTTTGCTCCCATTTGTTGATGGACAGACCGGGCAGGGTTAGGAATGAGCAGTTAAGAAAAGTAATTAGTCTACAAGATTCCCATGAAATGTGTCAATTCCTACCCCGGTTCTCTTTTTTTAATGGCAAAGGTGAAGAATTTGGCAGGTGATGCTGCAAAATCAGGTTGGAAATCCTTCTTTAATATTCTTATTACTTTTTGTTGTTGTTAAGCCTTAATTTTGGGTACAACATGGATATGCAAAGCACCAATTTTCTGTGGGAAATTATTAATAGCCTTCTCTCTTGTATGCTTGTACGGGCTATAAATACTCTGGTGCCTGGACAGATTTAAGAGCTTGGTCTGGGGAAGTGCCTGTGAGGACTGGGCTGGTGTGGGGAGCTCTTAGAGCTTTCCTATCCCTACTCCCTATTATTTGGGAGAATGAGTGAATTTTTAGAGCTGTTCCATAAAACTTGTGGGAGGATTTGGGTTGGTTGCTGCTTGTGGGGAGCTGACACCTCGTGGTGTCTGTGGGTGGTGTTCATCCCCGTGCCGTGGGTAAAACACGACTCGAGATTGGAAAAGACCTCGGAGATCGAGTCCAACCTAAGAGATCAAACATATATTTCTTTATCTGGAAGCTATGTTATGCATAAAAAATGCCGAGGCCAAACTGCCCCAAAATGTGCCAAAAGGCTGTGAAAATGCAATTTTAAAGCTTCTCAGGGCAGTGTGGGGCTCTGAGGGAGCGTCCTGTGCCAGCAAACTGGAGCGTGTGTCGCTGAGCTTTTGTGGAGCATGAGCAGCAAAGTGACCTGCCAATAAATAACACTAAAGCTTTATAGGCTTTGAAAAGGATGAAGCCAAATTTGGGTGGCCCTTTCCCCATCAGTGCTTTTAGGGGTGCAATTTTTTCCCTTGGAGAGCTGTGAATTTAAGAGACGCTTGTTACATCCCTTGGGAGCTGCTGGGCTGTGACACTGTGGAGGAGAGGAGAGCTGGGGACTGGGGAGGTGTGGGCTTGTTGCTGCTGCAGTTCCAGGGCCTTTCTGGGGTGGGCTGGACAGCCATCTGCCATCTCTGCAAGGGGAAACTCCCTCAAGTTGTGCCAGGGGACGTTCAAGTTGGATATTAGGAAAAATTCCATCGTTGGAATGGGCTGCCCAGGAGTCGCCAGCCCTGGGAGCATCCAAAAAATAAGTGGACGTAGCACTTGATGATATGATTAGTGGGCCTGGTGGTAATCAAAGGATGGAATTAATGATCTTGGAGGTCTTGTCCAACTTTAATGAGGCTATGGTTGTTGACATGGAACGAGGAGCTCAGCAGTGATAGAGCAGAGCCTCAGCCTCCGTTGCGGTTGGCGACTTTTTGTGTTGCGTTTGAGCTTTCTCAGATCTACAGGTTTTGGCTGAGTAATGTCTTTGCAACTTTCCTGTAAAATCTGCCATCTGAGGTGTTTTATAACCGTGTCTGGGAGCTGGGGGTAGAGGAGGGAAGCGAGGAGGGGGAGTGGGTGCTTGGGGGTCACCACCAGCACGCGGGGCTGAGCGTGAACGGTGTGAAAGGGTGTGGGAGTGATGGGCAGGCACTGCCACCCAAAAGCAGCTCGGTGAGGGTTATGTGGCTTCAGAGCAAAATGTAAAGCACACAGAGGTTTGCCTTAAGGAGTGTTTTGAAACAGAGGGGATCAGGAGATCCTCTACAAGTTTGGTGGAAGATCCTAACGCGCATACCTGGAAGATCCCAACGCGGGAAGCACCACACTGTGATTTTTCTGGGCTTTCAGCAGCCCTGAGGGGCTCCTTGGTGTATCCCTGCCCCCTGGGTGGTTGCAGGCAGTGCTCATGTCCTGTGGTTTGCCTGGACTTTGAGAGGAAAAAAAACAAACCAGCCAGGCTGCAAACACAGATCCAAGAGATGACTAAAACGGAATTAATTTCTGCAGTTAAGTTATCAGGCATTGGAACGTGTCTCGAAGTGAATACATTACAAATAATGGATGTTAAACCTCACAAATTAAACATTTTGGACAAGTCTTGCTGGAGATCCTGCACTGCAGGTTTGCACAGAGAAAGTCTGATTCTGCATTTGGAGAGAGAGCAAGAAGTTTATATTTCAAGTGGCAGAAAACCCGACAAAACGCTTATTGCTGGGAGTGGGAGCACATGAAGAAATATATGGCTATTATCCAGCTGCAAGTTTCTCCATTTAAATGCAAACAAAACAGGAAAATGAAATGCAATTTTTAGTTTAATCAACTTTCATGAGTCTTCTGGGAAGCCCGGAAGTATCTGAAAGGAGCCGCTGGGACCTGTTGGGTTTAAATACGAATTTTGAAGTCTGCTCGGTAATAGATGGTTATGCTGGGCTTGGTTTAAGAATTAAGCTTTGCAAGTGACATCTGGGCCTAACTGGGAGCTGGCTGGCGGGGGGGGAGGCCACTCAAATTAACTTTCATTTCAGAGGGGGATTAAGGCTTTATTTTGCTTGAAATGTGTCGAACGTAGCAGTTCTTTGCCCAACGCGTTCAACAAGCAGCAAGTTAAAATAACAAATTTATCCACTATAATTACACACTTGTTCCCTTTATTTTAGTATAGGAGTGATGATAAAAAAATACAAGCAGGCTGTCCCAGGCGGTACTGAAGAGTTCTCCCACGGGGGAACTTGCAAAAAGTTAAACTGAATAAAAGTACCTCTGATTATTCTGTCCATAAAATAATTGAGGGTGGGAAGGGATTAATTCTTATTCAGGTATGATTTTTAACATCACAGTAGCAAACACTTGATCTACAGAGCTGCTACAGGTATAAGAAAGTACAAAAATTATGTGTTTTAATAAAAAATAAGCAGGAAAGAACTGAGGGGTGCAAAGGGCTCAGTGAAGTGGATTTTCTTTTTCCAATCAGTGGGACATTTCTGCATCGATGTCCTCAGTGTTACATTTCTCTTGAGGCCAATTACAAAGGTTCACAAGGTTGTTTTTATTTTCCTTGCTCTTGATGTCTTTTTAATGAGGCCTCCCAGTAAACAGCAAGCATTATGCTTTCCTGTTGTATTCCTGTCTGCCGCCTTTAAACATTTATTACTAATCCACGGGGGAAATGATTTATAAATTAAATATTAGCAAAATGTACTTTTAAAAAACAGGAGTAGTTAGAGGGGGTGTATCTTGTAATTGTCATGGGGGGGGAGAGGGAGAGGAAGTCATGCCAATATTTTGCTAATGGAAGCGAAGTGAAAGGGACTGTTAAAGCATCATTGTGGTTTGATGTAATAAATAGAGCTAATAGATGCGTGGAGTTCTCAGTGCACATCTCCGGGCTTGTGGGTTGGTGGAATAGAATCTGAAGGCATAGGGAGGGAAAAGATTAAAAAAAAAACAAAAAAGAAAAAAGGCTGCATTCCTGCTCTGCTCGTGCCCTGCCAGGTCCTGGTACCCACAGCATCCCATCGGCATCGGGAGCTCCCGCCCTGGCGCCTTCCTCTCCTGCTTTGCCTCCGGTTTCTGGATCTTCCAGATGCACGTGACGCTTGCAAACTATTCTCTGATCACCAATCCTCATCAGGCTTAAGAGCAAAATTATTCTGGAGTTGTGTGAGCGACAGAGCCCTGTGCGGAGTCTCCACACGCTCGTGTTGAGACTCTGCTGCTGCTGCAATATTGCTCTTGCTGCCTTAGAAATACCCAAGTCAAGTACAAATACTGCAGTTGTTTAAAGATCTTGGGTCTTGACACTGAATTTTAGCTGTTTGCTGGCTGCTTAGTTCATAGGTTGGCAAATTCTGCTTGCTTTAAGTCACGACTTGCTGGTAGACAAGGCTGTTCTCAGCTGACTTTGGAGAACCTCTTCTGCTCTTTTGTGCTTTGTGTCAGATTGGCAGCAAGATTCACGGTGAGCAAATGCAAATCTGGGTTTAGTTTGGGGTTTTTTATAAGGTTTTGGAGGTTTGGGGGGGTTTTGATTGGTTGTTTTTTTTACAAAAGTCCTGGCACTTGGATGCCTTACATCAGGCATTGTCCCTTTTACAGGTAGGTTGCTGTGAGCGGTCTCTGGTGATACCCAGTGGCTTCATCTCACCTGTTGTCCATTCACTATCCTGCTGGCATATTTTCCACATCTCTGGTAGTTTCTGTGGGGGGGGAAATAGAAGAATACATTGGTAAAGCTCCCCTGTTGCTGTGAGTTTGTGTGGAAATGTCTGTCCAAACTTTGCTGTAGTAAAAGGTGTGTTTCGGGCCGGTTTGTGTTTTGGGCAGGTCTCTCTCACACATCTGTCCTTGCCCTTGTTACATTGGAAAGCTTGGAGGGGTCCTGGTGCTCTCCTTCCATCTGCTGTGGTGGCTGAGAGCAGTGTTGGAAGGTGAGCATAATGGAGCCTGTTGTTCAAGGAGAGTCATTCCAGTCCTGTGTTTGGATTCCTCTGGGTCTGGAAGCGGTTGTGGATGTTCCAAGGACAGGGGTGCAGAAAGCGCTTACTCAGCGGGTTTGTGAATCTCTTTGAAGCAGATCTTTGCATCTGTGATTGCAACCACTTCCATGGGCTGTGAATCCAGCTCCTTCCTTCTGTTCCACCCTTGGAGTGGCTGCTGGAAGTGGTTGAATCCCTCGCGTGGGTGTGACCCGGCACATCCCGATGGTCCTGTGTGGGGCTGAGGCTTGGCCTCTGATCCATCTGGGTCCCTTCCAACTCAGCATGTTCCGTGATGCCATTCTGTGCCCTTGATTCCCTGAGCCCTGGCACACACCTTGGAGCACAGGGTGCTGTGAGATCGCTGCCTCTCCACGACATTATCCCTCCAAAAAGCCTTTCCAGAGACGCTGGAAGAGAAGAGTGGTTGTCCTTTGCTGCTGCACTGAAAGGTGTTTACTTCCCAGGGATGTCAGGCTGGTGGCACTTTGCTAAAACACGACTGTTCCGAGAACATGAAATAATACTTTGATCGCTTTCATCTTTTATCTTTTAAGTAGCTGATTTCATTCTCCCATGAAAGCAATGGGCTCGGAGAGCTAATCAAGCTGCATAATGATGAAAAGGTCAAAATGAAATAGTGAACTACCATGATTCCCAGCAAAGGCTGGGTTCAGCTTTCAGAGCAGAGCAGACCATTGTCAGAACACAAACTCGTTTTTATTTTTCCAAAAGACACTCAGTTGCTGCTTTCTCCTGTCCTTTTCGCTGTAAAGTCGTGTTGTCACCCACAGATGTTGTCCTGAGAAAAATAAGAAGGGTGAGCAGCTGACATCTCTTGTGAGGAAAGATTACCCTGAGAACAGAGAGGTCCCTAATTATATTGGAGTAATGGAGCTGATGCTGCAGGGGGAATGTGCTCGAGAGCAGCCATCCATTCTCCAGGCAGGGCTGGCAGCAGCCTCACCAGAATGCAAACTGTGCCTCCAAATTGCATTGTGTGAGTAGAGAGTTTGGTATCACATTCATCCAAGTTCACCACATCAGGCAGCGAAAATGGAAAATTATATTAAATTAATCCTTTCTTGATGGTTTATCCTTTTCATGTTTACCCTCTTGAGCCAAATCTGGAAGATTTTCTGTTGTATCTCCTCTCATCTCTGATGGTGATGGACTTGGTGTCCTTGCCCATGGCAGGGGGTTGGAACTAGATTGTCTTTAAGGTCCCTTCCAACCCAAACCATTCCGCAATTGTGCAGTCTCTTACCTTGCTGTAAACACAGGCTTGCCAAGCTGGTGCCTGGGGGAGGTTAAAGCAAGGACTGGGCTGGACTGAAGTGGTTGCCACTATAAAAACGTGTGTAAAGTTGAACTGGGATCTTCCCAAATTCTTCAGATCTGTGGGGCTGGCGTGGCACCATACCCAGTGAGGAGGTTCCAAGGACTCATGATGGCATTTATTTGAGAAGGCATTTATCTCTTGGTTCTGCTGGGTAGGATTTATTTGTACTGTAACTAATCAAGGGAGTGTAGAATGAACCTTTTTGTGAGCAGAAGCAGCTTGATTTATGAAGTGGAATTGTAATCCAACATGAAGCATTTGATTACTCCTCGCGCGCTCTAATCCTTTTTTTATGAGATCAATTTGCCCCCGATATCTGTGCATGGTATTTTTTTGGCAGCCTTTTTCCTTAAGACCTCAAATGGTATAAATGATGAGCTCCAGCTGTTTCTCATTGTGTGGTTTAGTTTCTGACACACAAGGTACTGGATTTTAAGCTTCTCAGACTTTTCCCCTGTAAGTATTATTTAATAGCTATTGCTGCACCAACATTGATTTTAATTTTACCAGAATAAGTGCATTAAAATGTTTACACGTTATTATTTATCACCAGCTGTTTCACCAGCATTGGAGATGGTGCTTTTATTTATTTCTGGGTACCACATAATTAACTTCATGTGCTTATCTGGAGACTTTCTTGTCAGTTATTCATAGCCTGACTACTTTGTGTGCAATCTTCAAACAATTTACTGTGTGATGGGAAATATTTCAGTGTGTTCTTGCATTAAGATTTAGAATAATGTAACTGTCTGGTGGTATTTATAGCAGGCTGCAGCAGGGGAGGCAGATCACCTTTTATCCTTGGCAGTGTCAGTGGTGGAGGGAAAATTGGCTTTACCCACCTTTGGGGAATTGGTTCCAGATGAACTCCCTCTTGTAAATACAACAAAAAAAGTTGCGTATCTTGAATATATTTATATCCTGGAACACTTAAGAGTGAATATACACCTCTTCATGGTGTTGTGTGTGTATAACCCTCATCATTTTGGCACTGCTGAGGCTGGGTTCTGAAAATCCCTTAATATTCTGCTCAGAATGAAATACAAATCACTGAGAGTCAGCACAGGACTTTTTGCAGCTTGGTCATTACATGTGATTACAGTTTGCCTGCAGTAATTATGTGGTTTAATAAGTTTTCTGCACAGATATCAACCACTTAAAGTATTTCTGAGTTTATCAAAACATTGTGTATCCACGTTCAAAGATTTCCAAAGGGGCAAACAAGAAAAGCCAGAGGTTACAGGTGATTATTTTTTATTTGTTCTTTTTTGTTGCCAGTAATTGTAATATAGCAGAAAATGAAGATGTAAAATCAACAGAGGAAGTAAATTTAATTTCTTTCAAGGCCCAGAACTGAGCATAATCCTGTTCAGCATCTGTCCATGGCAGGTTTCATCCTCTCCTTCCAAACCAGGTGTCTCTCTTGGTGGGAGAGATCTCAAGTGTGCTGGAGCTGTGGAAGGACAGACAGACAAACGTCTGTCTCGCTGCCTTCCCAGGGCTGCCAAACCTTGATCCAGCAGTGACGTCCCCAAGGAGTCTGATACTCCAAGATTCCAGCCCAGAGGGGTTTGAGCAGCTTGACATGAGCCCCAGCAGAGCCTGCAGGGTTTGTCCATCACAAGCAATCACTGTCTGGAGCTGCTGATCAAGGTAATGAGGTGGGATATGGCAAAGGGTGTCCCAGCTCACAGAGAGGGCGAGGCCTTAAAGGCATGTCTCAAAAGAAATTTTATTAATAAACTGGACAGACAGACCTCAGAAAAGCCAAATCAAACCTTTTCCGTTTTGCTCATAGAAAGGGAGGAGATTCACTTCACCCTCCTATATCCACGATACACCCATGGCAAAAAAAAACCCTTTTAAATTAGAGTTCTTTTCCTTCTGCTTGAGGGTTTCTTCCCAAATCCAAAACACTGGTGGGTTTCTGCATGTTTGTTTGGTTTTTTTTGCAATTAGAAGCTGTAGCCAGATTTCATGGCACTTGGAGTTGGTTTCTCATGTAGGAGTAGTGAGAGGAAACTTGTTGGTACATGTTTTGATTTGCTTTCCTTCATCCCTAAAATGAGGCTTGACGATGTGATATTTGAAGCAGACAGAAAAGAAATTCATTCTAGTCCCTCTAATCCATTGTGCAAACCGTTAGGGCTTTCCTACCTGGCTTTGCTAATGCTTTTGATACCATGGAAGAGAAAAATGATACCTGTGAAAACTGGTGGCTGGGGCAGACCTTGGACTGGCTGGTCCAAGTGACTCGTGGGCTTCCCATGGGATGCTCTCCCACCAAAGCAATGCCTGCCTCTTCGTATACCTACTGCAGGAAAGACATAAATGTGCTTTTATATAATATTTATGATGTATTTGTATGGTAATAAGCCCCAGGGTGTGCACTGAGCAGTGGTTCCAGCTCACACAAATGTTGCCACTTGGAAGGATTTCCTGCCTGGCATTTCTTTCATTTTTACGTTTCAAAGCCGCCTCACCGAGAAGGTTATTCTGGTAATCCCATTATTATTTTGATTTTTTTTTTAAATTTTTGGCTTCAAATAAACTGTTTTTGAAACACAGATCCTTCCCTAAGGGCAGTCAAGTGTCAAATGCAGAGGTCTGGATGGTGTCAGCTGCGTGTGGGAGCACACGCTCCATTTATTCATTACAGCTGTGAAAGCTTAGCTGTGCAAACGCCGAGTGCCGCTTGTGTACCTGTCACTTCGGAGCCTTTAATGAACACTGATCATGTTCTCCCAGAGTTTATTTGAATAAAGCTCATGGGGAGTAATTTTTAAAAGCACAGCGTGAACTTTCCTTTCTCTTGTGGTGTTTTAGAGTCTTTGGGATGAACTTGAAAAAACCATCCTTGAAACATTCTTAGTGGATGAGAGGAGGATCTGCACGTTTAATTTGGTCTTCTTGGAAGGTCCATTTAAAATTTCGAGTAATTTTTCAGTGTAAAATGTATTTTTATTTTCATTTTTACTTTTATTAGCCTTTTGGAAGTTTCATTTAAAATTTCAAGTGATTTTACAGTATGATAGGTATTTATACTTGCTTTTATAGAGAGAATCACAAAATCATTAAAGTTGGAATAGACTTCCGAGGTCATCAAGTCTGGTTGGTCCCAGTGGCTTGTGGGCTTCAACCTTTGCTTGAAGGTTGGACTTCTGATTAACTTCAAAACCCCTGTTCTCTGTAGTTTTGTCTTTAAACAGTCCCTTGCAATAACTTTGGGAAAACAACTCTCTGGTTATTTATGCAGAACTTGGTTATATAATCCGGGGAAATAACCTTTATCTCCTCGCTTGAGTGAACGGTCTGGCCCACCAGATTTCTTCTGCTGTTGTAGGTGATAGAAAATGTGAAACGTGGAAGTGTTGTGTTGCCAAATTCCTGCTGAGACTGCTGGAGCCGGAGAGTTTGTGCCCTGAAGCACCGAGTGCTCTGAGCACAGATGGGGACCCAGTTAATACACAGAACAGTTGCTCCTCTAAAGCTGTTCCCTCCTATATAGGGCATCTTGTACCCTATAGGACAGCCCATGTGAAACCAGGGACGAGGGACATACATCAGATCTTTTAGGAAACCCATAATAAACTCCTAATATTCAGGAATCCCGCAGAGAACAAATCCCTTACGTGGTTTAAAACTGCCACGTTGGTTTTAGGTCCTGTTTCAATAAATACCCATCTCTGCCTGGGCTGTTCTGGTGAAAACACCTAAAATAGAGGTGGTTGCTGTGGAATATATCGTGGTTGTTTAAATACCTTATTGTATTGCAGCTGTAGAGAAGAAAAACCCATAAATAAAATCTTTCTAAGAGTTGGACTTTTGATGGTCCTTGTGGGTCCCTTCCAACTCAGGGTATTCTGTGATTCTGTGAAATGGAGTGCAAGTTTCCTGATTGAAAGAAACTACTTCTTGCAGAGGAAGGAAAATATTGAATATTTCTATTTTAATGAAAACGTTGCAATGTTTAGTTTTAACCAAAGACTGCAAATGAAGTCTGCACCCAAATAAATTGATCTGCAGGCTCTGCATTTGTGGTGAGCAGAGGAAAAAGGACTAAATCCATAGGTCATTCCTGCAAGAATAAAGTTAATATTAGCTTAGGAGCCACTCCTAAGTGTTGTTTACATAATGATCTTGTGAGGTGCTGAGCCTTCACAATTGAATTGTGCGTTTGAAGGGACAAACCTTAAAATTATAGGTGGTTTAATTTCTTTAGGGACTAAGAATGCAATACAGTAGAACTCTAAGCTTTCTTTTTCCCCCCTCATTTCCCTTTTCATATTATTTTAACAATAACCTTTTGGCTCTGGAATTTCTGGAAGTCAGGGAATATCACAGTAAAACAATCAGGTGATGATCCTACTTGTCTAACCTTCAACTGGCAGCATTTGGTGTATTTTTAGTCTGATAGGATCCGAGTTACCATTTACCAGTAATTTGATAAATGTTGTCATTTTCCTTTGAAGAACTTATTTTAGGCTTTTTTTCTTTTTTTTATTTTTGTGAGTTCACCTGCTCCCTTGAGAGTAAAACGAGCAAATAATTTATTCAGCGAAAATCCTTGACAATTTTTAAGTGAGAATAAATAATTCTAAGATCCTCGTGGTTATAAAACTTGATGATTTGCCCGCAGATATTCTCTTCTTTTCGGTGTGGTGCAGTGCTGTCAGTTGGAGACCTGAGAGCCAGCTCGTTGGGTTTTTTCCAAGAGAGCTCTTCCAAAAAAAGTTCTGCAAATTGAAGTTTAGCTTTGGCTCAGTTTTGAAATATTTTGCTATGTTTTGTATTTGGGCCACGGACTTCCATTGCTAATGGAAAAAGCAGGATAGAGCTGCAGGATGAAGGTGCTGGTTACTCCAGGGATCACCAGAATGTGGAGCTTCCCGGTGGGGCTGGGGACACCTTCTCATGAACCATTGTGGAAATGGGTAGGAATCGTGTCCTGCTTCAGAGCACTTGATTTCCACCTGGGGACTCGTAACAGCCGTTTCTGTTCCTTGTAGCACTTTGGTTCACAGCAGGATGTAATTGCTGAATGCCTTCAGCAACCCCTCAGACCGGCCTTGAAAGGCTCTCCCAGGTGATCATCCACATCTGAGCCCTGAGGGTGACCAACCGCACTTACAGCTTGTCCGTTATAACATAAAAACTTATTTTTGTGCTTATTCTGGCGTGTTCCAAGAGGTTGGGAGAGGGGAAAAGGGTGGGGGACGTGGTCAGGGTCACATCAGGCTGCAGGCACCACCCAGCAAATCCCTGGCTCTCAGGGGCCATCTGCTGCTCTGCCTTCCATTGGAGCAGCTCCACTTCACCAGCTATTCCCTACAGAGAGGATCCCTGATGGCACGGAGCAATTCCTGGAGGGGATGCGAGGGATTTGGTTTGCACTGGGCAGAGCAGGAGTTATCCCTGCACTGTCTGAGCCACCACTCGCTCAGGCTGCTTTGCTGCCATGGGACGAGCTGCTCTGCTCCCCTGGGGGGACAGTTACTGCAAGGTGTTATTGAGGATCCACAGAGAACCAATTTTATAAAGGAAAACTTTATCCCTGGGATGTTTTGTATTAAGAAATCCACTTTTACCTGTTTGTGTTCAGTAAAGTGAACTAAGCCAGCAAGGCGGGGCAGGATCTTTGATGACCTTTGAGAAAGGGAGTGGATAATCAGTGAGGCACAGTTACAGATGGGTGCTCAGTCCACCAGCCTGTCCAACAGTGGCAGCTTCTGAGCAGTTTGTGTCTGGGGGGTGAGGAGCTGAACCCGCCCCTAGTGTGGCCAGGGAGGTGTTTGTTCAAAGCAGGCAGAGGACGGTGCTTGCTCAGCAATGTGAGATTTTTTCCCTTGTTCTTTTCCTTGTTTTCTGAGATTCCTTATTCTCTTTACTCCTCTGCCAGCAGTCAGTGGGAAGTGCTGTTAATGCCCTGATGTGTTTCTGTGCCTTTGGAAATGAGTGCAGCCCCAGTGAAGCCGTGCCCACAACTTCCCTGTCGCCGTGTTTCTCTACAAACCACAACTACTCCTTCAGCAGTCCCTTTTTATACCTTCTGATCGTGGTGTTTACAAATTAAAGTGATTTTTTAGGGCTGTTATTTAACAGGGAATTTTCAAGGCGCTGCTTAAAGTAGAATCTCCCCGAGTGGACAGCCAGGAGAGCAGGAGATGGATGGGTTTTGTCTTGTGCTTTGGTGGAGCTGATTAGCGTTTTTGTCATCCCTGAAGACCCCCAGGGCTCAGATTGGCAGTGGCTCAGTTGTTCTGTATTCTGCTCCTCTGCACTTCCACGTTCCTCCAGTGGTTACAGTCGGAGAGAGAGGAGAATGTTAAACCTCAATGAATGAGTCAGGTCACATATGTGGTGTTCAACACGCAGCAATCTCTTGTACAGAAAGCCTTGTTATTGTAGAAAATAAAAGTAAATATTCTGTCCAGCTTTGCCAATTTGCCCATCAGGTTGGGAGGGAGACAGAGATCAATCAGTGATAAAGGTGGCCTATGGCAGTGGGTAGATGAGACTGTCAGATCAAGTGAGGAGCAATAAAACGCACGAAAATGTTAAAATATTGTGATTCTTAGAGGTTTCTACTTAAAAAATCTTTCATTTCTGCAGCCTGAGGCTCCCAGTTCCTCCGTAGCCTGAAGAAGTCTCGGCCCCGGAGTGCCCTTCTTAATGCCAGGTACTCATTTGCAGAAAACAGGGTGGATGGCAGGGAGCCTGTTTAGAGGGAGAACCTTCCCCTTCCCTTTCTTTTTCCTGTGCTTCCTGTGCCTGTTGCCAGAAGGGAAAAGGCTAATGGGAAGATCCTCTAGCAGCAGGTAAATGATAATAAATTATCAGTTAAATATGCAGTAAAGCGCACTGAAATATTTAATGATATTTGATTTTGGAGGATTTTATTCCCATTTTCCTGCAACAACCCTGGTCAGCTGGAATGACCTGGGGTTTGCAGAGTGCAGGTGTGCTCTGAGCAAGAAGCAATTTATTTGCGTAAGTTATAAAATAGTTTTTTATGTTTCCACTAGAAATGTCCAGTCCCTGCTAGTACAGCACAGAGAAAACAATATTTTGGGGCCTTCTCCATTTTCTGTAGTTGATTTATGGGCTCCTTTCTGGCTCTTGGTGTTGGCCCATCCTGAAGACAGGAGGAAATGGTGCAAGAAATGGTTTAATTTGTAATGAGAGCCTGAGGTTTCCATCTGCCTCAGCAACCCCCTGCTCCTCCCAGCCACCCGTCCTCCTCTCGCCTCCAGGTTTGTGAAGCTGGAAGGAATTTGAGGAGACAAAATTCGAAGCTAAATGATTATTTTACAAGTTCCCCATGTGATGCAGAATGTTCAAGTGATGCTTCTTGTACTTAAAAATGAAACAGTGCATCGAGCACTTTGCTTCAAGAGAAACAATAAATCAAAATAAATAAAAAATTAAACTTTCTGTCAAAAAGTCTTGAATGAGCAAACCAATTTTAACACTTTAAAATGAAGTTTGTGGCATCTTTGCTGAGAACTGTTGCATAAAAACAAACAGTTTTTCACTGACAGCAGAAATTGTTTCCCTAACATGCCCAGAGGTGAAATGAGTGCTTGGGGGAAATAACGCTGGCAGATTTTTTTCCCTCTAAGTGCAGAAGGTCTTTGGGCTGTAAAAGCTGTTGTGTGGTTTAACTAATTTTCTTTAAACTGAAGGGAACAGCGAGGCAGAGGATGTATTTTCCCTGGTGAGCTGGTATTTCTGGTTGTTTATGAGCTCCTGCACGTTGTCACTTCAGGAAAGTGAGACAGGAGGAATGTATGCAAGAGAGCAGGGATCAGCTGGATGTGTAAGCTCAAATTTATCCAGAGCCTAAAAATAGTTATAAACCCCTGTGGAAAGTAGCATGTTTGCTAGAACTGAATGAGCCGTTCCGGAAAAAACTACTCCATCCTCAAGCTCTTTTTCTTCCTTGCTCTTTGCTTGTCCCTGGAGCCTTTCCCCTCAGTTCTGCAGCAGCACAAGGTGAGGCTCTCATCGGGAATAAAGGGTTTTTTTTAATTTCCCCAGGTGTCAGCCAGGATTGGAATTGGACACAGGCGAACAGTGTGAGAACGGGAACTCTCACAATGTTTATCCCAAGTAAAACCATCCCCCATCCTCTCACCAGAGTCAGTAAAGAACAGTCCCAGTACATTGTCCCAGTACATTGTCCTACTTGTCGCGCTGTTCATCCTTCGAACAGAGAGTGTCTGACATCGGACTTGTGTCCGGGAGCGTGAACCTGCTTAAAAAATAAGCGGAAAATATTTATTCTTGGGAATTATTTATTCCTGGGCGCAGCGTCTGTCTGGGTGCCATCCCTGCCAGAGCTCCCCAGGCTGGGCTGGGGGATGGAAAGCAGAGCATTCCCATCCCTCTGGTTCCTTAATCTGTTTGAAGCCTCTGCCTTTTATCACGTTAGGCATAAGATCTGAGTATTTGGAAGTCCTTCGGAGAGGTGACATGGCCACAGCAGCCCCTTGATCTTTTCCTTGAGATGCCGGTGAATGGCCTTGGATGTATAAAAGGAAAGTTAAGGTCTGATGGTTTTTCTGGGGACTTAACATCTGTATCGCGTATTCCCAAGAAATATTCAGGAGGTGAAGGCTGGAGCTACGTGTGCCAAACAGAACTGGGGGGGTTGGTTTGCTGCGTCCAGCACTGAAATACCATCAGTGCCATCCCACTGCTACAGCTGAGGGAAGAAATAGCCCGGTTGCTCCGAGTTCTGCTCGTGAGACAGTTCTCCAGCAGAATATTTAATTTCAGTAATGACCACTGAATAATTTATTCACCTGATTTACAAATATTTTCGTGGAAAACACTTGAGGTTTTAATTATGCACTCAGTAAACAGTTTGTGTGTATCAGTGATTAGGAGTTTAATGAAAATCTGTGTGTTTTGGAATGTTTTGTTCACGTTTGGGAGCTGTTTCCGCCCTTCAGCATCTGAAAAGCTGGAGCTGTTACAGATGTTGGGAGAGCAAAGCGGGGACCCCCTGTCTGGTCCCCCCTTGCTCTGTGTGAGGAGTTTGGAGTTGGATATTTCATCTCAATGAAATCATGCAAATGATTCCTTTTTCCCCTTCCTTTTTACTCAAAACACTGTTGTCGTGCCCGTGTTGTTGCATTCTAGGTTTTCATTTTGGCATCTCGTGATATCCCTGTAGGTTGTCCCAGTTTCTTGACCATTTATATGCCAATAATAGGAATTTTATTGTGGAGAAGGGGAGAAAATAACTTAAGACAAAGAAATTAATTCCTGCCTCAATACTGTGTGTTAAGAGAACAGTTCAGGGTAACAAATGTACATACATTTGAGATTTTGAATAAATATTAATAACAGTTCCAGCAATAATAAAGGGAAATACGTGAGTAAGGGAATTAAAGTGACCTTGAATCCAGGTATGTTATTACTGTACAGATACTGTTTGACTTTAATTTTTATTAATGTAGATAATGGCTTACATGGGCCTTATGGCTGCATTACTAGTGCTCTAAAATTTAATTAGATTTTTAGAGCAGCTGTTAATGTCTTCTCTAGGATTATATAATTCAGTGGCAATGCCAGAAAACGTCATCCATTTCATTAGACCCTGGAAAGAAACTGAAATGAGGTGTTTTGTCTGCAAAACTGCCCTGAATTCCTGAGTCTCTTAACACACCGTTGGGATTGCACTTACTTTATCCTTGTAGTGCAGGTGATGGAGAACACACTAAACCATGGAAAAGAAAATGCTGTTTGGGAACTATTTTAAAAAGCTTTTTATGATTTGGATTTGTCTTTCTTGCTTGGTTAGACCAAAGACTCTGAGTCAGTTAGAATGACTTGGAAAAAGTCCACTTTTAAAGAGAACACAAGGCAGGAATTCATGTCCCCACCAGCTTGATGGTCATCTGCAGGAATATAGATTATAGTGCTTAATTCTTATTGCAAAAGAAAGAAGGAGTGGCGTGTTTTATTGTCCTGTCCATCAAAAATATAAATGAAATAGAAATGGATCAGGATCTGTATTTTTTTTTTTTGCAGTTAATTCCAAGAGAACTTTCTGAAGAAGCAGCTGTGCTGGTAGTGGAAAAAAAGGTATTAGAATTGATCCAATCACAGATCTGAAACAAATCCCGCGCAAAAAAAAGTTGAGAGATAATATCTTAGACTAATTTAGTTCAGATTGAGCAGGGTTAGACAACAGACATGTAAAGGAGTAGCAGCAATGTCTGGTGTGCACCAGAGGGTAACCAGGACAAGCTGGGAACAGCAGTTTGATTCACTGGCAGTATTTTTCCAAGCTATCTGTGTAAAATATGTGGCTTTTTAAAATGCTGGGTTATGGGCAGGTCGTGTGTGGTTTGAAGTGTTCCAGCTGGGCTGGGTTTGTGTCCTTGCCCACACTCACTGGCTGTGAGGGCGGATCTTCCTCCACCCAACCCTGTTTTCTCCTCTTGGAGACAGCAGTAGGATAACTTGTGCATGGAAAAGCCACAGGAAATATTTTAAGTCTGGGAGGTGTTTGTTCTGAGTTGGATCCCCATCTGCACGTGCAGCTTCCCCAGTGTTCAGGAATTTGCCTGAAACGTGTTTGTTGTCAGGCAGAGCAGAGCCTGTAACCTTCACTAATTCCATCAGGTTTGAGTTATCCATCAGAGAACTTCAAGAGTCTTCCCTAAGGAAATACAGAATAACTTTTCGCCTGGAAATTATCCTTTTATAAGTGAGAAACTTGAAATGGCTGGCTAGTTTTCAGTGGATGTATGGCTCAGTCCAGGATTACTTTCCTTTAAATCTCCTTTTGTTAGCTGAGAGCACCTTTCAGAGAAAATTTCCTGCTGGAAGTGTTTGAAGGTTGTAAGATAAGGAATGATGCAGAATAACTTGTTTAGGGGAAAAGTGGGGAGAATAAAAAAAACGGGATTATCTGACAAGTAGGAAAGAGGTGCCTTGCCCAGGGTGAGCTTGAGCTGCAAGGCAAACCCTTCTCTGTAAAAGGAGAACAGTTGGAACAGTTGCTGCTGTTGCCTCTTTCCATGCACATGCTAATGAGGAAAATTAAGAAGCTTGGTAAATTTTCTGGCTTGGTAAATGCTGAGCTTCATTATTCAGCATATTTCAGTGATGACAGAGTGTGTGTTAAGGGTGCAGAGTAGGGATGTTAATGGATCAAAGGATCAGATGTGTTGGTTAAAGAAATTCTAATGATAAATGACAGTGACCTAATTTATGAAACAATCCTGCGGTATAAAGTAATTCACTAATTTGTAATTCTGTGATTAACTCGCCAAGAACAAAATCAATCATGTCAGAATCATCAAACGATCTGAGAAATTGCTGCAGGTTCTGCAGCAGTGCCTTGGATGCTCGGCAGCCTCTCCAGTCCCTCCTCTGTGCTCCACATGGGAATCCAGTGCTGGAAACAAAGATCCACATTCAGGCAGCAGCAGTTCAGTTATTTAATGCCAGTCTTAACCAGCAAACAGGTGAGGAAAGTGTGTCTGGCATGTAAGGAATTATCTCCAGGCCTTGAAAGAGAAAGCTTAAGGGCACGTTTGCTGAAGGGTTTCCATCTGGAAAGATGCTGGTGCTCCAAGGGAGATGGAGACTTGGAGGCCCCGGGGCAGTTGAGACACTGGTGCTGCTGCTTAGTCTGTTCCGTGTCCCAGACCCTGAGAAATGGAAACAAATAATAAAAAGTAAGCATTTTAACCATTAGAAATGTTGTTCTTAGAGAAATACTGCTGTGGAGGAGCTAATAAACCTGTTGTTCATAATATGGGTACAATCCATTAGCGCTGTAATCCTGCAGAACATTTAGGAATAGAAAGGCTGATTGTTTTAAGGGTGTTTTATAGATGCTGAAGGCCAGTGGGTGCATCACTAGGATGAGCAGCAGGCCTGGAATCAAAGCTCCTTGGTGGATGGGATGGAACCAAGAACCATGATCCAGTGCAGGACCTGCAGCAGACCCTTCCACGGGTGGGTTCCCATCCTCCCAGAGGAAGGAACACGTCTTGCTGAGTGGCTGGAGCTGGATGGTGGGTCAGGAAATGACCTGAGAACTATTTATTAGCCAGGAAAAATCAGCAACCAGCAACAACCATTATTCATTCAGCATTATTGATTTCATTTGAGGCCACGGCACCTCACTTCATGAGTAGTTCTGACATCATTCCCTGTGCAGGCTGACTTTACCAAGGAATTTGCCATTAAAAAAACACAACAAACACTTGCAGCAACCAGCTGATATATCCAAAGCGTTGTGGAAGATGGCAGACAGAAATCCTGTGTTTAGTTTGTGGTGAATGCAGCAGTATGGGAGCTGCCACTACTCACTTAGGGGTTGACATATTCAGCTAATTCATATTCAAACCAGATGCCCAGTGTTTTCATAATTGGGAATCTGTCTGATACCTTTGTCTTTAGGTTCTCATGAGCTTTGTTTTGAGTGTGGCAGCCCCATTTCGGTCTGAGAAGGTTCAGTGTAAATGGATTAAGGTCTTTATGTTGCTTCAGGGTAAGCCCTGTCCAGAGAAATAATCCAACACTTCTGGAAAGTGTCGCTCGCCCCTGAGGGCCTTTCCTGCATTTCAGATGTAAATAAAAATCATTTTTAAATCAGAGAAATCTACTCTGTAGTTAGTAGAATTTCTAAAAACATGGTTAATCCTAAAAAGCTTTTCTATTTGATGTTTAATAGAGCTGAGTTAATAATTCATAATTTAATGTATCTGATTAATTTTGCCTCTTTTTCTCGGAATGTCTTCAAAGCACATAACAATTATCTCAAATGTACTTATTCAAAATGACTCAGTGACCTTTCTTTCTAGATCACTTATTGCTGATTCAATTTTTCATAGCAGTGCGCAAGTTTCTTTTGGTTATCATTCATTATTTCTCTGATAATTGAGTAATCACAAATCCAGTTTAAAAATAAATAAGTAACAACCCTGTGGCAGGAACACAGATTGAAAACACATTCAAAATTCTTTTTATTCCAAGGCCACCTTTGTATCCAAAGCCTTCTGCATCCTCTTGTCATTCCCAGGGACAGAATTCTGCCACTGTTCCAGCCCTGAAGGTGCTTCAGACGTGCTGAGCCTGTAACCTGTGAGGAGCATTTCTGACCCCCAGGTCCTCTGTGTTTTTCCAGGGAAAATTCAGAGTGTCAAGCTGCACTTATCCTGGAACCTGAGCCCAATCCAAGGACCATTCAAGGACTTAAATGTCTCTCGCACTTCTCTGTCAGCTCTTGAACTGGACTGGAAATGTAGGAGGAATTGGGTTACCAAGAACATCCATTTCTCCAGGGGAATTTCCCCTTCCTCCTGCTCGGCTGTGGGATGAGGGATGGCACAAAGGCTCCAAGGCTTAGTGATGGGCTTGGCAGTGCTGAGTTAACACTGGATTCCACGGTCTTAGAGGGCTTTCCCAACCTCAGTGATCCCTGACTTGCCATTGGAGCAGAGTGTGTTGTGTTGACTTGGTTGAAGGTCGGAGGCAAATGAGTGGGTTCCAAGAGCAGGACGAGCTGCCTTGTTCAGGAGCTGGAACTTCAGGGCAGGGTCCCTGAAAACCTTTCCCTGCTGCCTTGGAAACACCTCCCTCCAGCTGAGGAGGACCCAGCATTCAGTTAAGGAAAAACAATTGATGAAATCACATTGTCCTGGGAGTTTATTGTGCTTTCTTTATCCAAGTGATGATCCAACTATACCAACTGCATAAAGATAATTAACCTGTGCTGGCAGATGCACTGAAATGTGCAACGCTCTTAATATTGAGAATTGGATTTCCATAATATATTGCAAAGTGCATATGTTTGTTTAAATGAAGTTCAGGAATTGCAGTGGAATTACACCAGGGCTGAGCTGCCCAACAGCCTAACAGTGCATGTGTCTCATTATAAGGGGAGTTTTCATTTTATTTCACTATTCTATCTATTTTTTAAAATATAAAAAAACCCCTTAATAGTCAAATAGTTGGCCTTAATGTGATGGTTTCATTAAAACTAAGGATTTTATTTGGCTGTTATCTTTCTTCCCTTCTTCTAGCAGTCTGTGCTGGTCATTTGTGGTGGCCATGCCAGCACAGCAAAGCATCTCGTTAATGAATTTTCCACAAATTAATTTCCTTCATTACAACAGCATCGATAAACAGCAGCAATTATTTTATGTGGACTAGGAATAAAAGAAGGCATAATAACTTACTTGACTTTATTTTGTGGAATTAAAAGTACTTCTCTTTTGGCCTTTTTTTCATTAGAGGCTCTCTTAAATGATTGCAAATGAAGTAATGGGGACTTGCAGGATTTGCTGGACAAAGCTAATAATGCCTTGGTTTAGGCTATTGCTTTATCCTAATGGATTTCCAGGTGTCACGGAATTTTTATTGCAGCAGATCCATGGATACCTTTTAGGTGGCCTTTTCTTCTGGTTATTTGTAGTCACATTTAAATAACCTTTTCCTAAAAGAAGCTTTTCTTCCCAGCTGAAGCAACTCCAAGGTATCAGCACCAAATCTGATAAATGGGTACCCCATGGTTAAGAAAATTACATCGGCTTAATACCTGAGGCAGGGCAGATGCAATCTCAGCAAAAGAACCTCCAAGGAGCAGGATTATCATTCAAGGGAAAAGGGCTTTAACACTCTCCTTGTATCTCAGATGGGAGGGAGCTGTCTTCAGCACCTTCATACACTTGTGGAGGTTTAAAAACCCATGTGAGATAACTTGTGGTGTGGATTTTAGGAATAGGTTTGTTTGCATAAATTAGTGTAGTCAGCATTTATTAGTCCATGTAGCTTTAGCAGAAAAGTTGAGTTAAAGGATCACAGAATGGTTTGGGTTGGAAGGGGCACTAAAGCCCACCCAGTCCCACCCCCTGCCACGGGCAGGGACACCTTCCACCAGCCCAGGTTTCTCCAAGCCCCGTCCAACCTGGCCTTGGACACTCCCAGGGATGGGGCAGCCACGGCTTCTCTGGGCAACCTGTGCCAGGGCCTCCCCACCCTCCCAGGGAAGGATTCCTTCCTAATATCCAGTCTAAACCTGTCCTAGAAGTGCTGAAACATTTGGAAGAGCAGCCTAGGCCAGTACTTTCTGTCTGTTTAGGAGATTTGGGTCTGGTAACATGTATTGGTCTCATAAATATGTAACACCGCTTACTGCTCTGCTGTGTTTTGTGTCGGCACTTGGAGTGACGGAGGCGGATCTGGTGGACCTTGGGTGTTGTCTCCATGGCCCTGGCCATCGCTCCCTATGTTTTTGGGATTGGGGAGACCAGAGCACCTTGTGCCTTGGGTGGGTGTGGAGCTCAGCGGAGTGCGTTGGGTTTGATGTGTCCCACTCTTGGTGCTGTTTGCTTTTTAGGGTTTCAGCTCCTTCCTAGGAGCTCTCCCAGTCTGATATGTTACTTTGAAGAAAGCAATATTTTATTTTTTTTTTAACAATACGTAGAAAATATCATGAATCTCATTCACTGGTAGCACCTGTTTGTAAATACTTTTTTTTTTTTTGATGTATGTGTTGTTTGTACAGAGAGCAGTTGTGGATGGGATATGTAGTCTTGGATGGGCTGGTGGGAGGTACCTTCATCATCAGGGTGAATAGGTGGAGGGTAGCCCATGAGAAGGGTCTCAGATGGCCTCTCTGGGGACACACCACGGGCTGAGGGCCCTGCCCGTGTCCAAGTCATGGTGTGGTTGTTCCCTGTGGTTGTTCTGGGGGCTGAGGGGCTGAAAAGTCCAATTTTCCAAGAGCCCTGGTGAGGCTGAGTGGGAGAAACAGTGCCATCTGCTGAGCCCCAGCCCCAGGACCTGCTGTCCTGCCTTTCTGCACGAGAAATGCAATAGCAGGTACCTGCAGAGAGTTAAAGATTAACCCTGAAATCCATACGTGGGGGTATGGAAATAATCCTCCTCTGTGACGTGTGGGATTTTGAGGAATGTAAGAAACCCACTACGGGATCATAAACTTCCTTTTGCATAAACCCCACTGCAGTAATCTCACGTGTAATTGGATCATCTATTGAAAGCCTTTTTTGTATTATTTTTATTTATTTTGAGCAGTCTTCTGTAGGAAATGCTGTCACAAAAGGCCATGTCACATAATGTTAAACAGCAAATAAATTTTCTGTGTTCACCTTGAGGGATTTTAGACGTTACAAATTATAAACCCCCCCTAAAAGCTTCCATTTAGGAGGCTTTTTGACTGGGGGGGGGGGGGGGGGGGGGTGAAAAATGAGGACTGAAGAAACTTATTCCAGCTGGTTTTTATAAACATGAGCAGATCAGAAGTTGTACACGGGTCTGGCAAACACGCCAACTGTATGAAACAAAAATAGCACGTTTTCTTTGACTGCTTTTTCTGAATGCCTGGCTTTAAATACCCAGTCTTAAAGCTAATGAAGGACTTGGGAAGATAATATGCTCAAAGAAATTCTAGCAGCCCACATAGCTCCCATCTGCTTGGAACAGAAGCCCAGTCTGCATCAGACATTAATAACAATGAGCCATGTTTATCTGTGGGTGATAAGTGAGTTTATTTTGGTCTACTTTAGGCTGAAGTGATGAGTTAATTTGGCACTGAGTGTGAATTTGGTTATTTGGAAATGCTGAAAATCCTGGACGGCAAAAAGAAGATATTTCTTGGCAATTTTTTTTTTTTTTGCATCGAAAGAAATTATTTGTGATACTTTCCCTCCTTTTCAGTAGAGCCAGAGTGAGTGGGATAGAGGGATTTAAGGCAAATAGTGTAGATTTAAGAGGCTAATTACAATAATCCTGCTGTAAACTTCCTAATGCTCTTTGGAGGAGGGAGCTGTGCTGCTTTTTGTCACAAAGTTGTATCGTTTCGAAGTGTCTCAGCTCTTGTTCCGGGCAAGGTCGAGAGCATCAGGTTGTGCAGGTAGTTTGTAACTGGCTGTCTGCAGAAAAGAGCAGGGAATTCAATCCGTTCCATGCACTTGGCTGCACTACCCCAGCACTCCATGAAGCCACTGGAGCGTGGAAAGGGGCTGCTGATCTCTCTGCAGTAATTTTTGCAGGCCTGCCACGGTCCCATCCAAGGGGGCCTTCGGCACTTGATGAACTCAAATGTTCCTAACGACTTTTTTTCTTCCTTTTCCCTCTATTAATAAATCACATTTTGACATTCAAAGGCTTGATGTGACACCAGGGAACAGATATTTCAGGAAAGCCTCAAAAAGGTTGTTCTGATCATCAGTGATGTCTTTGGGAACTGGGGATAATTCTGGCGAGCGAAACTACCCTGAAACGTGTCAATCTTGTTCAGATGAATTATGTTCTTACTGTGTCTGTGGAAACAGGGAAATAAAGACGTGGACATCGGGAAGCCTGGAGTTTGAGGAGGTTGAAATTCATGTTGTTTGAGATAAGGAGTCACTTTCATTCTCTTAATAGAAAGTGATTCCTTCTGAGAAACTTAAATGCAAAAGAATTCAGATTTTGGTGGATAAGAAAAAGAGGAATCTTTTTTTGTCTCTGAGATTATTTTTCACGTGATAGCCAGGACTTCCTTGGTGCACTCTCTTACCTCAAAGCATCACTTATGTGTTTCAGAATACTTTACATTTGATACTCTGGTAATACCACGCTTCCCTTCCTATGGATGGCACTCAATTCCATCAGGTTATATTGAATCATTGCAAATTTTCTCCATCACAGGCATAAATTAAGGGCTGTATTTTCTTCATGTAATGGCTCATAAACAGGAAATCACCCTTAATCTATTTGTGATGTAATCTATTCAGTGCTCTTTTTTATTTTAATTTTTAGATATACCGGTAGTAGTTGATGGTGAAACTTGAATTACTGTCCTGACATTGTCAGTTTTATTGCCTGATAAATCTTTATTAACTATGTCTAAATCTTTGCATCTTCGAATTCTTCTTCTAGATAGAGAATTCCAAACTGTAAAATCTTGACATACTGCAGCAAAAAGAGACAAGGAGGTATCTTGGGCTTCATCCTTTGCCCACAGGGTTGTGTTTCAGTGTGCTGGTCCCTCAGTTTATCCAGGTTTCAACATGGTTTAAAGGGGTTAATTCTCATTGTCCTTCGCATAACCATGGATTCTAGATTCCTAATTCTTAGCTACCCACTAACATTTATATTAAAACTCAGCAGACACTGTTTTCCTTCAAGCCTCTGAGCCGTCACTTGACAACCTGCAAAGTGGAAGATGAGCCCTGGTGGGGCTGGGAAGTGGGTGGTGGCCAAGGGTAAGTGTATTAGGGAAAAAGCTGTGAAAATTCACAGCACAAGCAGCCTGAAGGTACCTGAAATCTGCTGCTTTTTAAGCTTCCTAGTTGTAAAGCCAAGCTGCTGATCCTGGGCTAACACAGGAGTTTCAAATCCTGAGTCAAGAGGCTTCGGTCTGGGAACTGAGCCGCTCAAAGACAAGCAGGTGAAGGTCGACCTAAACCCACAGCACCAACTTTGTTTCGTCTCCAGATAACATTTTTAGCATTTGTACGTAGCCTGCGTGTGGGTCATCAGGCACCAGCACTTCCATAGGGAATCAGCTCTAAGGGGAAGAAGGGAATTTCAGCTTTGCCTCAGACAGTTGTAGGCAAAGCGGCTGCGGCTCAAAATCTTTTCTGTGTCATTGGCTGTAAACAAAATTTCCAGGTAGGACAGCTGAAAAATAGCTGTATTGTATTTTATATCAAAAGGCACTTCTAGGAAATGTCTGTAAGTGGTGCAGAGTGTGATTTCATGCTTTATTGTTCCTCAATCTGTTCAGTTTCCAGGGAAAAGGTATTTTTCATTCTCCTCGCTGGTAGCTTTGCCAGCACTCCGTGAGCTCTGGAACTCAAGCTGGGAGCTTTGTGGCTTCCACATTTCCATCAGTAATAAAGAAATCCACAGGACAAACTCTTCTCTTAGTCACACCTGCGAACACCCCCCCCCCCCCCGAGCTGCCAAGATTTCACAGGCAAAAACCCCTTTGAAAATCCAGGGGACAAGAGGCATCAGAGAAAAGCTGCAAGCTGGAAAAGCATCCATTTAGCCTGGTGCAGAGAGGGGTAAAACTGAGCAAAAAGTGAAAACATAATTAAGAAAGCATGACAATGGGGAAAGTTTTCAGAGAGGGAGGTTTGCAGGGTGTTATCTCAAGGAGGTGGGGACAGGTCTGTTCCTTGGATATTTTCAGTGAAAAGGTGGAAAAAAGTTACCATTCATCATAGCTGGAGATAATTCAGGCATCTGGGGAACAATGACTTGAGAAATAGCCATAGATTTACTGTTTTAAAGTCTATTTTTTTTAATAGGATGACTCTTTGTTCCCCTTTTGTGTTCCCCCACAACACGATGTTCCAACATCCCCGTGGCTCATTAAAAGTGCAGCAGGATAAATGCTAAACCTGATTTTTCCTTCTATCTCATCCCAGTAATTCAAGTTTACCTCACACATCTTTTCCAGCTCTAATCCCGGCACTTTTGCATGAAGTAGATGCCATTAGGATGAAATCAGCAGAACCAAGGGACACCCCAATGTCACTCAGAGTCAAACTGGCCGTGGTGACACATCCCCGGTGCCTTCAGACACTTCTCTGAGGATTAAGAGCACTAAATGCACCACCTACAAGAGACTGTTGACCTGCTTGATCCTCTGTATCTCTTTTGTGTGGCCATTTATCACAGTACAAAGCTTAGATAAAACCCCCTCGTGCACTTTGGAACATTTTCATCAGCCCTCAACGTGTTCCTTCCTTATAAATCTCGATGTGACAATGCAAATCAGCTCCCTGATTAGTTTTGTTGGGTGTGTCTCTGTTGTGATGGATGGCAAACTGAAATGGATCCAGGAAAAATATTTACAAATGGAAATTTTCAGCTGGTATATTTTTATAATACATGAGAACTAAATTTTTCAAGTGATCCATTGCCACACAGTTGAGTGGAGGCAAATGCTTGGGGAAACAGATACCTTTCTGAGGGCTTTGGTGCCCAGTTTCTGCTCCGGATGACTAAAGATTATTGCTCAGGAAATCCAGCAATATATTTTATTAGCAGAATGGTATTTAAAAGGGCCCCCTTTTGGCAACTGGAGAGAAAAGCTCAGAAAGGAGAGAGATGTGCAAACCAGTCTGAGGGCTTTTTTTGCGCGGCTCCCTCTCTGGATAAAAGGAGGATTTGTGTTTCCCCATCTGCCAGTCTGACTTATTTCAGGAGCTTTAATGTCTCTAGTAACTTTTGGGGATGATGGGAGATTCGTGAATTTTTCAGGAGTGCTAGAACAGAGTTACCTGGATCAATAACACAGGCTGCTCCATCTGCTGTCTGCACTTCCTTCCTGAGCCCAAAATCTGTAAGTTTTACTCAAAGCTCAGTGCAATCCAGAAGAATCTGCAGGTGTGGATGCTCTGCGAGGTTCTTGCTTCTCCACATTGCCCTGACTCCAAGCAGTGCCTCTGGGAACCTTTCCTCCCAGATGGAGTGAGCCAGGGGACAGCTGAGGTGACACAAGACACAGGGACGAGGTCTCTGCAGGAATTCCTGTCTGCAGAGCACACGGGGCTGGGAAGAGAACAGAGGAGGCAGCTGTTGGCAGCGAACGGAGGATTCCTCCCAAGCCAAGGTGGGGGTGTAGGACAGGTGAGGTCTTTCTTTTAGAAATGATGTCATCTCCTTTTATCCTACTGAATGAACCCAAAGTAGAGGTTCAGGTGGTGGCCTGCAATTCTGGAGGCTCAGCAGACCTTTCGTTGCATCCTGTCTCTCCTGAGCCGTGTACTCTGGCAATTAAAAGACGTGCAGCAATTAAACTGTCTATAATTATCCATGATATCACGCTGGCTTTCTGGGCATTAGCCAAACAGCACATTTAACAATCACTTACACTTCAAATACCCTCATCAGCAATTATCTCAGATGCATAGGCTGAACAATTAGAGATTCAAGGTCTTGCTTGCTTGAGAAAGTGAACAGAAGTAATTCCGCGGGACAGAGCCTTCCCTTCTGACACAGTCACGGCGTGCGTGGGAGCTGACATCAATCCTAACTTTGATACCAGTGCATTACCATCAGCTTCAGTTGAAGTGGCTGTTAGGAATGATGGAAACAACTGACTGTCACAATATTATAGAAACTGAGTGTGGGCACCATCTCTGGTAATGGATAGTTTGGGATTCTTAGATATAAAGGCACAATAAATAATACAAAAGGGACAAATCATTCATCTCCCTGTTGCCATGCTGAGACTTGCTGACTTGCATTAGCTGTTCCTTGGCTCGCAGCTTTGTCTTTTTACAGATTACTTCTCTGTTATGAAACGAAACATTTGCAGATTGAAAAAAAATGCCCTTTTTTGTTTTGGTGGAACGATGAACCAGTTCTCTTAACAGCTCAATATTTTCTGATAATCTCAGAAATGTTATTTGTTGGAGTCTTAATGGGAGAGAAGTGTGGGCAGCATTAGCAGGATGAGCTGTACTGAGCATCACTGGTGTGTCTTTGACTGGGATCCATTTGATAAGTCAACAAAGATGTAAGAGAGAATAAATCTACCCCTTCATGACCGTCGTCTTTATAGAGTCTAAAATAATACATAGGGTAATTTGCCTTCTTTTTCTAA
Source organism: Pseudotriccus pelzelni (assembly GCA_035584735.1). NCBI lineage: Eukaryota > Metazoa > Chordata > Aves > Passeriformes > Tyrannidae > Pseudotriccus > Pseudotriccus pelzelni. The sequence continues at coordinate 1,985,657 of JAWMRA010000023.1, read as the reverse complement.
ACCTAAGTGCGTTTTTGTGCATCTTCAGTCTGAGTTTTTCACTCGTGCAGAACATCTTTTTATTTGATAGCTCTCATCTTTTATGGGAGAATTTGCTGGAGCTGAGTAATTAAAGTTATTCCTGACTTCTCTTATTTACTGGAAACGACTGAGCTGAATCATAAAAACCTAAGGATTGTACTTGGAATGGTTTCCTGTATCCTTTGCTCCCAGCAAGTAATTCCTTAATGGCACATCCACAACAACAAGAGAACATTCTGGAATGGAATCTGGCACTTGACTCGTGTTTTTTTACTCTGCATCCTTGCCGTGACCCAGCTGAAGTGATCGATGGTAGATGAATCCCAGGCGAGTACTGCTTTGCCATTCTGTTTTCCAACCCCCTTCTGTCTCTTTTTGCTTTTTAAAATCTTATTTAAAATCAACTATCTCCAGAAAACTGTAGTTCTGTTTTGTCTTCTGTAACCACCTCATCCTCTTTTTTGCATTTGTGTCCAAAGGGTAAAGGAACTTCTTACCACAGAAATTGGTTATTTTCTCTGCAAACAGTGAAGTTCTGTGAAAAACCAGGTTTCTGTGAGTTCACATTGGTTACGTGGGGGACGTTCAGCCGTTTAAAAATAAACTGAGAAGCAGAACCACAGATTGTGATGCTTGATAGAGCTTATTAATCACAGGGTTGGTTTGTTCCTCACCTGGGTTCCTCAGTTATTTTTCACAGACTCCCAGAATGGGTTGGTTTGGAAGGGACCTGAAAGATCCTTTAAGATTTAGCTCCAACTAATATATAGATTTATATATACATATTATGTACTGTGCTCCAGCTGGTTACGTACAAAGTTCCAGCTTCTTATAGTTTATTAATCACAGGGTCAATTCTTCCTCACCTGGGTTCCTTAATTATTTCTGGTTTAATTTTTTTCCCTACAAGGCTATCTGAGAGGGTAGGCTCCTTCAGGGAAGGACAAAAATGACACTGCAGAGCTGATTTACTCCCAACAGGAAAAACTATCCTTGATCAGAGAGACAAAAAATCAGAAAAACATGAATTTTGAGAGACGGGAGAGGTTTAGAAAATAGGCATAAGTTTGCTGGGTGTAAAGTCGCTTTTAGGGAAGGGGTTGCACCTTTAGAAATGCAATTACATTGGCTTTATAAAGGGGTGTGGGAGTGAGCACATCCAGGGTTGGGTGAAAGCGCCCAGAGAAAAAAAGAATTTCTGGGGGAATTGTCCACAACTCCACTGTGTTTGTGTTAAAATAAGCAACTGTCCTCCCAGTCTCCCCAGGCCTTGCCACAGTGCTCCAATATTGGAAACATCCATTGCTTTAAAGAGCCTTAGAAAATGAGGGATTTTAGACATTGTCAGCTGAGATTGCTGTGGTTTGTTTATCAGCCTTCGACACTTTCTTTTGAATGGCTTAAAGTAGTTTTTTTCTTTTATTTTCCCCTCCTCTCATAGCATTCTCCAGCACAGGATCCATCAGTTCCTGTTTTGTTGGCGTTCCTTATACGTATGGAATGATTTGATAATGAATCCCTGCTTTCTTTTGAGTAATGTGTCTGTTTTATTGCGCTGACTTCCACCTTAAAGAAATCATTGAGACATCACACAATTGAAAGTTGCAAGTCTTCCTGTCTTTGATAGGCTGTTTCCAAGGGAATACATCCCAACAGGGATAGACAGAGCTGGAAGGAATCCTGTTTACTAATTACTGCCACCATTTAGAAACAAATATGAGTCACAGGGCACCACAGTGAATCCAACCCAAGGAACAATAAAAAAAGGAGTCTGGATAATTGCTGAGGAAATGAAGACTGAATAGAACTTAAAGGCAATTAAAGCCTTTATTTCCATTTTATTATGGAATAAATACTTCAGGATATTTTAATTTGCTTCACTTTTTGTTTGCTCATGGGGTCTGCTTGTTAATGTGACTGGGATGTATGAGAACTCCTTAATTAACCTGTTTTTGTGGGCATCTCGTGGTTTCTATGAAATATGTGTGCTGACAGCTCTGTAACAATAGGACAAATAGAAATGACAGATTTGTAAGCACTGGTCAACCAAAAACTGTTGGAGAAATGCAGTTTTTGAATTATTGGGCCAGGCTTCTCTGCAAATTGGAATTCAATTCAGTTAATTGAATTCAGTGGATCTATGGCAATTTGCATAAAGTTATAATAAAGCCGTGGTTATCTTTTAAAAAGCTGCAGTTTCGGAATCTTATATAAAAAAATGGAATAATATAATTTTTATTTTGTAATAACTGAATGCATAAATATCTAATTGACACGGAAACAAAATTGAAATGTGTATTTTACTCTCAATTACAAAGAAGTTGGGATGCAATAAGCCCAGCGGCACGTTGTGAATGCTGTATGGATTGTGTGGGAGCAGGATGTGTGTCTGTCTGTCTATCACATCACATCCATTTCTGGATCTCAAATGAATGGCATTGATTTATTCCAGTATATATTGCATAAAGCAAATAATTGCTTTTGTTCAAGCCCTGGAAGCAATTTCCTTTACAGCAGTGACGGTTCCCATTTCCTCTGGCGATGGGGAGTGGTTGTGCTGAGTCTGAGATCCATGTCCTTGGGCATCCTCTGCGCTGGGGGTGAGTGTTGCAAGTGGCCTCCAGGTTTTTCCTCCATCCGATCTGCTTCCCAACCTTTCCTTAAGCCTTTCTCACCATCTGTGTGCTGTGTGTGTGTAAATTCAGGTGCTACACCCCCAGTACGTCCTGTGGTTCCTGGGCTGTGTGAGAGGGTTTAGGTGCATCATGACTGATTCACGAGGACCGCGGGGAAAGAATCTGTTTGCTTAAAAAAATAAATGTGGCAATTAAGTATTTGTTGCATTGACCTTAGGAACTGGTGGATGGGGATGCTTAAATAAAACATGTGTAAAGCAATAAGCCTGCAGGTTCTGTAGGGGGAGGGAACACCTCTGCGCTGTCCCCACTGCAATAAATCCCTGAGAAAACTCTGTTTTCTGTTGGTGTCTTTGAAGGGGGGACTTGAAGAAGAGTCCACTCCACAAAGATTAAACCTACAGTGAGAGTAAGAGGGAAGAGAGGTGACACTTGCATTCTGTGCACTGTTCAGTGGGGCTGCAGAGTCTCACCAGCCCTCAGCACACTCAGCATCCTGCTCAATTACAGCCATTTCTCTAATCGTCTTCCAGTGGAGACGGAATTACAGCCTGGGAGCAACGTAGGTTTCATTTGGTGTTTTTACCCGGAATATCAGTGGGTTTGGAGCGAGCAGGATGGCTCCCCTGGGCAGGAGGGGTGCCTGGGCAGGGCTGGGCATTGCTGCCTCCCAGGGGGATGCTGCTGCTGGTCCCCAGGGCTGCAGAGCAGCCAGGCAGCCTCTCTGCACATGCCAGGTGAGACACAGCACTGGGGACCAGCCAGGCACCGGCAGTGAGTCCTGTGTGAGGCAAAACGGGGCCAGTTCATCCCGAGCATCCCTGGACGTACCAGTTTTCCTCCACGGCCCCACCAGCTGCTCCGGGGTTTGCGTTCTGCTGCTCTTTGGTGCATCAGGCTGGTGAGACAGGATCATCTGCTCAGAGCTCAGCAGCTCCTTTGCTTTGCTTTTACAGGCACGGGATTGATTCCCTGAAGGAAATTGCCCGTCCTGTTGGCCAAAGGGTCTGAGCACAAGTTCAAGATCTCGTTGTGTAGGATGGCACTGCGTCATCTCAGGCCAAGGCAGCAATAAAGCTCTCCAAGAGCAGGTCAGCCAGGCATAGCAGGGACAAAACTAGGGCAAATTCTTTGGCATAAGTAGGATTTTTCTGGTTGCCAATGGCTCTGTTAGAATATAAAAGTTACTGGTGGACAAAGCAGCTGTTGGCTGGAGCCGTCGGATGGAGGGGGGGGACAGAGCAGTGCCTGGTGCCTTTCTGGGCTTTGAAGCTTTGGAGGTTTGTGGCTTTGCTGGTAGAATATCAGCAGCATTGATTTGATTCATTTAAATGCTGAGGAGTGAGTAGTCAAGAGAAGGATATGCTTTGCCTTGGCCAGGAAGACTTTTCGTGTTGGTTTCTGGGAGTGTTGTGAAAGCAGAAATTAGAGTTGCGTGATGGATGGCTGGAACTCGAAATATTTGCTTTGCTTTCTATAGATATTTCCAGGTGACTCTGTAGTTAATAAGATAAAGCAGGAATATATATAGATATAGTATTTAATATAAGTCTGTGTGTACACATACACTTATGCACGTACTGTGAGCAATTTAAACGACTTTCAGAAGTGCATTAAGCTAATGCTGTGCTTACGAAAAGAGTTGTCACTGCACTTTAGCAGCACCCATCGATGGCTGGGAGCTGCACCACTCTCCTCCTTGTGCTTGATCCTTGTGCTGATCCTTAATGCAGCCTCCTGACCCAAGGGCAGGAGTCAATACCTCTAATACCAGCCTCACATTTTGGGTGCTGCCCCGGTTTTTGCGGGGCTGTGCAATTTCTGAGTGGCTGGGGTGCCATTTAAGATTGATAACAGCACGTGTTGTGGATTTTGGGGGGGACATTGCACAGCGTTAGGAAGTGTCACTCTGCAGTTTCAGATGCTTTTCAACACAGTTGTTTAAATACTCTGTCTCTGGGCTTGGTTTTATTCTGGGACAAAGTCATAGAGTTTGGATCTGTCTTATATCGGTAATTGCACAAGTTGCATGAAATTCTGCAGCGCCAAAGGCAGAAAAGAGGAGAGAATTTTTCTCCTGAATAGGCAGGACGTCTCAAAGCAGAGAAGAGTGTGAAGCATGGAAGTGTCTCCCTGGTAAGGAATGGGTATATTCTCCCTAGATTTGGCTCAGGAGAACAGCAGAGGAAGAGCAGAGCAGCAGGATCTGGTTATCTTTGTGCTATGGATGTTCCCAGAGCCGAGGAGTCCGAGGGGTAGGATAAGGAAAATGTCACACAGAGTGAGCAGACAAGGTGGAATGTCCCTGCAGTGTTACAGATGTACCTCTGGAATGGCCGTCCTGCTTTGCAGAGGTACCAGGAATTTGATTGGGAAGCTTTCTGTTCTCATGGAAAACAGTAAGTCAGAGTTGAGCGTGTGTGAAGAGTATGGGTGAGATTTCCTGCTTTCAGCATTTCTTTTTTTCCTAACTGAAAGCAGAACTTGCCCTCGTTTCAGAATAAAAAGCATCCCCAATGAGCACCAGGGAAAGGGCTGATAGGAATTATTATGATGATAATTAATTTTCTTAGAAATGTTGTAATTTCAGCATTTCTACAGTGATCATAAGCCAATGCAGGAAAGAATGGAGGAATGCTTTCAGCAGCATCATGTTATCAAAAGGGTTCTTACTAAGGTGTCAGACTGCTGCAAATATATACGTTTGCCTTTAAAGGACAAATATTTGTATACAAAACATAAATATGTGTGTGTATGTATTTCTTCCTTTAAAATAATAAATAAACCCACACCGAGCTCTTGCTTCTACATTAAGAAGTCCAAAGCTTTTACATTAATACTTTTTTTAACCTTGTTGCTGAAACGTGACCCTCGTGCCAAACTTTCCAAGCAAAACTTAGCCACTATAGTGTGAATTCTCTAAATAATGTTTTAATGCCTGTCACCTTCTTTGGCTTTAAAAAACCAAGTTGATTTCCATACTAGGACAAGCTGTGGGGGGATCTCCTTCCTTTTTAATTTGTATTAAAGAGCAAAAATACTGAGGAGTAGTAGCAGCCTTGTGCTGTTATTTATGGAAGAAAAATATGAAATACTGTTAAAAACCTTGACAGATAGGTTGAAATCCCCTTGCAAAACACCTTCTGGCTTTTTTGAAAGGAAATAAAAAAATGGAATTATTAGAAAATGTTCCCCGTACTGTGCATGTGGTAGCCAGTAACACACTTCCTAGAAAAGCCACCAGTGCATTTGGAAGCAAAGGGTTTGTGTTGGATCTGCAGCTCCTTGGAAGTGTGGAGGAGGGAAAAAGGGGAATTTGGAGAGAAAATCAGCCTTTGGGTCTCTTGGGCATCTCACAGGGTACCTGGTGTGTGGTTCCTGCTGCTGGAATCCTCTGTTGCAATGGAGGAGGAGAAAGACTGAGACAAGAAGCCCCCAGCAGGTAGAGGAAAATATGAGATTATCTTCTTTACACTCAAAAGTAAGCCGTAAAAATTATTAAATGAAAGGTTTCTTTAAAGATTGCATAAAGAAATCCCTGGTGTTCTTAAACCCCTGAGGAACATAACAGAAAACAGTATTTTCTATATCCTTTAAATGCTTTATTGCACATAATTTGAAGCCTTTTATTGCTGAGAGCGATTGATACCATCTCAGATTTGCTCTCTACTTTAGTTCTGGTAATGTCATTTCTGATTAAACTTATATGGTGGAGTATATTGAACCATGAAATAGTTAAATTTTTTATGAGCACAATAAAAATCCTATTGCTTTTGGGTTTCAAAGTATCAATAGCCTGAGCTGAACGAGTCAGACCTAATTACCAGGAAGCAATGATGCAAGAGCTGCCCTTTTTTTAGTGTGTTCTTTCCATCTTAGGAATGTACATCCATTTTAAAGCCAAGCCTCCTTCCACTCCCCGGGCTCAGCGGTGACGGGGATCTTTGATTTCTGTAAGCTCTTAATTCCTGAGCTGCAGTTTTACATATTGACTTCAGCAACATCCCCCTCCTGGCTTGGAACCAGGATTTTTGGATGTTCGGCTCAGTAGTGCTTAGTTAATAGTTGCAGAGGTGCACAGGCAGTTTTATTGGACCAGCTATAAATCACAGGTAAGATTTGCCTGTATTTATTGCACAGAAAGGCTTTGTTAGAGCTCTGGTTACTACAATTAAAAGGAATGTATTCTCAAGGAGGCTATAAAGCAGTTTGGCTTACGCTGCACCAGTATCAGCCTGGTTTTGAGGGCGGAAAACCAGTGATTTAAAGTTAGAGTGAAGCATCAGGAGGAGACCAAAGGAATAAAGTACATCTTATGGCGAGATATAAAGTGCAGTGGTGTAGATTTGAAAGGAGATGGCAGAATTTACAGAAGCTCACTATCCCAGGCACTTGACAAATGGACTAAAGGAGGCAAATTTAAGGCTTGCCAGAAGGAAACCCTATATCAGGGGATAGAAATTCAAGTGCTCCGCGAAGCAAATGTAAATAAGGCAATTTAGGGCTAAGAGGACTGTGGGCAAATGAAGTGCAGAGGAACAGCTTCGTGCTGAGGAGTGTGGCTGTGTTGGATGTGCGAGGGAAATATCGAGTATAAGACCACTGGGAGGAATTTGGGACCAGCTGTCACAAGCCTTGGTAAGTTCCTGTGTAGAGGGTTATGAAACTTGGATAGTTTATAGAGGTAATTAATTGCCTTTAGCTGCTTTTTGATGCTTAAACCTGTTTTAAAAAATCCTCTATAAGCTAAAACATATAATAAAAAGCAGATCCCATAAGCTGGAGGTAAGTGGTGACGTTGGTTCTTGAGGTGTCCTGGGATTTGGCTGCGGGAAACGCAGGATCTTTGCAGTTTTCTGTGCAGGCATCGGGAGGGATCACTAAGTGAGAAGAAATTACGTGTGTGAAACACAAAATCAAAGCATGGCAGCTCGTCCTGATGAGTGTGAGGCTTGTGAGGAGTCCTTCTGTTAGACAAGGACGTGTGTGAGTGTGGGTGGTGCCTGCACAGATACAGGTAAATGTGTTCAGTGAGGGGACCTTGTACTTTAGTCTCTGTGCCGAAGAATCAGAGCCCTGTCTAGTTGAGTGACAGGCAGCACAGTGTATTTGCTGGATGCCGTGTTACTAATTAGTGTTGATAAAACCCTTCCCTTCCAGCTCTTTTAGAGGCTCAGATGTGTTAAAGTGTTGTTTGTCTCAGCCCTGGGTGTGTTTACTGGAGAGGGAGCTGCCCAGGGGATGCTGGGCAAGCACCTTCTGTGCCCTGTTCCCTGGAGGGAAACGCACTCTGTTGTTTTAAGCTCTTTCAAAAGAAAACACCTGGTGTGCCGAGCTGATACTCCAAATAAACACATATCGGAGGTAAAAGAGAGTAAATATTGAAAGGAAAAACTCTGTGAGATACTTCTCAGCACATAGATCTGAGTGGACGTGTCATGTTGCGTCCGTGATAAGAGATGTTAGAAAATTACTCTGCTTTTTTGCAGCTTTCATTTTTATGGATTATTGTGTGAAATATGTGATGAAACTGGAGTACCAGCCTAGATTTTCATCAGGAACATAGGCTCGAGCCTATCCTATATTGCCATCTTGTAACTTGTCCACAGAATAGAATTGGTGTCCTGCCTGATAAAATCTGCAGCTTCCTGAGTTCTTTGCCCGAGTACAACGAAGCAGCTGCAGTTAATAAAAAGCTCTCAGTTGTCCCACAACTGTCTGGGATTGTTCTTTCAGCAGCACAGAGAGATGACATTGGAGGGAAGGTGAGGGCAGAGCTGCTGAGCTGGGCAGAGTCAGCAACTGCCCTGCATGGAGCTGGAAATATTGCAGGGCTTCCTCGCTCGGCTGTAGGAAGAGAGTGGCACAAGCTAAAAATCAGCCCATAAGGCAGGCTGTACAGGCTACACTAATAAATTTTAATATTTAGGGTTTTTAATTAAAAAAATGGATTTGAGATTGCTGTGGTCTGTGGAATTTGGACAGTGTGGGTTTCAAAACCATATTGTGTCCTGCGTATACTTCAATGTGTAGCTTCATTTCCTTTCATAACTTTTACAAGTGCACTGATTCAGGCAGAAAGCTTCTATTTTGAGCTAGATAGCTAAATAGGACATGTGTGAATTATTGTTGAATTAATGTGAATTTATGGACTGTCAGGATTCTTTCTCGATGCCGAGTTTATTTTTTTATAACCCCTAAAATGTGAAGTTCAACATTTGGTCTGGTTTTACTCAAAGTGAAGGACTGGCTTCCAAAAAGATTATTTTAATTTTTTTGTTTGTTTGTTTGGGTTTTTTGGTTTTTTTTTTTTTGGTTTTTAAGCTGAACTCAGAAAAACTTTATAAATGCGTGTTAAGGAGCAGAAGGTTCCCCACTGTGGCTCCTCTCCCAGGTGTTCAGCACAGCTCAGAGGTTTTCTGCAGGTTCGGTTACTGGGCACCAGTTTCAAACACAGCTGCTTTATGATACCCGTACTGGTTCACCCCTCAGTGGTTTCATAAATAGTTCTGGAAGTATCTCTGAAGTTTTTGCAAGTGGGGCAGGAGGAGCTAATGAGGTCAGATGGCTGATGAACTTCCCTGCCTATAAATTATGGATTTGAGGAGGCTTGCTGAAGTTGTGTTTAGCTGTCTCTGTGTGTGTGTGCTCACCATCTGCTCTCAGGAGAGGGATGAAGGAGGGTCATTAAACTGTAATGGTCTTTAGTGGAGTGGAAGCATCAGAGACAGACCAGTGACCACATCCCAGAAGGAAGGAACAGGAAACAATTTAAACCTTCTTCAGAGGCTGCAAAGGATAAACACCACGTGAAGCAGCCAATAATGTAGGGATTTGGTGTAGCCTCAAACATATCCCGAGAAGGAAAATAGCCGGGGGCCCACAGAAATGAGGAAAACTGGGGTGACATTGTAAAAGCCATTTCTCCTTCGAGCCCTTCCAGCTTCCTCTGGATGAGTGAGAAAGGCAGGAAGGATGGTGTTCCCTAGGGAGAAATCACCAGCCTTATGGAAGTTGGGATTCTAGTCTGTAGTGTTTAAAATGAAAATACACTGTGTGGCTGCTTCTTAGTAGCTCAAAACCTCCTGATTTATACTAAATGCCTCTTTGCCAGTATCAAATGGAGGTGGTATTTTAAGGTTAAAGACCCATACAAGGGGGTTAACAAGGGGTTTGCATTTTCCAGACATGCTAACACTGCTGCAGCCTTAAATGTCAATTGATTAGAGTATCTTTTAACCTTACATCAATAATAGAGTTTAATGTGAATCTCCCACAAAAAATCTCTGGAGTGATCTCTGGGCTTGCTATTAGAGTTGACTTTGAAAGTATTATTGCCTTAAATTCTGGGGGGTTTCCATGTATTACCTACAAGTTACATGTTTAAAATTGTGCATCATCACAGTGTGTTTTTATTACCAAATGACATCACTATGAGAGCAGCAGCCAGGACTTCAAAAGACATCTGTGAAGGATCTTTCCTCTGCTTTTCCTCTGGCACAGCAACCAAAACCCTGTCTTTTATACCTATTCAAACCAAATTATCCTGGTCTGTCCCCCGGCTGAGGTTGGTGATTATAGCTGAGCACCATGATAGACTTGCAGTGGGTTGCTCTTTGCCAGTCCTCTAAAAATAAATCTTTCGAAAAGTATATTAAGGTAAATTCTCTGAATGACTTTATGAACTAAATTTGGGCCAGTCTGAAGTGTTGGTTTTTTTGTTATCTTGGAGACGCGTGAAAATATCCATCTTGCCTAAGGGTGGGGAAAGTATTCTGCTCACTTTCGAATCTAAGTGGCTTCTAAGAAAGTCTCCTGCTACAGCAAGAGCCAAGAGAAGCCAGGAAGGAAAAAGTAATTTAAGGAGCTTTTTGTTCCTAAAGCACACTAAAAAGTGCAGTTGTGGAGGCTGAGGGATGTGTTGCAGAGCTCTGGAAGTTCCCTGATAAATTGTCTTTAACACTTAAGTTTGTTCACTTCTGCTGCACTCTGCTCGCTCATCCATCACTGGTGCTGCTGCCTCCCATGTCCCAGGCCTGGGAACTGCTGGAAACATCTTTTTTATTATGCTAGAAACATAAAAGCCTTTTCCTCCAAAACATAACTGACATATTTCTTACAAATGAATCAACAGGAAGAAGAGTGAATAACCCAGCTGTCTAAGTTGGAGACACTGAAAAGTTATTGGGTCTTGCAATCCTGTCTGGTTTGAAGTACAGTTTTTTACCTTCCATCATGACCTAAGACATAAATTTAATTAATTAAGTTTTTTATCAATTTGTGGCATTATAAACATTTGAGGATAGGTTTTTCTTTTCCCAGGATGACAAATGTAATGTGCTGGTTTGTCTTACAGCAGAAATGTGAACGTTACAGGTGAACTTTTTTTTCTTATTTTGAGCTGGTTTGAATTATCCTTTCCTTCCAGCTCATATAAGTAAGTCAGTTGAGGTTTTATGTTAGCATTTCCTGGTTTTCCAGTGGAAGCTTTGTCAGTACAAGATCTCAGTGACAATTCCATGGCAGCAGGACCTGCTTCACTCTTTGGACGCCAAGCTCTGCTCTTGTGCTCCAGGGATGGGCTTGTCCAGCAAGAATTTTCCAGAAGTACTTTGAGAGGTGGATAAAACAGGGGCTGTGAAAAAAGGCAGAGTTTCGGGAGACTCTTTTGGTTGAGCCAAATGTTTTCCCAGCAGTGCTCTACAAGGCTGTTCATGGGCTGAGTGTTGACTGTAACCCTAAAGAGGAGCAAAACCTCATGGAGCTGTTTAGGCTCCAGGTGTTTTGCAAAGGTTATTTATGGATTTTTTATTTTTTTTTTTTTAAATCTAGAAAATAGTTACCCAGTTAAATCCTCCTTCCTTCTCTGTGCCTGTGCAGGCTCCTCCCTGTCCCTGGTTGCCAGGAGATCCCTGCTAATCAAATTTGTCCCTAACGAACGTGCTCCTGTTTCGCGAAATGAAATCGGCACGATCGACTTTCTGTCTGTGAGCTTTGAGGGCACTTTCCAGGCAGGAAACGGGTCAATACTCAAAAATATTGCAGGGAAATGATTTGAGGATGTGATTTTTCATGGGGGTGTTCATTTCTTGGTTCAGGGCAATGTCGTTCCAGCCCACGAGCTCTACCCTGTGCTCCCATTGTGCCTGTGCAGTGACAGCTTTTACTCCTTAAAGCTTGTCAATGTTGTGAATGTTTCCTACTTTGTGTGTGGCAAAGCTAATCAATATGATAATGTGAGTTCCCAGTAAAGGCTGAAATTCTTATCACTTCTCATATTTAAGTTGATTCCATAGAAGTGTGGGCTGAGGGAAACAGAAGTGTTGTAATCCCTTGTGTGGCTTCTACTGCTTGTCCCAGATAGAAGGTGGTTTGTCACTACAAGGAATTTGGCTTGCTGGGGTTGTTAATAAGCTCCTGTTGTGGTGCTTAATAAGTGAGCTTAGAGGATGGGTCTGGCTCTTTTATTTTCTTTATTTCACTGGGTTTGTTGTCATTCAGTGCCTCAAAATACCCCCGCACTGCCCAGAAGGTCAGCACTGCTGGGGACCTCTCCCTCTGTGCAAGTGTCCAGGAATATTTGATATTATTTGATATCACCAGGAATTCATTTCTTTGTTTGAAATGTGTGTTCAGAGCTCAGTTTTGCATTGGGTCCAGCTCTGGGGTCCCCAGCATAGGAAGCCCTTGGACCTGCTGGAGCAAATCCAGAGGGGGCCCCGGAGCTGCTCCCAGGGCTGGAGCCCCTCTGCTCTGGAGCCAGGCTGGGAGAGCTGGGAACGTTCATCTGGAGAAGAGAAGGATCCAGGGAGACCTGAGAGCCCCTTGCAGGGCCTGAAGAGGCTCCAGGAGAGCTGGAGAGGGACTGGGGACAGGGGATGGAGGGACAGGACAAGAAGGAATACCTTCCCACTGCCGGAGGGCAGGGATAGATGGGATATTGGGAAGGAATTCTCGGCTGTGAGGGTGGGGAGGCCCTGGCACAGGTTGCCCAGAGAAGCTGTGGCTGCCCCATCCCTGGAAGTGTCCAAGG
>JAWMRA010000023.1:1940995-1972867 GCA_035584735.1 Pseudotriccus pelzelni | reverse complement strand
CCAGGAGGGTTTGGACAACGCTCTGAGGGACGGGGGGGATTGTTGGGGTGTCTGTGCAGGGCCAGGAGTTGGACTGGATGATCATTTTGGGTCCCTTCCAGCTCAGGATATTCTATGACTCTCTAGTCCTCTGCCACCCTACTATAAAACACAGGGTTCAGAGCCTGGACAGGGATCCTGTCCCATGAGAGCCACAAGCTGATAAAATTCCAGGAGCTGTGTTGCACTGGTGGGTTTTGCATCGATGGCTCAGTTCTTTGCAGCTCTATGAGGTTTCTTTTCCTCAAGAATCACCAGTGGCAAGCAGGGGCAGGATCCCAGGGGATATTACTGAGGGCACAGTACCCTGGATGCAGAGTTTTCTCCTAATGTGCAGCACATGAGTGAGCTCCACAATCACCTGGAGAGATTTTTCACCTGACACAGCCCCTGGCACTGATGCCAAGGGTGGGGGATGATGCTGTGATGCCAATACCAGAAGAAGTCCATGAGAGGTGCACCACACACCGAGACACAGAGAATGAGGCCCTTCTGTAGCTGCCAATATTAATCGCAGCTCTGCTGTTTTCTCGTCTTTCCCCAGTAAATGTTTTGAACGTTCATAGAATGAACCATCGGCTTTATATGTTAGTTATTAACAGCTTCCAACTCTTCTTCTTCTGTTGGGGTGAAGCAAGACAAGGTGCTGGGAAGGCTCGTGGTGGTGGGGCTATCGGGGCAGGCTGGGATGGTGTCAGGAAGTCCTGATCGATCAGATGGAATAATCTTGGCAGATTTCACCCCCAGATCTGCACACTGGGGGCAGGAGCAGCATCTTCCTGCAGTAGCAGGATTTGGGAGTGCCAGAGAATCAGAGAGCAATTTGGGTCGGAAGAGCCCTCTCAGACCATCGAGACCAACCATTAAACCAAACAGTGCCGAGGCCACCTCTAACCCACGTCCCCAGGTACCACATCTGGGCATAAATGTTCACTTTGCATGGCCTGGACCAGTTAAAAATGGAAAGGGCTGTTTCCCTGCAGCAAGCTGACGCTTTGGGAAGCTCTCTTAATGCCAAGAGCCTCCAGGCACAGACTTTCAAAGCAAGGGCTTATTGGTTATCCATGGGCTGCCAGCCCTGAGGGCAGTAGGATGAGAACTCCGTGGGGAACCTAAAGCTTGTGGTTTTTTTTTAGTCTTTTCTTTCTACTAAAGTGTCAAATTGTTGCAGCATGCTAAAGAAATGCATCGAGTTTTTCTGAACTGTCCACCTGCTGCCTGATAAGTCATTGGATGGAGCTGCTGGGGATCAGTTGATATCCAGCATCGATGCAGGATCACCAGTGGAGGTCAACAGAGCTGTCTCCTCTGCTTCTCCCTCTTCTAATCCTCCAAAAAGAAGGGGGAAAAAAAGGAGCCTGGTAGGCTGAGAATCCACCCGTGGGATGAGAGCCTTTGGTTTGGTTTTGGGCTGAGTGGCGTCTGCAAGGATATCCAGCTTCTTTCCACCTGGGAGAATGCTCCGAGATCAAAACCTCCAGCTGGCCACGGGCAAAGTGGCACTGGGAGGGGGGACTTTTCTTCTGGGGGGGTCCTGGGAGATGTTGCATGCACAGCAGAGCAGGAGGATTCTCCCCGTGCCATGGAAGGTGTTCTCAGCACAAGGTCTGATAGTTTTGCTGTTGCAGTGGAGCAACCAAGTGTTGGACAGACCTGAAATATGCCTGAATTGAGATTAAATATCACAGGGTGAGTGTGAAGCAGCCCTGGGGTCTCTGCTGGGCCTGCAGAGGGGACTTGTTTCGCTGTGAAACTTTGCAAAGCTGATTTTTCCCCCTTTGTGTGGCCACAAGCTCTTGTGTTCCCTCTTCCTTGGCTCCTTATTATCCACACCCACCTCCCATCACTTTTCCACGTCTCTCATCTCTCCCTGGCAGGTTGTGGCCCTCCCTGAGGTTGTGCCTCCTGCAGCTCAGCAGGGCTGGAAGACACAAACGACTATTGTCCTGCAGGAGCAATTGCTTTTCTGACAGAAATATCTGGGGAAAAAAATCTCAGTTTGAATCCGAATGTGTCTTGGTTCAAGCACAGCTGTGGCCCAGCCAGTGCAAAGGATTGGAGGGAAACTCTCACTCTACCCTATGGAATCTGTGCCTCCAGTGGGAAGGTGCTCTCAGGCTGTGTAAGGGCCAGCACGGATCAATCCCGTGGTTTTCCAATGATCCCAGTCCTTTGGAGTCAACTCTCACAAGGGTGTGTAAGTCTTGGGCTGGATTGTCTTTGCTTTGTGGGTTGGGCTTTGGTTGGACGACAGATTATTAAGTTGAAACACCAGCAGATGTTGCCCAGAGAAGCTGCGGCTGCCCCTGGATCCCTGGAAGTGTCCAAGGCAAGGTTGGACGGGGCTTGGAGCAACCTGGGCTGGTGGAAGGTGTCCCTGCCCATGGCAGGGGTGGGACTGGATGGCTTTTAGGGTCCCTTCCAACCCAAACCATTCTGTGGTTCTGTGACCATTTCCCTCTGTCAGAGATGTGACAGTTCACCCAGTCCTGTTTCTCTCTGTGGAGCTGAAGCCACAGGCATGAGATCAGCTCACCAGCCCCCATGTGCTGCTCAGCCAGAGCATCACTTATCGCAGACGGGGAAACATCTGCAGTGCTGCTTCCACGCAAAAGAAAATTTTCTTGATGAGGTTTTTGCAATAAATTTTAAATGTAGGTCAGGATTCGTGGAACTTGCCTGAATTTTTAACTGCATTTAAATTAACCCCGTGTGGTTTTTTAATAGTTTCTCTGAACTTCTTAGTTGGCTGAAGGAACAGTCCTCTGAAGGAAAATCTGGAAACAACCAATGGTCATGTCTTCATCAGAATAAAATGAAATAGTTTCACATCTGAGTTTAAAGGCAAGACAGAGCTCTCTGGAGTTACTTGATCTTTGTATAGAGTTTAATATTCTAACAAACCTAGAAGGCTGAGGGCTGCTGGGCTTGAGAACTTCTGCAGAAGGGAGCAGACAGAAGGAACAGACAGATAAACTGAGGGACACTTAAAAGTGGCGACTTTGTAGACTGAAATTAAACATTTTTATGTCTCCAGACTCCAAACAATTCAGTTTTGTCATTAACACTCAGTAGTGCTGCCTGCTGTGCCTTTACTGTGATTTTCTTTCTTGTGGGGTGATGTAAAAGGCAAAGCCAGAGGAAGATATAGCTCTCTTGATTGAAATATTTATTTTTCCTTATTTCCCTATAACTTCTAGCTTACTTTGGGTATTTCATGGAGTTCCCCTTGATAACGTGACAATCATAAAATATTGGGGAATGTGATGGTTGTGCCTTTACCTGCTGTTTTAATTAAAATAAAACTAAATAAGATCTCCTAGAAAAATGTTGGCTAAGGCTTATGATGTGTGTAGTTCTTTCTCAGTGGGCATCCTTTACATAGAATTGATTTAACTGATGAATTTGATGATGCAGGTATTTATCATTTATTGTTCTATCCAGTGCTGTTTCTCTTATTTCCACTGTGGTCTTACCCAAAGCCTGTTGGAACTTCCATCAGCACCAATGCTCTGAATGTCTGGCCTTAAAATGGGCTATTTCTGCTCACTGGTTACAGCTGCAAGTCATTGCTTTAAGTGTCTTAACTGGAGATAAATTAATTACTACTGTTGTAATTTAAATGGTACAATTTGTTTTATTGCGTGCAGTAAATTCTTATCTAGCTCTTCAAAAAAATCACTTTAATTTGTGGCAGGGGAATACTCTGATAGAATCTGGATTTGTCCTCCTTGTTCCCAGCTGGAGTCTCAGACCCCTCAGGTCTGGCTCTGTTGGCTTTGGAATCTCCTGGCAGCTGTGGGGTGGCTTTGGTGCTTCCTCAGGCTCCTTTTTCCTGCCCCAACTGCCCATTTTGATCTTGGTGCCTGGAATCTTCCCTGCTCCTGGGTTTTTCTCCTCCTAAGCTCTGCGTCTGCCTCATCTCCTTGTTTCTCCCTGCCAGCAGTGTTGTCCTTGGGAGAGTTTCCTTCCCAAGTGCTTGGTGCCCCTGCTGGGTTAGAACTGCTCTCCATCACCTGCTGTCAAACAACCTGACTTCTAGGCCTGCTTTTAGTCTTGGCTTTATGAGAATGACTTAGGAAAGGCTGAACAGAAAACCCCTCAAACAGCACTAGAGCTATTAGGGATCCGTGTCTTCCTTAGGAGTTGTTGTAGGAAATGATGATGCCAATTCCAGCATGATTAGATCCCAGACTTAATCTGTGATGCTGATATTTCCACTCAGACATTCTTTTCATCCATTTCTCAGTCTACATGTTCTAATTCCATACTCTATTTCCTCGTTTTGAGCTCTTTTTTATCTTCAATTCAAGATGTTACAAGTTTTCTTTAAAAGGAATTGTCCCAGAAATTCCCAGAAATCACTAAGAAGTTTTGCCAAATATTGGATGTATTAAATTTGAGTTGACAGCTCCATCTATGCAGAATGAAAAGTGGAAAATATCGACTATGACTGGAAATGAGCTGGCACATAAAGATAAGATGCAGATGAAGGTTGAAAAGTTGGCAATTAACACTCTGAGAGATTTTTAAAATGGGGTTTAATGGGCAGTAAAAAAGACTAGGACAGTACTTTTATGGCTTTTATGGGATTCAGTAGGTTGTTGTGCCTGTCTGCAGGCGGGCTGGGAATGAATTCACAGAATCTCAGAGTGGTTTGGGTTGGAAGGGACTATAAAGCCCATCCAGTCCCACCCATGCCATGGTTCACCAGCCCAGGGTGCTCCAAGCCCCGTCCAACCTGGCCTTGGACACTTCCAGGGATGGGGCAGCCACAGCTTCTCTGCCCAACCTGTACCAGGGCCTCTCCACCCTCCCAGGGAAGAATTCCTTCTGCCTCAGGAAGCAGAACAGGCTGAATTTGGTGTGAACTCCTCCTGTTTATTCACACTGACTCCATCCATCCATGCAAGGTGGGAGAAGAAGCTGCTGTTCAGGGAAGGGCTTGAAACAGGCAAAGACTTTAAACTCTGAAGGTGGCTTCAGTGTCAGAGAACGGTTGTGCATCCAGAACCAGCCTCATGTCCTTCCTGGCTCCTTTCCTTTCCTCCTGTGCCTTCCTCCTGTTGGCAGAGGAGCTCTAGGCAGCTCTTCCTGGGACCTGGGCAGGGAAAGCATCTTCCCAGATGGAGAGGGAGCAGGGTCTGCTCCTTGCAGCCCCATCCCTGCCTCTTCCACTTGTGCAGTGCAGGAGTACACAGAGCCCTAAGCCAGGGATAATAGGAACACACATTTCTGCTCCTGCCTTTTGAGGCTGTTACACATAAATCAGTGCCTCGGTCGAGTTTGCAAACCTCGTTTCCTTTCATCTGTTGCCTATGACAAGAAAACCAAGGGCTTAATGTGATATCTCAATAAATCCTCACGCTGCCATCCAGCCATTCCTGAAATGCCATGCAGCTCCCATCGTTTGACACAGTTATCCACTGCAGAGATGGCTCTTGTTTTGTCTGGCCCTGGGCTTGATTCCTTCAATAATTGATATTCCAGACTGAAAACAAAGCTGGGAGCACTGCCCCTTCCTCGGCGTTCCTCCGCCAGCTGCTCGGCACGTTGCAGCTTGAGAGCCCCTGGCAACGAGGGAGCACACAGCCAGTCTGACTTATTTATTTTTCCTGGCAGGAGCCAACGCTTAGTACAAGGATGTCTTTAAAAAAATACACTCCTCCTATGAAAAATGGCAGAGGCACAAAAAGGCAGTAATATCACATAATCTGCATAGTCGGTGCAGGCAAGTGCCAGTGTGTGTTTTCAGCTCTAATCGGGGATCGTAAACACGCAGGGTTTATGTTCTTCTGCTGAAGAATAGCTCCCATAAATTACACACAGAGCAATTTCTTTGTTTTCACTCCGAAGTTTATCTCCTTTTATGTTTAGTAATTAAATGAGGGTTGTGTTGCCGGCTGCACCAAGCAGTGATTGCACGGGGGTGTCACCGCGGTCACTGCGCTGGTCGGTCTGTCAGACACGTGTCACGTCGCTGGGAAGGGTCTCCTGCCCTCCCCTTGTCTCAGAGGGTTCAGCCACTGCTTTTAAATGACCTTCTGCAGGGATTTGTTGCCTGGATTGCCAGGTGCAAAGTCCTGCGTGGCCAGGGGCAGGTGGGCTCTCAGTGGCCAAAACCTTTGGCCACACCAGGCAGGCACTGGCTGCTGTGCCCATGGCACTTGTTTTCACCTGCAGGCATCTGCAATCCCGAGACTTTGAAATTGCTAACCAAGTTCCAGTGTACTAAGAGACCAATATGTTTTCTGTTACAGCCTATTTATTCCCTGAATTCCAACCCAGAATAACCCCAAATGACATCCTTGCCTGAGCAGCAGTGCTCAATTCTCTTTATACATCGAGCCTCAAAGAATTTGCTGCTTTATCTGAGCTGCAGTCAGGTGAGCAGATGCCTCCAGCCTTCAGTGGTCTTCCTTTGGCTTCTTGGTTTGATTTTGGGAGGATTTGCTCTCCTAGTAGGGGGGCAAACTTTGTATTTGGGCCATGCTGAACCCAAGCCATTCAGTGAATTGATGTCAGGGCTAAATTAGCCTGTTCTGTAGGGCCATGGTCAAGTCTAGACCTCCATATCTTTGTTTCCCTATTAGTTTTCTTGGGGAGAAGCTCAAATTTTTATGAAAATAACAAATTTAGGTGCATAACCAGACTATACCGGATCTTGACTCAACTGTGTCGTTAGTTTGGAGTTGCAAAGGAAGCAGTGATATTACTGTTTGTGCAGTCAGGAAGATCCCAAAGGATGCTCATGGGGCATGCTGTGCCTTCACTTGATATCCTGGATGTGATCCCGGCCTTGCTGCTGGGAATAATCCACTGGTAATGGGAGGAAAAGCAGGTTGGGAGTCTGTAAAATCTCTGCTTTGCTGTGTTGTCTCATCGTGTGGGCTCCTCAGCTTCACACCAGCTGAGCTGTTGGGCTTTGCACCACAAGCTGTGGTGAGAAATGGAGCACCCGGAGCCGGCTGTGGGCTGGAGAACTGCTGAGAGCAGCAAGGCTGGAGGCAGGGGCCTTTTCCACACAGCAAAAACGGGATTTATATCGTGAACAGGACACCAGGCGCGGCAGAGGAGTGACTGTGAAGGAATCTGCGTGTCCGGGTTTTCCTCCCTGGGAAGGAAGACAACCTGCGGAGCCGGGAATGGTTTCTGACACCTCGTGTCAAACTTTTGTCAGGGCTCGCTCGTAGCACAGCACAAACGTCCCCCGGAGGGTTTGTGTCTCCTGCAGATCAATTGGCAGCCGGAGGCGAGGGCAGAGCAGCCCCAGGGTGGTTTCAGCACACGCAGCAATGCGCTCGGGCACCCAAGGGTGCCGGGCCAACCTCACCCAGAGTCCAACTGGGCTGCCTGGAAGGGGTGCAGAGCAAGCCCAGCTCCAGCTTTGCTCCTCTGTGGGACAGATTCCAGCTCTGGGCAGCCTGTGAGCTCAGATATGCAGCATTTTCTTATTGTCACATCAAACGTGCAAAGTGTTGATGTATTTTTTTTCCCTCCTTCTCTGCACAGTTCTGGTCTTCCTTACCCGAGCTCTTAGGTCTCCCTGGAGCCTTCCCTTCTCCACACTGAACAACCCCAACTCTCTCAATTCCAGGCAATCTTTTAAAGCAAACACTAAATATTCACATAACAGGGCTATCAAAATGATTGGTGGAGGTTGTTTGGGTTTTTTTTTTCCCTCCCCTAGATGATTTCTGAATTTAACAAAACAGTTAAAAACCATTTCTAAGTCCAAGCATCTCAATTATCCGGGTTGGAAGCCTTTTGCTGGGTAAGAGGTGATGAGGGAATTGTTGTTTTGATAACCTCTATTCCCAGGAATACACTGAGCGTGAGACTGGCTTCTTACCAGCTTTTCAAAGTTAATAAACTTGCTGGTTGTTTTTCTTTTCTAAGTTCTGTTTCCTCCTCTTAAAAACCTCCAATTTGTACCTCTGAAGGAAGGCAGCACATCAGGCAAAGCACTGTTCAGAGTGAGTTCTCCCTGTGAAACACCTGTAGAGAAAACTCTCCTTCTGTCTTGGAAATAAAAGGGATTCATTTTGTAATCTCCAGCAGTGAAAAGTAAAATGTCATTAAGATGCTGATTTTGGAGATCGGGTGGAATTATCTTCAATATTTTCACATTTTTTTGTCTCCTGGACCGAGGCAGTGTTCCCTGAAAACGTGTATTTTGGGAATGGGCCTATTCAAAAGTGAATAACTTTGAATGTTACTTCTCTGTGTCCGTTCAGAGGGTGAAACTGTCTCGATTCATTATCTTGAAGCACTGACCTGGGGATAAAAGCAACTTCCTTGTCACGCAGAATCCCGGGAGCCTTGTTTTCTTGGTGCATCTTTCTGTCAAACTGAGGCAGCAATAAATTATCCCTCATTTCTTTAGGAAATTTATGATCAAAAGTCAGAGGGAGTTCAACGTCCCACTTTGGCTGGCAACTTCTTTTTGCAGCCAGTTGTGTGGTGGAAAGGGGCTGCTTGGCGGGCAGGCTGGGCTGGGTGGGCTGGTGGTGTGCCCTGCTCTGAATTCAGGTCTCTTAATTGACAGCTTTTGCTATCAGGAAAAAAATAAAAGAGTCGAATTGAACATGTAATGGACTTCACAGACCATTTCCATTGGTGATGGATCAGTGATGTAGTTTGGGGAGAAGAGCTGGACTGCCTGAATACCAACTCAAATATCTTTTGCTCTTCAAGTTAGTTTCTCTGTCCCTAAAGCTGGTATATTTTAGGGTTTATAATTTATTGCTTGGCTATATGGGAGAGTCCCTATAACTGTATCTACCTTTATCTGCCAAAGTACTGCATTGAAAATGTCACTTGGCGTGAAATTGGGAATTGTTTTTAAATTGGTTAGTTTTAAGGTAACTGTTCTAGACAATCTTCAGTAAAAGACTCTCTAAAAGAGGATAAATTCTAATTTGTAGGAAGTGCCAGGGAAGTTTCCCTGCTTGTAGCTTTTTATGATGATAATGTTACTCCTTGTTTGGGCAAAGTGCCTCAGAATTTGTGGCACGATGGGCTGGTTTTGTGTTGAGCAAAACTGGATGTTCTCTGAGAGGTGCTGCCTCAGGTGAGAGTTTTGTCATATATCCCTTCATGGAAAAGGTAGAATAATACAGAGTAATCCCTAATTAACACCCTTAATTCAGGCTTGCCTTTAGCCACCCAAATCTCCGTCCCTGGAGATGATTTATGCTGGGACACTATTCAGGTTTTGCAGGGCAGTGCTGGGTTTCCTGGGGGCAAGAGACAGAGAGTGAGGGTTGTAACAGGGTGGTTGGTGTGCCTTAGTTAGTGGCTGGTAATTAAAAATCTTTATTTATGGCCGTGCTTTTCTGCAGGGGAAAATTGTGCTCTGCTGCACGTGTTCAGGAGGTGAAGGGACACATCCTGCATTTGGGAATATCCGTGTTTGGGACGGATTGCTGCTTCCACAAGGCTGCTTTTGGTGGTGACAAAGGTGTGCAGGGAGTGCTGCCACACAGTAAAATATTCAAGGAGTGGGTGCCTGTTATTAAGTGACTATTTTTGGACAATCCAGGCTCTCTAAGCAGGTTTTAAGCTGTGGCATTAGGTTCTGCACGAAGATAAAGTGGGTTTGGCTCTTCCAGTTGCTTCTAGGCTAACAAATCAGAAACGGATGGTGTCATTAACAGTTATTTCTATGTGTCTTCAGTTATATCAGCAAAAAAGGCTCTCCCTATGTGCCCCACAACTGACAGAGCTGCCCCACAGCCAGTTTTGGGGGGGATATGTAGTATGAGCATAAGTTTAGGGAGCTGTACTTAAGCTCTAGTTTAGATAATTCATGCGGTGGGCACTTCCTGAGTTGTTCCATCGACAATCTTTGCTAATATTGTTAGAATTAGATTTGTCTTAATCTGATGGATGCAATCCTTGCTTCCCTTGCATCCCCCTCGACTGAGGCCCGAGCTGTGACAGGTGTGGGATGACAAGGAGGAGGCTCAGGCTCAGATCACACCCAAGACCCACCAGCCTGACAAATATAAATGACTGGAGTGAGTTGGGAACTTGCATCTGTTGAGGTGCTGTGACTTCCCTGATGCAGTGAAATGAAATCTCTGTCTGGTGGATGTGAATAAATGCCCAAAGGGGGAGACACAGTGTGAAAACTGACATTGTTTCCTCCATCTTTTTCTTAGATAATTAATTTTTTGAAGCATTTCCTTCCCATTTATCATGGGCACGTCTCGGGAACACGCTGTGTGTGTGTCATTGTTTTACCAGGCACAAAGTGCCTGTATATATTTAGTAATGTGGGAATTGTGTGTAAATGCAACTCCAGAAGGGATAATTTCAGCAAAGAAGCTGGAGATGGATCAGGATCTGACAGACGTGCTGTGACAGGGAGGAGAGCTCAGTGAGGTGCCACCAGCACGTGCCCACTGCCCTTCATCTCCCCGAGCCTTCAAATTGCCTTCTTTTCTCCTCCTTACACAAAAAGGAAGGCTAATATTTACCTTGGGACTTAGAACAACAGCTCCCACAGCAAAAAAACCCCCTGTCTTTCGACTGCTGAAAAACTGAGCAATGCGCACATCAAAAAAGTATTGCTGGAAAGGTTTGCACTTTTGGGGCCACATTTTCTGGGCACCTTCTATTTTTGGAGGTTCAGCTTCGCAGGTCACTGACTCCGTCTGCCAAAGAGGGTCTGTGCCTCTCCCAGCACACAGGCCTGGATTCAGCCGAGTAGTAAGAGCTGGAACTGGGTTAATAATCTGAGGTTTTGCTGAATCTGGGCCACAACGGGTGTTCAGGAGGTGGGAGCTGCCCATGCCAGGGATGCTGCTCCTCTGGAATAACACTGTTTAATTCCCTTCGATCAAGCAAGTTTCTTTGATTTAGGGGGAAAAAACGACCTTGTTTGCCTGTTACATGACAAGAAACCTCGTTGCTTTTCCCCCTGACTGAAGCTGAACAGCTTCTTTAACCTTCATTTATAGAAGCTGGCTCCGTGCTCCAATTCAGTGGACCAATCTGAGTGACTTCCAGTTCCCAGAGGCTCAAAGTTATCCCAGTTTTTTGAATCAGATGGGGAATGACCTCACCTTGCAACCAGCAACAATAGGAATCCCAGGGTTTGGAATTCTCTCCATCCCCTTCCAAATATTGGTGTTTCTGGAAGCAGAACACATACTGTTTCTGTCCTCAATATCCAGATTCCAATTTAGCTTATAAATTGCCTAGGGAACATCAGGAGTGGGCTGTGTTTGGAGAGATGGGAATGGATAATAGTGTTTTAGTGTAGCTTTTCAGACACCTTTTTAGTATTGTTACTGTGGGTGGGCCTTTTCTCTTGGGTAACAAGTGAGAGGACAAGGGGAAACGGCCTCAAGTTGCACCGGGAGAGGTTCAGGTTGGATATCAGGAAAGATTTCTTCGCTGACAGAGTGGTGAAGCACTGGCACAGGCTGCCCAGGGAGGTGGTGGGGTCACCATCCCTGGAAATGTTCAAAAATTGTGTAGATGTGGCACTTCATGATGTGGTTGGTAGGTGTGGTGGTATCAGTCAAAGGTTGGACTTGATGACTTTGGAGATCTTTTCTAACCTTAACGATTCTACTAAGGCTCATGAAGCACCTCCTGACCACATCTTTGATGGATACAGATCTTCTTGTATGTGTGCATTAGAAAATATCTTCACCTTGGGCAAAAGAAGTTTTGTTGAACCTTAGGAAACTTTCTGTGGCTTTTTTTCTACCTTTTTTTTTCTTGTATAGATGAGTGGAACTTGAGTTTATAATAAACCTTTGTGCTCAGGTTTTGCTGGGTCAAGTTTGTTTAGACTTGACCCTGCAAAATGCATCAGTGTAGGTGTTCCTGCCTGCATTTGCCATATGCCCTTTTCCTTAAACACCCAAACAGTTGGTGGCACTCAGTGCTCTGGTCTGGGTGACAAGGTGGGGATGAGTCAAAGGTTGGACTCGATGATCTTGGAGGTCTTTTCCAGCCTCTTGTTTTGTGCTCTCAGCAGCTGAACAGCCAAAGCTCTGCTCTCCCTCCTAAGCCTGAAGATTATTTTTATGCTTCTGTACTGCTGTTGAAAAAGCTCGGTAGTTCTTCGGAGGTTTTTGGCCCCACGAATTAATGTCAGCGTTGAGGAAGGCAGTGAATTCCCCTCAGGGCTTTGCTCTTGCCCTCGGGTCGCACCTGTGGCAGCCCCAGGGTCGGCACCACCTTAAACCTTCCGACTCCCACATTCGTGCTGAGTGTTCTGTGCTCGCCCTGAGCTCTTCTTTGCCGAGGTGATTAAAAGATGCCTGTTGCTGTCTGGATGTGCCGCATGCTTCATTAGCGGTGATTTATTTGGGAGCTGAGTGGAATTGGCACTCTGCAGCACACCAACGTGCGGCAGGAGAAGGGGACAGGATTCCTAAGGCTTCTTTCTTGCTGCTGCTGCTTCAGTGCTTGGGGGTCTTAAGCGTGTTTTGCAAATTTTCCTTCAGAATATTCACTAAGCTGTGAGTTCATAGAATGCAAATTTATCCACGAAGTATTTTTCACATTCTGAATGTATCCATATACCTCAGCTTAGGATTTTTATTTCTATTTTGGGTTTAGTTTTGGTTTTCAGAATTACTAATCGCTAAACACCCCGGTGAAATTACTGACAGAGCCATGCCCGCTAACTCAGAAAAATTCACCACAAATATTTTTGCTGCACACGTTTTTCTGCCTCCCACCCAACTGCAGTCAGAGTTCCTTCACCAGAATCCAATTAGGAACAAAGGTGCCTTTCAAAAGAACCTGCAACGGCTGCACTGCCAAAAGGGAAGTTAAAAAGGCATCTGCACATGTGTGTTGGCACGGGGTTCTCTAATGGGCTGCACTTCCAAACTGAAGCACAGCAATCTCATTTTCATCTCGGAAAAAAATAGCTTGTGTAGTGCTGAAACTATCTGTGCTTCCTTCTAGAAATAAAATACTAAACTTTGCAAGTTTCCAGGCCTCATATTCTCCTGCGGAAGCAGCACAAACTCCCCTGGGATTTTATAGGCAGAAAACATTCAGGGATGGGAAGGATCTTTTCAATTATCCATCTTTTGCTCGTGCACAAATGTTGCCTTTCCTAAAGTCATTGCCATAAAAAGTCAATGTGTTTGAACAGTTTTTACAGCTCTGAACAAAGGCCCTGCTGACGTGAATAGCAGTGATGTTTACAGGAAAACTTCCTGAGAATTGGACTCATTCACATGTGAAATAGGAACTATCCTGAGAAATGGAAATGCAGGCAGAGCTTGAAAATGCACCTTATTTTAACCTTAGGAAAATATTTTTAATGGTGATCATCTAATTTACTTTTCACTGTTTTCTATGCTAAGACAGGCTTCATTTCCCGCCGGGAAAACTTTCTGTAACATTTTGGCCTGTGTTAGACCTCAGATTCTAAGATTTTTATGCTTCATCCCCGAGTGTCTGGAAGCACCATCCTCAAAGCCCGGGGGATAAATGGAGGAATTTTGCCTGACTTCGATTGGATCTGGAGGTTTACATGTTTAGGGTTTTTAACCAAAAGTCAGGTAGAACAGTTTCTCGCCCCTGGCTCTGCCTGCAGACAGAGATCTGTGTGCTGTGGATCCCCAGGGCTGAATTTTGGTGAGCCCTGTGGCACGCTGACAGCTCACAGACCGGTCTGAGGGTGCTTTCCATGGGCTCCTGGCAGTAGGTTATGTTGATAAGTGCTCTACCTCTTGTGTCTTTAATTAGGTATCAAAGGCTCGGAGTGATTGCTCTGTTTCAGCAGCTCGTTGCAGAGACTGAGGGGAATAATTGTAAAGTATCTCCTTGCAGGGTAATGAAGAGGAGCTTTAGAAGTGACACGATGGGTTTATGGATGGGGATAACTCGTGGGAAAATGAGAATGGGGAAGAATTTCAGCAGCTGCTGGTGAATACAGGATTTATCTCAAATTTCACTTCTACTGGTGTAGAACCAAGAGCAGCTTCCTTTTGTGGAAATCTCTTGTGGAGGTGCTGTTATAACCAATAGAATTTGGTTGCATTCGGTGATTTTAGAGGTCTTTTCCAACCTAAATGATTCTGTGAATTTGGTACTTAGAGGAAAACTGGGATTTTTCCATTACATGGGGTAAAAAAACACATTTCATGAGTTCACAGAGTGTAACTGCTTAACTCTGTCAATCAGTAGAAAGGTCTGGGATGACATTTTCCTCCCCAAATTAATAATTAATACTCTAATCATTCCCTTAAGTTATTAGTTTTCATTGATTGGTCCTTCCTGCTGACCCCCAGCAAGCCTCATCAGCCTGTGTGAGAACAGATGAATATGTGCAATTAATCTCTACCCCTTTCAAAGCTGCACCTTCAGATCAGATTCTTAGTCTTGTCAGTGCATTGAACCTGACTTTATTAGAAGAATCTCACCAATTTTAACTCACAAAAGCAGGCAGAGCCCTCTCATGATACCCCTTCACATGGTATTAGTCGTGCAGTTTGTCTTGTAAGCACAAAGGCCCCTTAACTTCCAGCCTTCAGCGAGATGAATAAATTATAAGAGTGTGTGTCTGACTTGATTTATTTATTTTTAATATTTAAATGTCTGCTCTGGAAAAGGTTCCTTTTACAAGAGAAGGCTTTTTTTCTTCCCCCCCTTGGGTTGCTTGGAGGGGGATGGTGGTACTTTGCGGGGAAGGTCTCAAATTGTCTGCCTACAAATTCTATTTATAAGCTGTAATAGAGTGTGAGGAAAAGATCAGGTTTTACCTGGAGATGTTTTTAGGTTGGTTTTTTAAAAAGAATTTTAGAGCAGTGAGGATGGGGGTGAAATGGGAAAAACATCCCCCTTCCCTGAGCAGTGTGGGAACACTTCCTACAAAGTGTTGCCTTGCAGAGACGGCGCCCTTCCCGTGCTGGATGATGTTTGTAGAGAAAAATTAGAGTAATTCTCATAAAGTTAGAGAATTACTCTAATTTTTCTCTTAACTTGATCTACAGAACTCACTAATTACACCAGATTGCCCCAGAGAGGCAGGGAGTAAATCTGCTGATTGCAAAATTGAGAGGCACGAGAAATCTCTCAACACCCGAGCAGAAGATGCAGACATGGATTCCAATTCTTAACCCTCCCCTGGTACTCAGACAGCTTGGATGGTCACAAATCACTCCTCAGATCGATTGAAAGTTAAATATTGGAAAACGTTTCTTTGCTGATTTCACTCGCACCTTTCCTGGAGAGGAAAACCGAAGTGGAAGCAAACCAAAGGAGCAGCAACCCTGACTCTCCTGGGAATCTCTCTTTTCTCTTGCAGACTAAAGGCGGCCTAACATTTCCGAGGAGCCCCATTCTCTGCTGGAATCGCTGGGCTGGTCTCCTGTGAGCCGGGGGGCTGAAGATGAGGTTGCTCTGGGAGCTGCTGGTGCTGCAGTCGGTCATGGTGTGCCTGGCAGGTGAGGTGGCACGTTTCAGCTTCGCGTTGGAGAGCCCCAGCGCGTCTCACGCTGCTGGGATGTGCATGCCAGGGATAAAAGGGCAAAAGAGGGCCCTGTTTGACAGCCAGTGTTGTGGAATACGGTGAGTGGATCAAGCTGATGCTCCTTCTCCCGGTGATCAGTGTCTCTCATCCCAAGTACAGCGTTTCAAAGGACTCCTCTGCCCCTTTTCCACTTGAAAGTTGCTGTTGATGGAAGTTGTTTTCCCGTGTTCTCTGTTAAGTGTTTCACTGCTCAATTAAACCTTTGTGGAGTGTGGCTTTAAATCCCATTAAAGTGGTGTTGTGTTGCAGCTCAGCCCTCGCTCCATTTAACAAATAATTAGAATAACATATTTCAGCTAGGGAACCATCTTCTGGAACTGCCCTTGTTTAACCTTTTCAGCCCTGAAAGTTGCAGTGTTCTCAGCATTCCCGGAGAAGGGAAGTTTCTGAGGAACGTGCCTTTGTCCTGGAGCTGGAACAGTTCTTGAAGAACATTTTGGATTTGCAGAGGGTTGGCAAAGCTTGTTCCGGAGCCCTGTTGACCTTGACCTGGGCAAGGAGTTGGTTGCAGGGAACTATCTCGACCATACCAGGCTGTCAGAGGCTGTTTTGAGTCTTTCGCTCCCTGCTGTTCACTTAACCCTTGATTGTTTCCTCCTTAAAGTGGCATTATTATTCTTTAACATGTACTTTGTTCTGAGAGAAGGTTTAAAGTTTTAATTACTGTTTATACCACCTGCTGCTTGCTCAGAATGTTTTACTGCTCTGCTTAGTGACTTCTGCTTTCTTACCTTTTATATGTGCTCACTGTCAGGGTACTTTTTCAGCATTTTAGGTGATAGCAAACTACTTAGAATAGTGTTTACTTTCTTCTGCTGAGCTCCACTGAACATAAAGCCACTTTTATTCCGGTACTTAGGGGTACCTATTTTAGAAATTTGGTTCCAAGTCTTTCTAAATGTGCTTTGACAGTTTCTGAGCTGGCAGAAAATTGGATGCAGAGAGATTCTGCAGCGCAGAGCCCACACGTGTTTCAGGAATTGCAACCTTGGGGAAGTCAGGCTGTGGGAATGCATCGACTCTGAGCCTTTAGTTCAAGCAAATAAGCAAAATAGTGGGAAAACAAAAGCGTGAAAAAGACTTTTACTGTCAGTTCTAGACTTAAAGTATTTATTGCAAAATGGCCAGGGTCAGCAAAATAAAGTTTCAGGAGAATGTGTTGGGGGGGAGGTTGTCCTTATCTTTTACATCTGTTACTGATAAAAATGCATCTCATCAGCACTGGCTTTTCCCACACCATTCAGCAACAGGTTTTTTTTCTCCTCTTTGCAGTGCACTGAGTATCTTCAGGCGTCAGATTCTCTGTCCTGTTGAGGGAGATTTAGGGACATATGGGGAAAGAAATACCACGAATTTTGTGCAAGTTTTCTCTTTGGTGATGAGCGAGGAAGTTGTTTCCTTCTGCTTTTCCATTTGGGCAGAGTGCTGTTAGTAGGGGATGCTCTTGCTTTGCTTCCCAAGCTGTGTTTTGTCTGTGGTGTTAGGAGCACACACATCCCGCTGCTGAACAGTCTGAAGTTAAGGACGAAACTTATATTTCCATGTTGATCTCTTGATGCACCTTGTGAAAAAATATTAATAATTGAATTCTGCAAAGGTAAAAAAGGTCAAAATAGCGTGCAGAAAGTTGTCCATAGAGCTTTTGTAGTGCTTAGTGGATCCTTAAAAGACTGGGAAGCTTAAATATTGAGTTACCTGTGAAAAGAAAGTTCAGCCTGAAAATGGAATACTCGTATTTGGTTCTGATCAGTGTCAGGCACGCAGATACTCTTGTCTTTGTCTCTGCTGCAAAGAGCAGCACAGCTGGTGAAGGATGAGTTTTTTGGGGTGTTGCCCTGACAAAGCCCTGTGGAAGTGAATGGTCCCCCCATCCCTGTGCAACAGTGACCCCTCTGCTCCTTCTGGGACAACTGGTGAGCACCAGCTGCCACCAGTCCCATCACTACTTGGGCTCTTTTTTGGCGTGTGTGCATCCTAAACGAACATCTGTTCCCTAGAAATCGCATAAAACTTCCCAGCTCAGATCATTAAACAGCTGTCAAAGCCAGAGCACGTGTCATTAAGGGTCCCAGTTATCCACCCCTGCCAACACTCCTGGAGAGGAGGGACGTGCCGGAGCTGCTCCCAGTCCACAGGGGATATTGCTATTGATTTTGTGTACTGGCTGGGCAGATATTACAGCTCTGCACAGCTGGATAAAACACTTGGATAGAACCTTAGATCAATGCCAGCTCGCAGAGGGGCAAAACTACTAATAATTTCGGGAGCTATCCCCCCTCCCTGGAATGGGCAGCAGCACCACTAAAGGTCTTTCTGAGCCACCACCCCCTTTCAATCCATCCCCCAAGCTGGGACCATATTTGTCAGACTCTCTTTCCTTGTTGTTTTGAGGTTGTACTGCTAAAAAACTACTGATGCTTTCTTTGGCCTTGATATTTGATGTGTATCAATTATGAGGTTCTGATTACATTTTCAGAAGTTTTCAGCTCTGGGAAGCAGTAGCTGCAAATTCATTCTTTGGTGCCAAATTGCCCTGGTTAGTTCAGGCTCTTGGCTTCCTTAAATAGCAGCTGTGGTGCTGATAATTTCTAAGTTTTGGAGATAAGACGAGAGGTGGGACAGGCTGTGAAAAGTAACACAGAGCTCTTCAAGTGGTGGCCTTTTTAAGAAATGCTCTCCCTTGGGCAGCCCCACGTATCCCAAAAAGCCATTTGTGTACAGCCTGGGAACAGGGATGGAAACAAAAGCCGTTGCACAGGATGAGCCAAAGCAACCACATTGATGAAGATGTGACATAGTCTGTGTGCCTGGAACGTGCTGGACAAGTATGAAAGGAAATTTTCTGTGTTTTTCTGACTTTTATGCCATCCTTTGCCTCATTAACTTCCTGGAGCAGGGAGTCTCAGTGCTGAAGTCATATTTGCATGTTAATGAGCTGCAGTCACACAGACACATTAATGTCTGAGTGTGCATATGCATATTTTAGAGGGGAATTTAACCCATGAAGATCCCCTCACGTTTTGACAGAGGTGTGGTTTGAGCTGGGCTTAAACCACAAATAAGGACCATGAGGCCACTTACTCACCTCACCCCCACCCCGGTGCAATGGGGAGGAGAATCAAAAATAAAACTTGTAGGATGAGATAAAAACAGTGTAATAAATGAAACGAAGTAAAATTGAATAATTAGAGTAAATTATAATAATGATAATGAAAAGTACAAGTGATGTACAATAAAATTGCTCATCACCCACTGAACGAGGCCGGACCCCAACCCCGATCTGCCCCTTCCAGGTGACTCTCCCAGTTTATGCATTGAGTGTGACTGGAATATCCCTGTGGCCGGTTTGGGTCACCTGTCCTGGTTGTTGTCCCTCCCGTCTTTTTTTTGTGCTTCTCCTCAGTGGCAGAGCCCGAGACACAAAAAAAGCCCTTGACTTTGGATAAACACCACTTGGCAACATACAAAGCATCAGTGTGTCCTCAACATTATTCTCTTCCTGAGTCCAAAACACAGCACTGCACCAGCTACTGAGGAGAAATTAACTCTATCCCAGCCAAAACCAGGACAGACAGAGATTAAAAAAACAGAACCTTTTGTAGCTCCAAAACAGGGGTTTAAGTGGGTTTTCTTCGTGGGCTTTTGGCCTGCTGTCAGTACAGGGGAGCCTGTCACTGGTGTCGTGATATCCCAGCAACACCCACCCTTAATTCCTCAAGTCCAGGGACAGGAGCATGTTTTTCAACATCAAATTTATCATATTTGTGAATAAGGTGGAATAAAGCATCGCTTCACTTCTTATCTCCTGAAAAATGCCTTTCTTAAATGTGGGCAGATGACACAATAGCAGAAGTCAGAACACAAAGAAAAATATTTCTGTAGAGCTTATATTCAATGCAGGCTTGTTGGTTTGCATTTTTTTGGTAGTTGTGGTTTGGGTTTTGTTTTTTTTTCCAAAACTGTTTTTTACAGGAAAATATTCTTAGAAATGCCTGTCCAGGCATTCTTTCCCCTTTTGTCACATGCTGATACAGCATAACCAACACCTCAGCAGTGGTTCAGACCAGAGTATTTAGAGCATGGCTATGTAATTCATGGGCAAAAAGACCAAAATTTTTCTGCATTTTGAGGCACAAAAATCACCATAATTTCCATCAATACATTCCAATGAAATCAGGCATTCAAGTCTGTTAAAAATTAAAACTCAAATTTATAGAAAGAGGAGCATTCACAGGCCTGTCTGAATTCCTGCTTCTATCCAAGCAGCTGTAGGTTACATACAGAAGAAATTCAGGTAGTTTCATATAGTCTGAATATAAATAAGTAAAGCCAGAAGAAGTGTTGTACATATTAAATGTTGGTCTTCTATAAACGGTGCCGCAGTTCAATTTGTTCAGCATTTCTTTTCCCGGCGCCGTGTAGTTCCCGTGGCTGGTGCTTTGACGTTACTGGGCAGCTGCAAAATGATTAATCTGTTGCAGCCCCATAATTAATAATTAATTAATTTATATTTTGGTCAGTTCCGCAGCACTTTGCATTTCTGGCCCCGACTGCCTAATTAATGTTTGCACAGCACTTGGAGCAGACGGAGCAGGGAACGACTCCTGTTAATGCACTCGCTCCTCAAACGTGACCCAGCCCTTGGTGTGCTGCTGGAGAAGCGTTTGCAGATCAGATCTTGCCTTTAAGACTTTGGTTGGGTTTTTTTCTGATTATTCCAGAGGGGGTTTTTTTCGTTCGTTTCAAACTGTTGTATTTTTAAATGCTCTGGGAGGAGATGTGGCCCCCCCCAACCCTCTGCTCCTCACCCTGTCGGCACCATCTTGTAGGGAGGTGACACTGGCCATGGGTGAGCAGGTCGTGGACCCATTTGTCCTTTAGTGGGGATAATCAGGATGACAGATGGGGCAGGACAGGGCACATCCTCTTGCCAAGAAGCTGGACCCATCCTCTTGGCACTGCCCTTCTGCTGTTTATAAATACCGACAAGAGCCCTCTCAGTTATCTCTCCTCCAGGCTCTCAGGCTTGTTGTGGGTTTTTGGGGCTGTCCTGTGCAGGGTCAGGAGCAGGACTTAATGATCCTTGTGGGCCCATTCCAGCTCAGGGTGTTCTGTGGTTCTAAAGAGGCCCAGCACCCTCAGCCTTTCCTGGTGAGGGAGATGCTCCAGTCCCCTCATCATCACCTCCAGGAGCTCCGTGTGTCCCTTGTGCTGGGGAGCCCAGAACTGGACACAGAATTGCTGGTGATCTCTCACCAGGGCTGAGAAGAGGTGCAGGATCACCTCCTGTGACCTGCTGACAATGTTTTCCCTCGTGTCCCAGGACAGCACTGACCTTCTTGGCCACATGGACAGCTTGCACGTGTCCTTGAGCTTGAGTTATGGTTATTGTGAGAAAATGACCCCATCTACAGAGACTTCAGGCTTTAGTTTAACGTCCTGATCTGCAGAGTCCTCAGGGGTGAGGTTTGTGAAATCGCCACTCTGCCCAGGGCCAGCTTAAAATGCTCCTCCTGTCTCCCCACCAGTGGGTGCTGAGGTCATGGGGGTGAAAACACAGGTCACTTGTGCAGGGAACAGCCCTTGCTGTGGAAAACTGTGTGGATTTTCAAATTTTCTTGGGTTTATCCATTTGCTGGGATTGTCTGGATTCTGGTATGACATTAAATCCCCTAAGACTGGTAACCACTGGTTGAATTCCACCTGTATCCCAAGCAACACTACTACCAGTTAAAAGTAGTAATAATAGTTAATAGTAATAATAACTAATAATAATGTGGGTTTGTTTATCAAGGCATAGAGGTTTGAAGCCAGAGGACTTGTAATTCTAGTGTGGGGCAGCTGATGGAGACTAAAAGGGAATGGTTTAAACTAAGGGGGTGAAAAAAGGGAGAAAGGGGGAAAACTCAGAAGGGAAGAATTGTTGGAGGTAAGAGAGCACCGGGATATGAAAGATTAAATCTGAAGGGGACAAAAACTCATTTAAACTGAAATCAGAAGACTTTTATGTGCCAGAGTGGGATTCTACGTATCACTCAGTTTACATGGGTGTAAAGGAAAATGTAATTTATGCTTATTTAGTGGTAAGTTTTCCTGTGATTGCAGAGGATTTGACTCAGCCTCACAAGAGGTCTGTGCCCATTTTACACTCCTGATCTGTCAGCAGTGAAGCCCTTCCTACATGTGACCTGGCTGATTTAAGCCATAATTTCCCAAATTACAAAGTTAGAGACCATATCAATGCCATTTTGTCATTTCTCTTTTCTATGCAGATGATTAGGTATATTATGTTTTTCTCATAAGTCCATCTGGACAAGTTTAATTCCATCTTTCTCAAAAGTTATGGAGGTGAGATGATGCACTTTAAATAAAACAGAGACTATCCAGACATTTTTATAAGCAGATGTTCCATGTATCTGACTGTGTATTGATCCCCTGTGTGTTTTATATGATGCCTCTATTCAATTTAGCTCCTTTGCATTTGAATTAATGTGCAGGTATTGAAATTAAATCTCATTTAGGGAGTCACAGAAATACCTACTTTTCCATACATCTATCAAATTAGGGAGGATATGGGCCCAAACCACTTATTTATTGCCAATAAAAATGGACTTTTATGGCAAAATTTGAGGTGATTAGCCTGTTGCTTTAGAGGCAAAATACTTCGTGATGCTTAGAAAATCTAAATGTTTTTGGAAAGGGACTTAATTTTGTAAAAACTGTGTGGTCTTTGAGGAGGACAAGAGGTAAGAGATGTGGTGCAAAGTGAAATCTGCTGGACCAGGCACCAGGGCTTGGAGCTTGTGTTTGCTGCTGGTTGTCTTCATTTGCTGGGGAAAGTCTGGTTTAACTAGTCCAAACCTTGCCTCTGTGTAAGGATTGAATCCCCTGAAACTTCCCTGTTCAGGCACAACATTTCTGTCCCTTTTCACCCCACTTTTGTGGGGATTTTTTATCATTTAGAGCAGCACAGGAATGAGGGAACAATTTTCCACTCAGACTTTTGGGGTTAAATCTCTTGGTTTGGCCTCCTGCCCCTCCCCTCGTGCAGTGGAGCATTAACTGGCTGAAAATGATGTTGGCAGAGATGATTATTACTTGGATAAAGGTCTTCCAGCTAAGCAGCAATCAAGGGAGATCATCCAAACGGAATAAAAGGGGAGAGGGTCAATTCAACCTCGATAATTACAGCACTATAAATTTGGGCAATAACAGAATTAGGCTTTACTGACATATCAATGAGTACATGGGCTGGCAGAGCGTTGCTGGCTGATGTTTTCCATACAGAACATGAGACTTTTCCCTGCCTCTGCATGTTTTTGTAGGGTCTCCCCTAGAAATTCATGTTCCCTTCTGCAGGCAGGCACTGGTTGTCACAAGTGCTCCGGGTCTTACAGGATTTGGGCCATTAAACAGAACAGATGCTGGTGTATTTTTGCAAGTTTGTGCTCAAAGTCAGTCTGTGGCAAATAAGTGGCTGCTCCAATAAATACTCTTTTAATGAATAGAGCACAGAATGCCGTGGTGCAGCTCGTTCATCTGAGCATTGTTTAATGCTGCTTTATTGAAGCATTTGTCAAATGCTGTCACAGGCTGTGCTCTGAAATTAAGGATATGCTCATGACAGCCCTGCACTGACTCATTATTTCAAGTTTTAGAAAAGATTTCCTGTGTATTACCATGAAAAAAAGAAAACCTTGCGCATCATCCTTTCAGTGCTTGTTTGTTTTTCCTTCTGTATCTATCTGGATTTTTTTTTTCTGCAATAAGATATAGGGATTTAACTTCATAAATCAGGCTAAGACACAATTGTTAAATAGTCTATATCATATTAATTAGGCTGTGAAGCAAGGCAAGCATTACAGCCATTTATAATGGAGTAGTGGAGAAGTTGCTAATCAATGAGACAGGCAACTAATTAGCCAGGCAGCAGTCAGCATCTTCAGCTGAAGCTGGTGACTTTAAACTTCATTAAACTTCCCAGGTGTGGGGGAAAGTATGAAAAATAGAGCTATTTTAATATGTTGATGTGTCTTAATTCCACTTTTCTGAGTTTAAATGCCTCAAGATTGTATCTGTTTTAAGGCATATTGTCATTTATAAAACATCCCGTGTTTGTTTTGAAGAGCTGAAAAGAAAATAATCAGCTTGTCTGGGAAAGCTTTGTATGAGTTTGTCCAGTGCTTGTTGAGTAGAGCATCAATTTATGCCTGAAATTCCTGCTATCCCATCTTTTAATTCATACTTTCTAAGCCTTCATAGTTTCCAGAGACATCCCTGGCAAAATTCTGAGTGTGATCCTTGGTTGTACTTGCTTAACAGGGATAATGTAACGGCTGTTCAGTGAGACCTGGAAGAACAAATTATCTCTGCCCCTCCAAGGTCTCTGCCTGTGTCAGCAGATGACAGGAAATGCTCACTGAGAGCCAGATCAAGCTTTATTCCTGTAGCATTCACTCTCCTTCTGTTTTTATGTGGCCCACATGAAATGGCATTTTCTGAGGGTTCACACTGTGTGGGCTTTGCTAGAAGGCACCTGAAGAGGGACTTGAAAGAAGGCAGGTTTTTAGTTGGGCTTTGTGGGATATGAAGGCAGGGAGCAATGCAGAAGATAAAAGGGGGCTGGAAGCAGCTGGATGCTCAGGTGGAATGAAGATGAGAAATATACACTTCCTCAGCAACGGAAAAGCTGTTTCACATATGGATTCTATGTGATAAAAGTGACAGTGCTGTTGTATTTTTGAGTTTTGCTGCTGAAGTCCGTGTTGGGGTGGTTTGGCACTGACTGGACGTGTGATGTTCTTCTGCCTCTCCCAGTTGTCATGGTTTTGTGATCCCTCTGGATGCAGATCCAGTGCCTGTGGTGTGTCAGTCGTTCCAACCTGCTTTTTGGTGGATGCACAAGTGCCCTGTGACCAAAACCCACAGAAAGGCAATACAGGCAACTCTGAAATTATAAACAGTATTGAAAGGGGCGATACTTAATGACAATTAAAGTTAAAAAAGCAGGAAGAAAGGCTTAAAGAGAGACAAGCTTTGGTCTTGTGGTTTTCTTCCCGAGGCAGAGAAGCATCTTTGAAAGAGGCAGAGATGTGGGAGCACAGCTCAGGCAGAGGAGTGTTACATCTACCAGTATAGAAATGATGACTAACATGACAGGGCTGAAAGAATAATTGAAACAGACTCCCAGAAATATCTCTTATGGCCCTCAAAATGGGGAGAGCTGGAGCAGGGAGGGCTTGATAGGGACAAGCTGAGAGGTCCAGCTGTAACCAGGACGCAGGGTGAGAGCGAGCTGGGAGATGCTTTTGCCAGGGTGTGTGTGTTTGCATGTGTTTGGTTTCTTCAGTCCCTGTGGGTTGGGAACACTGAAGCACTGGAGGAGAGAAAACAAGTGTGAAAGGCAGCCCAGCACATAATCAAACTGTTCCTGAAATACGTGTTCCTCCACTGGAATAAACGCGCCCTCGTAGCAATATCAAGATGATGCCTCTTGTGAGTCAGGAAGCCCAGCTGGGATTCTCAAGTCAAGTGGCCAAGAACAGTTACCAGCAGTGGCTGCGTCTCATTTTGTAAACTGGAAGAACTGTGCTGATTCTTGGGTTTTCATGTAGTGGATTCCCCATCCCCTTTCCAGAGAGGGAGAAAACAGGCACTGGGTCCTTGTTAACCTCACTAGTGCGAGCTACTCATTTCAAAATATGATAATGAACTTCCAGCATCTGCAAGGCCTTTCCTTTTCTTACTTACAAGCTCTAAATAACATGGTACATACTGTGAAACCTGTGTCCTCTTCTTCCTTAGAGAAAAGCAGAGGTTCTCTGTGTATTTTCTCACCTGTAATATCCTCATGATAACACTCTTCAAACAACTATCTGGTAAATAATCTGCATGGAATTTTCCCAAGTTTATTAATACTGACTTTGCTTCGTTCCCTTTAACAGTCACATTTCTTGTCTCTCTTGCATTCCTACACAAGCTTGCATGCTTGCTTTTTTTCTTGGATTTTGTTGATACGTGAGGAGAGAATTTGGAAGTTATTCCCTAAAGAAAGGCAGTGGAGAGACGTGCCATCAGTTAGTGGGAGGAGGGAGACCCTGCTGCTTTCCCATGTAAATTATGCGAGTCCTGGAAGGAAGCCAGGCATTCATTTTGTTAAAATGGGGTTTGATAATTGAAACTAATTTAACATCGACCCCATTAAGTTGCATTTTATTGCTCATTTAATATGCC
Organism: Pseudotriccus pelzelni; assembly: GCA_035584735.1. Classification (NCBI taxonomy): domain Eukaryota; kingdom Metazoa; phylum Chordata; class Aves; order Passeriformes; family Tyrannidae; genus Pseudotriccus; species Pseudotriccus pelzelni. The sequence continues at coordinate 1,947,078 of JAWMRA010000023.1, read as the reverse complement.
TGTCTCACAAGCTCCCAGGACTGGGAAGCGGCTTCCGAATGTGAGGTTTCTAATTCATCAAAGCTCCGGCCACGCAGGTAAGCGTGGAGTTTGGCCTGTGGGATGAGCAGCAATGTGTGCAGCAGGTGGCGTGCCCGCGGGCAGGGAGGCGTCTTCATGCCGAGCTGTGCACCAGGAGCGCTTGGGATCAGCACTGATGTGAGTGGGTTGGGCTGAACGCCTTGAGTTCGGGCAGGTTTGCTGTGGGAAGATGCTTTGTCTGGAAAGCAACCTCGTGGAGGGTCCGGCGTCGTTTCTGCAGCCCATCAGAGCCTTCCTCGCCGCTCCCTGCAGGGTCCTGCCTCCCCTGTACTGCTTGGGAAAGAACAGGTTTTCAGACCTGAAAACCAACCCCAGTCCTCCAATAGTGCAACTCAAAATCATGGAGTCATTCGGGTTGGAAGGCACCTTAAAGCTCATCTTGTTCCTTTCCACTACCATGGGCAGGGACACCTTCCATCAGCCCAGGTTGCTCCAAACCCCATCCAACCTTGTCCTTGAATTCTTCTGGGGGCAGAGCAGCCACAGCTTCTCTGGGCAACCTATTTTTGAACATAATATATTGACTTCTGTCCAAAATGCCCATTAAAGTCAGCTAAGGAACTCTCTCCATGTGCTTTAATTACACAGGATCTCCATGTTCTGCTGTCCTGCTTCTGGTTTCCTCTGTCTTGCTGGTCTTGTACATGATTTCTGTATTTCACTACTCAGTCTTCTCTGCAGCTTATGAATCGTTAAATAACCTCATAATTGGTTATCAGCCCTTCAGTGCTAATTGCAGCGAGGCTCTAGGTGACGGTTACGCAAACACAGTCGTATTTATCAAAACATCACTGAGCAAAAAAGATTTCAAAGGACGGGAAAACACAGACATGTGCAAACAGCCGTGATGGATGTTTGTTTACAAACGTGTTCTCCTCTGCCACTGGGGCTGCAGGAGCAGCGGGGGAGTGATGAATTGCTGGAGTTTTCACTTGGGAAATGGCAGCAGGAGAGAAGCACTAAGAGTGTGCCTGGGTTACCTCAGGAGCCCCGGGGACAGGGAGGCACAGGCACCGACCTGGGCACCTGCATCCAAGTGGGAATGCTGCAATTCCAACCACAGGTGCTGGAAAGGGAAGTGGAGTTAAAAGGTGCAGCTTATCCCATTACTCATGTAGTGCAAGCTGGGTGAGAATGTGTAGAACTATTTAAAATTTTAAAACAAAGTGTCTGAAAAGCACTAGAAGAGTCCAGCAGGAGTTGGACTTCAGTGATCTTTGTGGGCCCCTTCCAGCTCAGGATATTCTGTGAGTCTGGGCTGTTTCAGCTGCTGCTTTGTGATCCAGTTCACGTTTAAAGCACATGAGTGATGTCTCCTTGTTAAATGTACCTATGTGCAAAAGAACAGAATAGAAAATGAGTGTTCTCTCACAGTTCTCCCTCATCGTGAAATTGGAGCGTTTGGCAGGTATTGCTCAACATTAAAATTTAAAATGAAAATTTAAAATTACACTTCAGGGTGCAGGAAAGGGGGTACTCCGGTGTGGGTAAAGCCACGACACACTGATGAAGGATTTAGGGTTCGTTTGTAAAATCAAAATGCTTTGTTGACAAGAGGTGACACAGGGAGTTGGGTGATCTTGGAGCTGAATTGCTGAGTCTTCTCACCATCCAGTTCCAGCTCCCTTCGTGGCAGCGACACCTTCCACTAGACCAGATTGCTCAGAGGTTGGACAGCTAGGAAAAGTCAGGAACTGCCTAACCAAGCTGAGACCTGGGATTTGGGGAAGAGAAACTGATTAGGATGTTCTACTGGTGTCACTGCAGGAATTAATGGTGCGGTTGCTGTTTCTCCTTAATTTCTTGGAGTGGCGTTGAATCGAACTTTTAAAATTCTGTTGGAAGTCACGATTTCAGTTCGTCCCTGCACAGAAACTCAGGTGTGGTTGTGCTGTTTTTGAAACCTGCTGGCTGGGTAGAAAATGCGCTTATGGTGTTGGTTTCTCTGGGTGGTACGGGCGGAATGTGCCTGTCAGTGTTTCGCAGGATTGATTTGTGAAAGGTTGTTATCCTGTTAGGTCTTACACCTTGGAGTCAGCACTGCCATTCACAGCTCTTACAAGGTGTTGTGTTTAAAACACTTTCTTTATTGCAACTTCCTTTAATGTGACATCCAATTACTGGTAAAACTTAACCAGCCCTTCTTGTTTTTCGGTGGAGACGTTCTCTGGCATTTTACTGCTTTCTTCTGAAAGGATTTAGGAGATGAATGAAAACGTAGCAGTTAGCAAGGATTTTGGCATTTAAGAGATGTCAAAACATAGCTTTGGGAAAAAAAAACCACACACATTTTTAATGTGTGTCAGCTGATAAAATGTGTCAGTCCAAATCAGTGAGATGACAAGAGCAAAGGTATTCATGTGCTTAATAATTAAGAGACTCTGGGAAAAACAGTATCCTGAAGGAAAGCTGAGTCAAAAAGGCTGAAGTTTTGCACTGAGGTTTATTTGTCTGGTTTAATTCCCTTTGGATTTTTTGGGAAGGAAATTGCATTATGGCACCTGGAAGTGGTGCAGTGAGCAGAGGGGCTCTGGATGCCAAGGTTTGGTGGCCGTGGGACAGCTCCACGTTTCTTATTCTCTGGATCTCATTTTTTCTGCTGTTTACTCCAGATTGTTTAAGATGCCCAATTGTGAATCAGGGAACCAGAGTTATGTGACAAAATTCAATGTGCAGTCAGGGAAAAGGGGTGATTGGGATCCTTTATCAGGGATGGCACATGGACACTAATTATGGTCTCAACTATTCTGTATCTTAATCAATTCCAGTGATCTCATTTATAATTTTTTCCCTTCCTGACAAGTAGCTATTCAAAGAAATAAATTGGCTATCTGTGTAATTTGCTTCTTGGACACAAAAGGCTCCCAAATTAACAGGCTTTTTTTTCCCCCTGGAGAAATGTTCCTCACTGCAGTGTGGGGCTCTGCTAATTATCCCTTTGTCCCCTTTTGTTTTCTGAAGGTGGCAGAGAAAGCTGAGGGGGCTCAGTGTGAGCAGCAGCAGCGCCAGTGACCACTGGTGGCACAGCTGGTGCCACCCCAGCCTGCAGAGCTGGTGCTCCTGGTTTTCTGTGGCCAGGCATGAGCATAAGTCTGGACCAGCTCAAAAGGATTTGAGACCAGAATCACCCATTATTTCCCATTTTTCCTGGGGGCAGAACTTGAAAACTAATAATGGAATATCATACATCAGGGGACTGAGCAGGGTGCTCGTTACAAAGGGATTCTTGGTGAGATCTTCAAAATACTTTGTTTTATTAGTGCTGGCAATGAGCACCTTTAAGATCCAGCCTTTCCCCTTTGTTGTGCTACAGGTGGTTTTTAAAACAATTTACAAAGAGTCTGTGTTTTTTTTTCCTTTTTCATGCTGTTAAAGCAAATTGGTATGTAATTAGATTTATATAGTGAATAATCTTATTTGCATATCCAATTAATTCTTCCTGTTTTAATTTGCTAGGGTTGGATTCACATTGGTAGTAAAAAAATAACACTTAAATTATCAAGCATTCAAATTTTCTTTTACAATAATTTGTTCAAGGTCTTCCATTAAAGTTTGGTCCTGAGCATCCTCTTCCTTTTAAAGGCTGTTAAATAACATGGAAAAAGGCAATCAAAACAAAACAAAAAACAACCTGACTTGTGATACAAAAACAATAAGGGTATATTTAAGCTGATCAAAGGAAATACTCTGTGAATTTAGACTTTTCAAGTGTCTTATTATCATAGAATTAAGGAATGGTTTGGGTTGGAAGGGACCTAAAAAACCCTCCAGTCCCACCCCTGCCACGGGCAGGGACACCTTCCACCAGCCCAGGTTGCTCCAAGCCCCGTCCAACCTGGCCTTGGACACTTCCAGGGATCCAGGGGCAGCCACAGCTTCTCTGGGCAACATCACGGATTCCTCATCATTTGCCTGACGTTTCTTGGTTTGAGATCCTCTTTTCCACTCCTCACATACCCCACTGTCAGCCACAGGTTCCCTTTAAATATTCCCACACATGTTCATATATAAATATAAATTCACATCCTCCATCCAAGGAGGAAAGCAGGAAAACCTTTCCTGTCTCTCCATAATAAAAAATAAAACCTGTTGTTTTCTGTGGGGTTTTTTCTCTCCAAAAGAGAGAATTGTTAGAGAATGTTATTTTAAAACAGTCACACCAGACCAGCTCCGAGTAAAACCCACTGAGAGTGACCATAAAATAGGGACTTAAAAAACAAACTTCCCTGGAGGAGAAGCACAACAACCCCAAACTTCCACGTTGGCTAATTAGGCAGAGAACCCTCAGCGTGAGATCTGGACAGGGAGTTCCCTGCCCGCATTTTGGTGCAGGAGCCCAGGTTCAGCATCATTGTGGTTAACAGGAATTTTCCTCCTCTTCTTCCTTGTTTTTGGGTGCTGGAGGAGCTGTTGCAGGTGTGTTTGTGGGGGTTGTTGCTGTTCCTCATCCTTGAACAAAACCTTCAAGGCCAGGTTGGACGGGGCTTGGAGCAACCTGGGCTGGTGGAAAGTCTCCCTGCCCAGGGCAGGGGGGTTGGAACGAGATGATCTTTAAGGTCCCTTCCAACCCAAAGCATCCTGGGATTCTATGAAAAGCAAACCTAACAGAAAACGTCACCATAAAATGCGTGTCAGATCATTTTCTGTCTCAGCCCCTGCTCCAGAGTCAACTGAGAATTCAATAATTTCTAAGTGAATTTGAAGAAGCAGCAGCTTGATGGGTAAGAAGGGAGGAGAACTGAAGGCAACAGCTAAATGTGTGGTTTGAGTGAGTTCAGTGTTAATTTAGGATATTGTGGTCATTTCAGACAGAGAGAGAGAGAGAAAGAAAAGGGTAGGAAGTGCAGAGATGGTTCCACTAAAAGCTAATTTCTATATTAGCATTGGAGAATGGCCTCGATTCAGCCACTCCTCTCACATTTTGGAAGGAAAAGCATAGTTATTTTCCATTTTGAAGGGAGTGCTGATTTCTTGAAGCAAGTCTCAAATGTCCCTGGTAAAAGCATCTTCAGCCTCCGAAGAAATGGGGCTGAATGGATTAGTTCATCTGCTTTTCTCAGCCTGTACCAAACCAAGAGGTTCCTGATCGGACCTGAAAGATTCACTGCAGCCCTTCCCAAATGGCTCTCTCAGGGTGAAGTTCACGTGTCACCTTCCAGGGGACACAGGCTGGGAGTTGGGGTTTGCCGGGAAAAGAAGGAGTTAGAGAGAAATAAAAGATGAAAGGGATGATTTTTGAACTTGCCGTCATAAAACCTCCCTAGGCTGAAACACGGCCAAGGCCCACCACGTCATCAGAGGTGTTCTCTGGGTCAGGTTTGGCTGCGAACTGGAGGAGCACACGGATGTTCTGCCCTCCTTATTTGAGAGTTTGGCCTTTTGAGAAGCTCTGCTTTCACCCAGGGGAGAGACTTCTCACAGCCTGGCACTCTGCAAAACGGCCTGGGTGGTGTTTGTATTCGGGCATTCCTAAGAATCCTGCTGTTTAAACTCAGCACTCCGAAATCACGGCCCAGAGACATCAATTTTTAAGGGTGTAGTTGATGGAGGGAGAATTCCCCAAACAGAAACCCTTTTCAAAGCTCCAGGGGCGCTTTTCCCCTCCTGCTGCTGGACAAGCAGATAAATGGAAGCCGTTGGACCTGCAGATCCATCTCTGGGCTGTGGGAGACTGGGGAAAATGAGGCTTTTGCACTCTTGACCCCAGCCAGGATGGGCAGCGGCAAAGGCAGCTCAGCCCCTGCTTCCTTTATGGCCCAACGCTGATAACCCCTGAAATTATCTCTGCCTGAAAGCTGGAGGTTGTGGGGAGCAGGGAAGGAGGAATGGGAGGGTTTCCCTGGCACGCCAAGGCGAGGGGAGCTGAGTCCACACCAGGGGCCGCTGGGGTTGAGCTTCAGCAAACAGGTCCCAGCAGGTTTTACCGGGGCAGCTCCGACCTCTGCTCGCTGGGAGCAGGGACAGGAGCCAGGGAAGGGCTGGAGCTGTGCCAGGGCAGGCTC
>JAWMRA010000023.1:1920026-1940895 GCA_035584735.1 Pseudotriccus pelzelni | reverse complement strand
CCTTCCCAGTCTCCCATCTGTCCCTGCCCTCTGGCAGTGGGAAGCCATTCCCTGTGTCCTGTCCCTCCATGCCTTGTCCCCAGTTCCTCTCCAGCTCTCCTGAAGCCCCTTTAGGCTCTGCAAGGGGCTCTCAAGTCTCCCTGGAGCCTTTTCTTCTCCAGGTGAACATTCCCAGCTCTTCCAGCCTGACTCCAGCTCCTGGAGCATCTCCATGGCCTCCTCTGGACTGGTTCCAGCAGCTCCACGTCTTTCCTGTGCTGAGGATTCCAGGAGTCCCACTTCGGGCCTGGAGGTGTCCAAAGGCTCTGTGTGTTTTATTGCAGAATATTGGTGGACCTTTTTTGGGCATTAGGAGGATTTCTGTTCTCCTCTGGTTTTAATCATTACTCAGGGAGTCGTCGCGTGAAGTGGGAGCACTTTTTCTACTTCATCATTTCATCTCTTTCTCATTTTGACTGTCTGGAGTTCTCACATCTGTATTCAGAAATGCTGAACACAAGCCAAAAAGTAGAAAAGGGACCTGATTTCAGAAGTGTTAACGTGCTCTCAAATCCACACATTTCAACACAACAGGGAGGTGTTTAGCACTGGTGAAATCAACTCCACTTTGTTGGGTACTGAGGTGTGTAATTTTTGCAGTTCCTGGTGACATCTACAGCTTTATTAGCCAGACAGAGGGTTGCTTTTGCAGACACAGTCCTAGAAAAGTTTCGGTTTTGCCCTGAGTCGGGGAATAACTTGGCACAGTCTGTGTTTCTAAAATCTCCATGAAAAGCCTCGTCATCGCTGCCAGGCTGAAGGACTTTCCATCGGTGGCTCCACTACTCCTACGTGTTCCCAGACCTGAGGTTCCACTTCCAGAGCTGCTGGAGCTGCCTGGAGAGCTTTTGGAGTCTGATAGTGCTCTGGAGATATCCCCAGGGCTGAAAAGTCAGCAAGGCAAGTAAATATTTATTTAAATGTGCTGAAGCCAGTTTGTTCCCAGAATGTGTGAGGCATCCAGGTCCTAGTCCTGCTTCCCGGTTACCCCTACGCAGCTCAGTTGGAGTTTGGGAGCAGAGATCTGTTAACCATGGAGGAAAAACCAAAGAGACTGATGAGTCACTGGAAAAGGATAGAACAGGCCCATTGTAACCTGAAAATTGAACAACTCTCAGTGTACTGGAAGTGCAAGCATGTGTTTTTATTTTTAAGGTATTTTTGACGTGTTCCCGAGGGATAGAAGATTCTTTCTAGTAGCTACAGGAGGATGTTGTCCATCTGTCTGATGCATCAACAGATGTACCATAAACTCCCTGTTTTTAACCTTCTTTGATGCCAAGCTCACTGCTCACCTCTGGGTGCCCTCCACCCTTGTTGCAGTGAGATTGATGGCTAAGGGATCTGCTGATATCCTAAAATTGAAGGGGTGTGATTTCAGTTTAATTCTCAACTGCTTCAACCCATGTTTGCCAAAAATGTCTCTCTGCTTTTATTTGAGAGCAATATTTTGAGCAGCTCGTTCTGCAAAATGTTAATTGTTTCCAAAAAACCACATTGGTTTGTTCTTTCTTTGCAGGCCTTGGAATTGTGGATTTTTGTTGCTACTATTGGATGGTTAATGGAAGGAAAATTTGAATGTGAGGGGGGGAAAAAAAAGGGATTAGAAAGGTTGACACACAAAGCCTAAAAATCCTGGTGGCTTCCTTTGCTCTGTTTGACATCGGTAGATTAACGGGCTTCATGTGCCATGTCCATTGGAATCGGAAAACCCACCCTGTGATTGCAGTGGATGGGTTGTACTGGGGCTGAATGGTTAATTCAAAAAGCTTTAGCAGAAATTATGTCAGCGGAAGGGAGATGGACTGAAAATTGGTGTACTTAGGCCAAAGTGAGCCGGGGGGTTGTGGAGCACCGGGTTAAGAATTGAAAATAAAACCAACAGTGTATTTAAATGATTTAATAAATGAGGAAAATAATTCCATAATTGTGTTGCAATGATTAGAAATACGTCGTAGGGAAAATTGCTTTGAGTCCTAATTAGCAACTATTGGTCATTAGCTAAATCCAGTGCCAGGGAAAAAATAAATAAGTACAAGCACTTGGCTGTTGCTTGTGTCTCCAAACACCTCATTTCTTGTCCCAGTTTTGGGCTGTTTTTACCTAAAAGGTGAAGTAAATACTGCAGATCCTGCAGGTCACGGGAAACATCTCGGTTGTGTGGCTGCCAGACAGGATGAAATACAAATGAGGTGACAGTTGGGGGCAAAACAATTTCTTTGGACCGGTTTTATCTCAACTACCTCCTTCTACTGCCTCATAAAAATAAGCTGTAATGGGATGTGAGCCCCGAGTAGCTTTGGCTGGAGCTGTAAGCTATGAAGAGGTGCACAGATAATGTATTCCCACCCTTGTTCCTTCTGATCCATCCCTCTGCCTACTTTATAAAGTGCTCTCAACTCAGCTACAAACAGCTTGTAGTTTCTCAGGGCAGGAAAAGACGCTCCACAGCCCTGTGTGGCAGAAAACTAAGTGAAAATGACCTCCAGCTCTGAGGCACTTATTGAAAACCTATTTTAAATTGAATACACAAGCCAAGATAATACAGGCTCTTTGATAAGAAACATTAGAGAAATCCATAACACGAGGCTTTTTATTATAGGTTTATTACATCAATCTCTCCAGTGGGTAATGGAACTTGTAAATATACTCTTATGTAGGAGTCTCCTTGCGGGCTTTTTATTCATGCTGAAGTAAGCACAGCAAACTTATTTGCTGTCAGGGTACATTGAATTTAAGATTAGTATTTATTTTGGTTCTAAAGAGGTTTTGCTTTTGTGAATTGGAAGTTGGCAGGACTGCTGTAGGAGGGGTGGGAGCTGCGGGGGGGGGTGGGGTAAATGAGTTTTCCAGGCAAACCGCTGGTGCCGGGGTGGGATACGGGATGTGGACCCAGGGTGGGCTGTGGGTTGTGTCCTCCACTGCTCGCCTCACTGGTCACTGCTCCTCTGGCAGGGAAAAGTTGCTTTGTCTAAGAAGGAGCTTGCTGCTTTTTCACTGCACAAACCCAGCAGGATTGAAAACCAGCCATGGGATTAGAGCGATATTTAAGGGATATATTGGCTGCGTTACCGGGCAGGACAAACACGGTCACAGTGTACACCGTACTGTAAACATTTGTTCTTGAGTGTTAAAATGCTCCTAATGCTTTTCCAGAGGTAAACAAAGCAGTGCTGCTCAGCAGTAATCCAGTTTGCTTCTGCTTGCTTGGGAGAAGCCAAGGGCAGGTTGGCATGCAATAAAGAGTTAAGGAGAACTCAGCATAGGAGTTCAAAGGACAAAAAAGTTAAAACTGTAGCAATGCTAACAGAAATAACCCCCCGAACAACAGCTTACAAGCTTCTAAGTGTATTTGCTAGAGGATATGCTAATTAATTGGTAGTTGACTTAATATAGGGAAAATAATCCTTAATTAGAGGTTGTTAATTGGAAGGACCAGGAACCTGCTGAGGTGTCGGCAAAGTAGGCATTAACACATAACTTTAACAGGTTTTTTAGGTTGCCCAGAGAAGCTGTGGCTGCCCCTGGATCCCTGGAAGTGTCCAAGGCCAGGTTGGATGGGGCTTGGAGCAACCTGGGCCGGTGGAAGGTGTCCCTGCCCATGGCAGTGGAACAAGATGATCCATAAGGTCCCTTCCAATCCAAACCCTCCTGTAATTCTATAACTCTCTCCAGAGGGATGTTCTTTACGTTGGTGCAGAACAAACACGGCCAGCTTTGAGTGATGTTTTGCATTTCCAGCACTGACAAAGACCTTTTTACTATATGAGACAGATGATGACTGGAGAATGAAGGATGTGTCTATTTAAGGTCTGAGGGTAACAAATGTGCTCGTGCCATGAAACCACGGCTGTGTCAAACCCACCTGAGAGGAACCATCCTTTATCCACCCGATGGGCACTTCCTCCTGAGCTGTTGCCCAGTGATGCTGCCACTAATGTGCATCAGCAGAAAGCCCGGCACTAGTTTTGATGGATATTCTCACAGGTATTAATTATGTATTATCATTTCCATCTCTTGCATATTTAAAAAGGCGGCAGTTGTAAGAAAATTCTTTATTTCCCTGTCTTCGAACTGGTTTTGGCCACTTCCTCGGTGCTTTTACCGACTTGCCCCCAAACTTCTTGGTTGAAGGGCTCTCAGATGCAATGGGTTGGGCAGCAAATGGGTCAAGAGGAACATCCTCCATGGCTTTGATTTCTTGCTGCTCACAGAACAACCCTCTGCCCAGGCTGCAGAGCGATCCAAAAGGTCTTATTCTCTGTTTAATTACTTTCTCTTCATATTCCTCGTTGTGGTGGTGCATTTATTGAAGAAGTTAAAACCCAAGCTCTCAGCCCCAGATAAAAAACTACTTACAGAAATTCTTATTTGTCATTGAGGCATCTAAAAAAAAAAATAAAAAATCAGGAAGTTCTTCTTAGCGTGTTCTCAATCCAGTATAAGCCTTAATTTTCCAAACAGAGAAAGCCATTATTTTTTGCCATTGTAATGAAAAACTTGCTGAAGCAGTGCACATTATTTCCATTACTCATTAAGCCTTCTCTGCTCTGGAATGAAATGACATGGGTTTTGTTAATTTTCTTGCTTTTAACTTCTGACTTGTAATTTACCAAAAGAAAGAACCAAACCACTACGACTCTGGTTGTCTCGCCGTTGACAAAGTCAGATGGTCACAGCGTTCAGATGAGTAATGCAAGTCCACTCTATTTTGCCATGTCCCTGATATTTTGGTCTATTTACACTAAAACAGAGCAAAGAAGAACATTTATTAGTTTGCACCATAGTTCTAATCTGTGACTTCTATAAGAATTCTACTGGTTTGGCGTAAGTGGACGTTACGTAGCGACTGATTTATTTCCTTTCATTTGGTGTTGAACAATAAAATAAATTTGGTTTTTAATTATAAAGTAACAGGACTCAGTCAGATAAATTTCTCTTAAGGAAATGCACGTGGTCTCCCTTCATTTAATTGTTGACTTGCTCTCCTCATTGGTATTGAGTTTGCTTTTTATCCCTGTAGTCATTTTACTGCAGCACTCCCTCAGAGCTTTTGCTAATGCCTTTTGTCAACAGCAGAACAAGAGCCTCCTCGTGGGGGCAACTGAGCTCTGTGTCGTCTCTGGAGATGCAATTATGGTGTGTTTATCCTCAGTGCCCGTGGGTGACAGGATGCAGGCACAGCTCTGTGCGGCCACGTGGGGAGAACAAACCCCGGCAAAGTTCTGCTCAGCAGCAGCACTTGGGCTGCTCACACGACTTCTCCGTGGTCACCACGGGGGTGGGAAGGCCTTGGAAGATGTGTAGACCGTGGTACTGTCTGTCACAGGGACTGGTTTGGATACTATTGGTGGGAAATGCTCTTGGCATCACAGGTCATCCCATTTCGCATAAAGTTTGTGTTTGAAGTACCAGCGTCCTCCGGGTCAGACCAGAAGTCTCCACAGGCAAAGAAAGGGGAAGTTTTACCCTTAGGATAGGCTGTGCTGTTTGGTGATTGAGTCTCTGTGATGCCAAAGAATCATGGAATTACTAAGGTTGGAAAAGACCTCTAGGATTGAGTCCAACCATTCCCTAAGTCGTGTCCCCAAGTGCCACATCCACAAAGGGGTGTGACTCCACCACTGCCCTGGGCAGCCTGTCCCCCCTTCCAGTGAACAAACTTCTCCTAATATCCAGTCCAATTTAACGCCGAAATTTAAGGCCATTTCCATGTCCTTATATTGCTTGAAGGATCGTGTTTCCAGGAGCAGTTATCTCCTGTTAGAAGAAACACCTTAAAAAGGAGCTTCTCTTCCCGAAGCTGTGCTGGGCAGCGGAGGTTTAAATTGACCTTTGGAGATGAACTCTGTCTCTGGGGCATCCCCATCATGCTGCTCTTTAGACATGAGTAAGGAGTGTTTGAAGGCTTAACCTGGTGGTGTTAAACACCAGAGGGAAGAAAGGCTCTACTCACAAATGCCATCAGTCTGAGCAGGTTTTTGAGAGTGCTAAATTGCAGTGTAAGAAGTCATAAGTCAGGTTTTTGACAGCTATTACTGATATCTTTTCCCTGCTGTGTTCCTTGAAAGTTCATAACATTTTAAAAAAAATTAAAGGACTACATGTTATCCGTGGGCAGATTGGACAAATTGTACTCCTGGCTGACTCCTTTGATGTTTTACTGATTGAACTCTTGAGAACTTGATTTAAGCTGCCCTCAATTTGGCATTCAGTGGTGTTAATTTTATCGCTGGGTTTGTGTAGGATCTGGTGTCTGTGTGTGTGGGTGGAGGGTCTGGTCCCTCTACAGGCATGACCCAGCAGAATAAATAGTGACTTTTAGGGATGGGGAGTCCCCCATGCTGGGGTGGTGGTGCAGGGACCCCAGAAACCAGAGTCGAAGCAGGTACCCTGAGCTCAGTGCCTTCCCTGTGCGGGGAATCACCCACCAGAGAGTGAGATTGCCTTTTGTTCCCACTCTGCCGAGTGCTACAGAAACATTTCTAAAAATCATAGTAATCAAATTGGAGGCAGCTCCTCCAGTCTGCCCTGACTTGGTGCAGTTGCAGTGACTTCACTGCAGTTGTGGAGATTTGACCCAGCTGAGGTGCCAGCCCGGTGTCCCCACAGCAGACTGCAAATGCCTGAAATCCGTTTCTGTGTCAGAACCACCTGGAGATTACAGCACTGGATCCTGTTTGCAGGATTAAACACTTTCTTGCTGTAGCAGCAAGAGTGAGGTTTTGCTGTCCGGGGCCAGGAGCCTGCCCAGCATCCTGGAGTTGTGGATGCCTGGCACATCTCCAGAGGGCACATGGTACAGCAAGGGCTTTGATTTACCTCGCTGTGTCACTTCAAAGGAGAGATCATTCTCTCCTCCGAAATAAGTTGGTGCTGTTTAAACCCCAGATACCCAGGGTGCCATCAGGCTTGCCTTTAGACAAAGATGAGGCTGACAGTTTTGCACTAAAAATATAAATATATGACATTATAAACATGAGGTTTCCCTCTCTGACTATTCATTCAGTTGCATTTTAATTTATTGCATTAAATATTGTCTGTTTTTCTTAAGGCGTGGGTTGAACTTGTTAGAAATAGTCACCAAAATGCAGTGTAATATGTGTAATGAGGCAGACACTTAAAACTTGCCAGTGGTCAGTGATAGAAAGGAACATGTTTACAGTTTAATTCTCTTTTTTGTTGTTGTTTTGGGGTTTTTTTGTGTAGGTTTTTTTGTTTGTTTGTTTTGTTATGGTAATTTTTTTGTTTGTTTTGTTCTTTGGTTTTGTTTTGTTTTCCAAAATAGCCTTCATATATTTAGAAAAATTTTCTGGCAAGCACCTGCTTGTGTGCTTTTAAAAGATGGAAAGGAACTGAGTAAATGACTTGCTGCCTTGGTTTAGGTGTACACTGCCTTTCTTCTTCAGGTTTTGTCTAAAACAGACTTGCTGGCTCAGAGGTTTTTTTTTTTGTGGGGATTTAAATTGAGTGCTTCTGATGCAATTGAAAATATTTTGTGATATATTTGAAAATATTTGGAAATATGATAACTCTGCTGTAGGATCACAAATATGAAGGAACCAGCGGCAGAGCACGCCACGGGAGGGGGTTTTGAAGTCAGGCAAGATGGTTGTGGTTTCCCCATCCCTGGAAGTGTTCAAGGCCAGGTTGGACAGGGCTTGGAGCAACCTGGGCTAATGGAAGCTGTAGTAAAAGCTGCACACCTTGGCTGCATCTGACTGGTACTTTCAGATCCCAAAGGATCCATCAGGTGGAGATGATAAACCTTCATCACTCGTGTCCCACTGCAGTGTTGTCTCAGGAGTATGGAAATATTCCAGTCCTGCCAAAACCAAACAGCCCAGGAGAAACGTGCCCACCGTGTGCTGAGTTAACAAGCAGGTGTTTTGCTCTCTGCTCTGTTTGTTTTAGAAGTTTAGTGCCTGTGGGTTGGCAGTAAGTCACACGTGGTCTCCCAGGGAAGCATTCCTGATATTCCCACTGCTGCTCATCAGCGCTGCCTACTCGCGGCATGAGCAAGGGCTGGTTGTTGCATCAGCTCTCAGCGGTGCTCCTGGAAATGTCAGAGTCATCCCTGATGTATTCCCTGGTACACAGCGCTGTGTTTTCTTGCTGCAATTGCAAATTGTGTGCTCCTGACCCAGAAGGAGCAGATTTGCAGTGCCCTGTTGACAAACTGAACCGCCCGACGTGCGTTTCCTGGCCGGTGACACGGTGCAAATTAAGTTACAGCTCTTTGGCTCCAAGTGTGCCAGACTCATAATCCCTCGCTTGCTGCTTCCTGGGAGCAGTTCTGCATCGCTCACGAGGTGCTGGTAATTCAATCTGCTTATTCACAAATATTTGAGAAGGGAATCCATTGCCTAAACCTCTCTGTAAATAGCTGGATAAAAAAAGGTGGCAGGAATCAGCTTTACTTCTGACAGTGGCTAATGTACTTAAACCTGAAAAGAGAAAAGAGGCTTCACCTTGAAGCGACGTGCCAGAGAGTTCCTTTCACCTTGAAGCTTTCTGCAGAGTTTGGCTCCTCAATCAATTGAGAGCCTGGACACATTGCCAGAGTTGTCTTTGTTTTTCCAGCAATAGATGAGACAGAGATTATAGGTTATTGCCCCAGGGACTCGTCTTTTCTGAGGCTTCAGGATTTTAAAGGAAAGAGGCTTTTTCAGTAAGAGTGTTTTATAACTTTTTCCTCACTGCTGGTGGGGTGGGGAGGATGGCATTTGTTAGCCTGGCTTTTACACACCTTCCTTACTATACGAAGGACTAAAATCAATTGAAATTCAGGGAGGTATTGTGGAAAAGTGTGGCTTTAAAATATGCACATGGACCTACTACTTCTGCCTTTTTATATATCCACTTTATAGGTCTTGTCATACTCCAGACAGCTGAAAGTTTTACAGCAATGATATGTGTTCTTGAAAGACAGCAGTTATATCAGCACCTTATATTTTACTAATAAATCAATAGGTAATTAGTACAGGCCTTTGAAACATTTATAATACCTCGTTCACAAGTAGCTCTGTGCAAGAACACCCAGAACTGGAGGGACTGTGAGACCTGAGGGGAGGTTGAAGGCAACTCTGTGTGCACAGTGATGTGCTGTGCTTGGTCAGAGGTGAAGGGAATGTCAAGCCAACCAGGTTAATCTAAAGGTTTCTGGGGTGCTGGCAACAATTCTCTGAAGGAATTTCATGGATTTAGGTCTCTTATGAGGCAAAAGCCATTTTCATCCTGAACCACAATCTTTGCCTGTTGAATCCAGGACTTGTTTTCAACAGGATGGAAACAAACCAGCCCAGTATCAATTTCCAGCACTGAGATAAAGGTCCAGCCAGGATTTGCAGCCGCTGAGAACAGCCCTCATGGCTGAACTTGACCTGTGCTTTCCTGGGAGGTTACAAACTGCTCTGGAAGCCACCGCTGCCAACAGCACTGACCGTGAGAACCTGAGGCCTCAGTTCACCAGGAGTGGGATTCGACTGGGCCAGGCCACCCGCATTCCTGGTGAGGGATGTGGATAACAGATCCGGGCACGATGCCTCAGAGCTGCTACTCAGTGGTTGAGTGCTGGGGATGGAGCACACCATGAGCTGCAGTTGTGTCTCCCTGAAGGACCAGCTTCTGTCATTGACTGACCTGCTTGTTTGAGCGAGTGTCATGTCCTGAGTTGAAAGAATTAAAAAATACATAAATCATGGAACACATTAAACACCAGTATTTCATCTAAGGCTCTACATGCTCCAGTCACCGGAGATGATGTGAGTTCCATTCTTAAATATTCAGTACTGACAAGCAGAGTGGCAGAACGTTTGCCTTGGCAAATGTCATTGTCAAGACGTTCCCCTGCAGCTGAAGTGCGTCACAGGGTGTTGCATGTGAATGAGCTCAGCCTTTGCTGGTGATGTCCCATGTACCTGTCACTTCCCTTCCCAGCACAGAGCAGCTGGAACAGCCTTGGTGTTCAGGGCTGGTTTTCTCCACCTACACCGGTGAAACAAAAGAAACATGAGCTGATGTGAGAGAGGGACAGTTTTTCTCTTGCAGCCAGTGCGTCTGACTAGGTAGGTGATGATGCAACACCAGGAGTTGTTACAGAGATGGTCCCATAGGAGTGAAGACAATAACTGAGGAAAATGTATCCAGCAGCTAAAGAGCCAAGTCATGGATTTGGGTCTGGGCTCGGTTCAGCTGGTGGCATCCTGGATTTCTGGTCAAGCTCCAGTCCATGAGAGCTGCACGTGCACAGCAACAACAAAGATCATGGAAGCTTTCTAACCCCATAGTTCAGTCTGGAGGAACAGTTCATGGTAAGTTTCTAGGTCATGCAGGCCTACTGTTATTCTCTGGACCAGAATAAGTCTAAACACGTTGAGAACGGGTGAGTTACGAAGCCGCTTTTGAGAACCCTGGTGAAATTATTCACCCCAGAACCAGGATGTATATCTTCGTACTTCAAGAAGAAAAATGGTACCAACGCGTGGTGCTGGGTAAGGACAGTGTTTTAATTTCCTCTCATAATCCTGTGGTGCCAGAGCTGGATATATAACTGCTGAATGATTTTCTCGAGGCTAAAACTTAACTTAGAGGACATGAGAGCCGGCCTGGTTATTATTTACATATTTAAAGTATCTTTCAAAAATATGCTTATTTCTAGTATTCCAGCACAGGAGATGAACAAATAAACTGAGCATTAATGAACTCGTGGCTGGTTGTGTTTGATCCTTTGTAATTGGTGTTTCAGCAGACCTGCAGGTGCTCCCATGTTTTTTATTAGTAGTGGGAGTAGTAGTACATTAGTGTTGTCTCACTGTTATTATTAGTGTTGTCTGTTCATGGCTCTGCTGTGGGCTGATATTGTCCTTAGTGGAGCAGTGTGAGTTCCCCTGTTTGTTTTCCTGCTGGCGGCTGTGATGACTCAGGGAAAAGGCTGCTTGGTGAAGAGACTTGTGATTTTCTGCAGTACCAGGGAAATGTGTTTTTGCTGTGTACTGAAGGGAACATCTGTGGTGATAATCGTGCTGTTGACTTACCAAGAGAACACAAATTACACTCTGTTAAATAAGGTTTTTGTCGCAGGACAAGTCACTCGTTCCGCTGCGCTGGGAATTGCCTCCCCCCGGCTGTCTGGACCCCGCAGACGAGGCACAGCGAAAGTTCACTTTGCCGTGCACAGATCAGGTGGCAGCATTTTATTTGAGGACTGCAAACTTGGTGACATTTGCTGTAATTAATCATGTGGCATTTAAATAGGGGAAATTGCGACGTGGCTGCGGGACAGGCAGGGAGGGTGAGTGAGAGGCTTCACAGCTGAGCTCCCTGAGCTGGAGCCTGACCTGCCCTTGGCACTTGGATGTTCACTCTGGTGCGGCAGGACACGGGCAGAGGCAGCTGCAGGGCTCACCAGTGAACCCTGGGCTTCCCTCAGAGGTCAGAACACACTGTGGTGGGGTGGCTGTGCTTAACCCTGCCTCTAATTCCAACTGCGCCAGATCCTCGGGTCACCCGTAAATAGAGTTGTCAGACCACTGCTGTCTCCATTGCACATGCTGGAGCCCTGCCACGCCTGCTTTTACGAGAGGGAAGATTTATTTCTTCCTGTCTCCTGGATTTTTGTGGCTGCCTTGCGGTCCCTGAGGAATATCTGACACTGCTTTTGAACTCGGGGATCAGACTCTTGCCTGTCAGCTGTCACCTGCCAGGCCTGGCTTTCCGCTCCAGCTGCACTTGTACTTGGTGCAGCAGCGAGCTGGGACATGAAAGGATGTCAGAAAAGAGAGATGATAGCAGGAGGAGTGAGGTGATCTATAGCAGGAGGAGTGAGCTGATAGCAGCAGGAGCTGTCTGGCTCATGGTCCGCGTTGGAGACCTGTTGGTGCTGCGAAAGAAGCCCAGTCTTGCATCACTGACCGGGCCAGGAGAGAGGTGGTGGCCCCTTCTCCCCATCCAGCTTCTCAACCCAGTAGCAAGGCTCAGGAAATGTCTCAGACAAGAGCTCTGGGAGGGTGTTTTTTGCTGCCAGGGTTCAGATTATTGCAGTGGAATAGCAGAAAATGCATCTTATGCAGTGATGGGGTGATGATGATGATGATGATGAGGGAAAGAGCCTCACCATTTGTTTTAGTTTTGCTCCTGATGAAGGCATCTGATCATAGTTGTTGTTTAGTTCTCTTTATTAATCTTGACAGGTTTTCTTTTCTAAGCATATGGGTCAGCCCTGGTGCAGTGGTGGGGAGGAAGGTTGTTGGCTGGTCCCCAAAGATACAGGAGCTGTGAGACCTTTTCCTCAAAAATAACACTTCAGACAAGACTTTTTAAATCTCCTTTATTTTTGCCTTTAATACAAATTTTTTTCTTTCACTAGGAAGCACTTTTATCAGGTCTTCTTCATTGAGAACTCTGTGGA
Source organism: Pseudotriccus pelzelni (assembly GCA_035584735.1). Lineage (NCBI taxonomy): Eukaryota > Metazoa > Chordata > Aves > Passeriformes > Tyrannidae > Pseudotriccus > Pseudotriccus pelzelni. Next base: position 1,928,447 of record JAWMRA010000023.1, on the reverse strand, counting down.
GTTATTTGCAGCAGAACTCTGTGGTGCAAACATTTCTATCTTTTAATTTCAAGGCCATTAGCACCGTTTGTGTGTGCAGGTGATGTTACAGAAGTGATAGGCAAAAAATAGGGAGTGAGCATCCACTTCAGTCTTTTCCAGCTCAGGAGGCCGTAATGCAGCTGCTAACCTTGAAGAGCAGGCTGTTGTGTTAATCAGCAGTGCCCTTGAGCTGTCCTCTCCATCCCACTTCCCACTTTTCTGAGGAGTTGCTCTTCCCAAGGTGCAGTTTTGTCTTGACGAAATACCGGCTTGTAGCACTGTATGAAAACACACCAGCACACACAGCAGAGAGCAATTCCCTCGGCGGCAAACAAGGAAAGGATTTTTCTCATTTCCACTGGATATACTCCAAGAATTCTCTCTTCAGTGTAGTTATTATCTTTCCCTACAGTGTGGAATATTCAATTAAACTTCCTCTCAAATTGGCCATAACTTTCAATGGAAATTAAAGCAGTTCTATTTAGGTAACAGGATCTGTCACCAGGCTTAATGTTCGGAGAGAATAGGAATGGTTTCACCTGTTTCATGTGAATTAACCTCAGCTGACATTCTTCACGTTTCAATTCCTCAAAAGCACGAGAAGATGACAAGCATTTAGCATCCAACTGGATGTGCTGGCTCTCAGGTTTGGAGCAGTGGAGGGGCACTCTTCATTTGGAATGTATTTAAATTAATCTGGCATTTTTTAATAGATTTTGTGATTCACTCGGGGGAAAATTATATATCTAGCAGAAGCTTGGATAGCAGAATGTTCTTCTAAATGATCTATCACATTCTGTCCGACACCATATGGGCACACACCTCCTTCTGTGTTTAAAATGTTTCTTTTATCATAAAGTCAACTGAAATTTCCTAGATCCTGCATCTTACTGAAAGAAAGACCCTTCTCTCAAAGGAGGCACACCCAGCGCAGTAGTACATTTGTTTTATCCAAATTGGGGGAGAAAATGCTTTTTGGTAACCAATCTTGTGTGTAGGTTGTCTTCAGCTGAGGGTGTTTTGTGTTCATTCTGAGGTAACTTGTTCTGTTGGATGAAATGACCAAAAGAGAGCTTATTAAACACCATCTGATGAGGAGGGCAAGGGAAAAGCCTTCTAAGCTCAGGGAAAAGCCTTCTCCTGGCATTGCTGGGCTGCTGTAGACTGAGCAGCTCGTGGGGTCCTTTAGTGACATGTTTAAAAATGTCATACCATTGCTCTTTGACTGCAAGTCCTGGACATTACTGCATAGAATTAAAGTTACCAATTTTAACTGAAAAAAAAAAAAAAGTGTAAAATTCACATTTCAGAGTTATCCGAATAGCAGAACTTTGCTCCCACAAAATCAAACGCTTCAACAGAGCAAATGCCTTTGCCTGTGCTGGCACTGAGCACCTGAGTAACATAACTTAGTCAAAAATGGGCTATTTATGGTACAGGCACTTCTAGTTTTCTGTCTGTAGGAATCTAGATGGCAGTTTGTTTTATTTATTAGTGGCTCTTTAGTGTCCTGTGAACCAAATCCTCCTCTCCTGTAAGGTTCTGTGGCTCAACTCTTATCACAGAGTGCTAGGATCTGGGCTGCAGTGATTTCAATCACGCATTAAACTGTAGCAAAGGGACTCTACAGGCTGAAGATTAAATAGTTTGGACTTGCTTATCTTGCTTATACACAGGCAGCAATAGGAGAAAGAAGAAAGGCACTCAAAAGTAATTTTATCTACCCAGTGTTGCAAGGTTTTTCCTCCTCTTCTACTCCCCTGATGTGCTGGCAGCTGCTTTCAGAGGTTCTCCTGCCTCACCCAACACTGTTTGCTTGAAAGTCCCACCAGGGCTTTGCTTCTTGCTGGCTAAAAGGAAGGCAAAGCGTTTTTTTGCCATATGAAAGCTGAATATTAAACAGTGTCAGCAGCAGGTGGAAGATTTTGAAGTGGTTTCATTTGGTTTTTTTATGAGTTTCTTTTTTAGCAAACCCAGTGATTTAGTAGAAAAATTAAGTTATTCAGAGTTTTCACCTATTTGTGACTATTTCTACCTTCATAGTTCTCTGCCTTTAGTCTGCGCTTTCGAAATTGTACTTTGCTTACTGATTAATTGCACAGGCAGATTGTGATGGTTCTTACCCGTGGAACTCTGTCAGACACCCCGTTGCATCGTGAGGACCGGTTTCGTTGTGCCTTGAAGAGCAGTTCTCACCCCGGGATGTTACACCTGAACAATCTGGGCTCTGATCCTGCAGCCAAGTCGTGTCCTGGATGTGTGGGGACACGTTTGGACCCTTAGGTTTGTTTCCCAGCTCCAAGACATGAACTGTCTGCTTTTTAATGCACGGTGGGAGGAAGACCAAGGGTCTGACTTTCTGCATGATATGATATTTATATTTATTATTTATATAATTGCCACCCTGTAATTGAAATAACAGCAAATGGCAGCGTAGAGACCTTTGTGGGGTGGAATGCAGCACCTTCCCTGACTGGATTGTTGGGGATGGTCTGGTTTGTGCCTGTCCCAGCACAATCATGCTCCGTGTCCCTGGGAATTGAAACAACTCTTACACAGGACCTGAGCACCAGGGCAGCATCCGTATTTTCCAATCCAGAAAACTGGATAAATGAAAACATCTTTTGATTCTCTGACTTTCAAGCCTATTAATACAGTACCCAGAGCTCTAATCCTTATGAGCCAGACTGAAATGTTCTTTCTTAGGGGGAATGAGACTGTTTAGGGAGTAAAGCAGCCCTGGGTCTCAGAAACAAGTCCGGATACCACAGTCTAGCCCTGTTTGCTTTATGGTTATTGTTATCTTTTTCCACCAGCAACAGCAAGTGGCACACAGGTATAATTTAAAGCTAGAGAGGATGTGAAATGTGTTTTGAATAATAGATGAGTTTCAGTCAGATATCATTAACATACAATTAAGAATAAAGATAAGTACAAGTGATATGGCTGTGTTCTCTTTTGTGGTGGGGCCTGAGGGAGGAGACATGGGGGAGAGGCTGCTCCTTTATAATCTTCCTGGCAGAGTCTCTCTGAAATGCTTCTGTGGAGAGACAGAATTTGCTCCCTGGAGTAAAGAGCTATTGTTCTGTCTCTGGTAAATCCAGCTGATTTCCCAGTGTCGGGAGATGTGAGGGCTGTTCACAGTCATTCTCACGCTCCTGCCATCGGGAAGATCCATTGTCTTCTGTTAATTCCTTTTCCTTTTGTATTTTTTTGTACATCACATCATCTTTATATTTTATTTATTCATTTTCCTCTGACCTCCTGTACCCTCAGATTTCCTGTGTGTCCATCAGGATGGACTTCTGGCTGCCTGACTAAAGGGAAGTCCATGCTCACATCCCTGCCAGTCCTGCCCAGGGACCTGCAGGTACCCAATGGCCCACACAATTGCCCTTTCTCTGCTCCAAAGGTAGGGCAGAAACAGATTGGAAAATGTTCAAAAAAGGTTAAGTCAAGGTTCTTTTCATTCAACTAAAAGACTCTCTTGCTGTGAGGAGTTTTACTGTGTCCTTACTCGCACAGTACTCAGAGGAGGCAGCCTGACATCACCACTGATGAGCAGAAAAGTCCTGCTGAAATCAAGATGGATGATTTTTTTCAGGGAAGAGAAGTTGGTTTCTCTGATGTTCTGAACAGCTACTGTGAGGATAAAACTGTCTAATACAAACAGGATGGAGAGCAGTGAATTTATGTTGTAGCTTTTTGTGGGCATTTTGGGCAATGTTGACGTGTTTCGTGAAATTCAGTGCTCGCTGCAGAGCTGTACTTTGGAGTTGGTCCTGTGAGCAGAACTCGCCCTTAACTCCATGTTTGAGAAAGGATGAATTGTTAAGGTGAAAATGGAGAGTGGTTGAGGAGAGAGGAAAGGAGATAGGAAGGAGTTAACAGCTCAAAAGATCAAAATGTATTTTTAAAATAAAGAAAAATAAAGTCAGCACAAGGGAGACTCCTGTGAGTAATCCCCAACCTCAGACTGTGGCACTGCTGTGAAATGACTCCTGAACTCTTTGAGGGTCGTGTCAGGTTGTTCTGCCAAAATATTCTCACTCTTCTACCTATATTTAGTGTGAGTTTTTAATAGTCCAGAGTGCACAGGCGTGTAACGTCCTTGTCAGCACCGGTCACACCGAGCCCTTGGGACCCTCAATGCCAGGGTGGTGCTGGGCTGGAGCCAGGGGAATCCTGAGGAATCCCAGCACAGAGAGGGCAGAGGGTGTAAAAGGGTCTCCTCTGAGGGGTTGATGCTCAGTTACACCTGTGACTACAAAAAAGGTTCAGTCAGGGATGGCAGAACCAACGGGGGGACTTCCTGGGGGCTGGACCTGCTGGGGGACTCCCCAGCTCATGTTACTGGGTAACTGCATTTCATAATGTGGGGTTTTAGTTTACAAGGAAAATATTTCCATTTTTCAAGGTGAATTAAGCATTCTGATCTGAATTGGGCTTTGCTATGACAACAGGATCGTCCCTCTTCCCATTCATTTGAACTTTGGGTGAAGTTTTTATTCTCTCCTCTATTTAATGCACAGACATTTTCGTGAATGTTGACTCCGTGTGAGATTCAATGGCTTTTGAAAAAAAAAAAATAAATCTGTTGTTACAAACAAAATTAAGTGTCATCAGATCTTTTCCGAAGTGATGATACACAGCCTCTTACTGCTAAGACACTTTTTCGTGTTATAAGAGTGGGAACGTGGAGATTCCATCAATTACCTGTCACATTTTCCTTGTTTCATGCAGATGACAACACACTGCACGGGCCAGTTTTCCTTCAGGAACCCAACAGCCTGATCTTCCCTTTGGATTCAGAGGAAAAGAAAGTGAAGCTGAGCTGTGAAGTGAAAGGAAATCCCAGACCAACCATTGGGTTTGTTGAATTTCACTGCCTTTTAGCATTAACTGCGTTTATCTGTTCCTTAGCACCATCCACCATGCGGCAGCACCGCCCAAGGTCCTTCCTCCTGCCTGTGTCTCTTAGTGATGCCTCTGGAGCCTGAAAAAGCTCTCAGGGACGTGAAGGCATTGTTGGGGTGTCCTGTGCAGAGCCAGGTTTTGATGGCCCTTGTGGGTCCCTTCCAACTCAGGATATTCCATGGTTCAGGAGCATTAGAAACAGAGGAGATGCACATCAGGAATTCGCCACACATTGCAGCTCCATGGCAAAACATGGACAAGAGCTCAAAAGGGTCATGAAGGGATAATAAATCGTCTTGGCTCTCAGATTAACCATTATTTTACCTGAACACGGGCAAAGCTGTCAGTTCCTTTCAGCTTTCGTAGCTGCTGTGGGGTGCTTGGAGGAAGAGGCTGCCCTGCTGCTGGAGGTCACTGAGGCTGCTGCTTTCCCTCCTCTAGTGCCTCTCTCATTGTGCTCACCAAAGTAAATGCCATCCTGAAACCAACTAGAGCCGCCAGGGCTCAGCCACTGGGCTGTTTTCTGACACAGCCAACTCTTTAATGCAACAAACTCTGTTGATTCACCGGTGCAAGCACGTTCAAAGAGTTTCTGTGCGCATTCTGGTGGTGGAGGTGCCACGTCTCCGTCGAGGGCTGGCGGGGGTGAGGCGGCTCTAACTGGGGCAGCGTGGTGCTGGAATTACTCAGTGCCCCAGTTTGTGACAACATCTGCTGTGAGTGAATTTAAATTGAAATTTAAATTTAAAAACAAACAGCCAGCAAGTTGGGAGCGGGGAGGGGGGGGGAAAACCTCGGTGGACTGGAGTGGTTTAGAGATCCTGTTTCAGGGACTTCCCCTTGCAAAATGATTAATTCCAAAGAGCAGCAGCACGAGCAACTACAGAAGCATTAATCATTTCAGAGGCTGAAATATGTGTCAAGGATATTGCTCTTTCAGTTAAATACTGGAATATTTCAATACTGTGCAGGAAATTTGCATTTTTGTGCCCTGTTTTTTGTTTTAATAGGTAGTCAAAGATGTTCTAAATCTCTCTTTATTTACTTCATGCTGTGGCTCGAAACACCCCAGAGCCTCCATTAATATCAGCAGAATGTAACTTTGGCATTTTGTGCTCTAGGTGGAAGTTAAATGGGACCAGTATTGACGTGGGGATGGATTTCCGCTACAGCCTGGTGGAAGGCAACCTGCTGATCAATAATCCCAATAAAACCCAGGATGCTGGAACATACCAGTGTGTAGCAACAAACCCCTTCGGAACCATTGTCAGCAGAGAAGCAAAGCTTCAGTTTGCCTGTAAGTAAGAAGGCAGCCTCTGTTCCCTCGGCATGCTGGGAAAACTGGGATATGTGTCTTCTTTCCAACCTTTCCCGATTGGTTATGGAGTGTCCTCAGAGCTGTTCATGGAGCAGAGAGAGAGGGGAAATGTGAATAAGGAATCTTGGGTTATCATTATTTAGGTAAAACAATATGTAGTACTCAGAGTAAAATATTTTTTGAGGAAAGGGCCGTCTGGGAAAGGATCTGGTAAATGGGATCTCACCGGGGTGGTTTATTTTCCTTGGAGAATTAAAGCTTCAAAATATTAGCAGGAGTATGTTCTCCGTGAGGAGTGAAGTCACAGTGACAGATTTCCTGTGTTTCTGTGGTGCAGGTGCTCTCAGATGTGGGGGGTATTTCGTAACTCCGGGTGTAAAAGGGAAAATGGGCTTTGTATTTATTTGGGGTTAAATCAGAGTTGCAACTGTGAATGAGCTTTATATGAACTTATGTAAAGCCATTTTGAGGGTGAAACCTGTGAGAGTGGGCAAATGGTGACGCAGGACCACGAGTCATCTTTTTTCTGCTGTAGTTGAGAAGGTGAAGGCAGAGAATAAATACAGGGGCTTATTCATCCATCATCTCTGATTTCTCTGGGCTGTTGTCCTGCGAGGGGTGTACACAGCAGAACAGTAATTACAGCAGGAGCTGCTCTGGAATATCCTTGGAGGAGTGTGCAGGAGTTCAAGGCAGAGCCTTCCCAGGCACAAAGCTCTCAGTAATGGAGAGCTTTCAGCAGAGCTTAATGAAAGGTGCTTTTGACTGACTGGTGAGAGAAGTTGATGTGCTCCAGCTACAAAAATGCGAAGATAAAAATGCCAATAAACCCCCAGGTTCACACTCTGTAGAGAGATGATTTGTAATGAGAAATAACACAGAGGGAAAAGTCAAGTCCTCTGTCTCCCTGTGTAGTTTACAGTGTATTATCCTCTTGCTTACGACCTGCTTGAGTTTTGCCGTGACTGAAGGTGCCTCTTCACTGTGGGTGGGTAAGGAACAGCTTCCTCAGGCTCCACCTTTCAGTGTGTCAGGGTGGTTGCAGCTCCTCAGGTCCTGGGCTTCAAAATTCAGGATATGGGACTAGAAGGGAGGATTCTCCCAGTCCCACAGAGGGTCCTGGCACAGGTTGCCCAGAGAAGCTGTGGCTGCCCCATCCCTGGAAGTGTCCAAGGCCAGGTTGGACGGGGCTTGGAGCAACCTGGGCTGGTGGAAGGTGTCCCTGCAGGGTGGGAATGGATGAGCTTTAAGGTCCCTTCCAACCCAGACTATTCTGTGATTCCACGATTCCTGTTGATGACAAGTGCAGTAGCCACGGACCAGCTGAGTGGAAACACATCACCCTCTCACATATCTGGTATGACTGATTCCTGGTTAAGAAGACTGAACTCAAAAGCTTGGTCTTTTCCAGTTAAAGTAATGGAAAAATGGATAAATTTTTGATTCCTAAATTTTAGGTTGATAAAACATTGTAATCAGATTAGAAATATTTGGATTAAAGAAATAAAAATTAGGGTTTCTCAAGGTGGGCTCTGTGCTTTGCAAAACAGTAAATCTTTTTGACTTCTCTAATCAAAGGGATTGCAACCAGAATTAGCTGGATTATGAAATACCAAGTGATTTAAGTTTCTTACAAAAGCTCTGCCCCTGAGCAAAAATAAAATTGGTCATCTGAAGCTTCACCCTTCATCTGAGCAATCCTTCATTTTCCAGCCTACTGTGTGGGTTTTGTTTTATCTCCTTTTTATTTCTGAGGAAAATTACTGTTGGATCTTGTGAGACTGATGGCTGGAGGGCTGAGCTTGGTTTTTTTTTGCCCTCCTCTTAAGAGTTAAATTGTGAATCTTGGGGCATCAGTAATATATGTTCCTTCTTCAAGGGCTGTGTTATTCTTCTGTAGCCTTTTCAGCGCAGATTAAACTGCTGTCGAGCTATTCAGCCTCCTGTGGAGGTCAGGGAGGGTCAGCAATTTAATCCTTGAAATATGTATTTAGGTTACAAACTCATTATGATAAAAGTCCTAATATTTTCCCCCAATACTTGCTTTGTGATGTGTCATTTACATTTCAAATTTGTTCTTTTCTCTTCTTTTTCCTCCCCCTTTTTTCCTCCCCCTTTTTTCCTCCCCCTTTTTTCCTCCCCCTTTTTTCCTCCCCCTTTTTTCC
>JAWMRA010000023.1:1903012-1914398 GCA_035584735.1 Pseudotriccus pelzelni | reverse complement strand
TGGAAGTGTCCAAGGCCAGGTTGGACGGGGCTTGGAGCAACCTGGGCTGGTGGAAGGTGTCCCTGCCCAGGGCAGAGGACTGGAATCGGATGGTCTTAAAGTCCCTTCCAACCCAAACAGTTTTATGATTGTATTTTACGTTATTTGGGGTCTGATTTGCATTCATTTCACTGCACACAGTCAGAAGGTGCAGCAGAGCATGAGCCAGTGGGAAGCTGTGAGGCATCTGCAATGTTAATGCTCAGACATGACATGAGAGAGCTGTGCAGCATCTCCTGGGCCAGCACGAGTTCTGCTCTCTGGCTATTGCAAAGTCATCTATGCTGGAAGAAAGTGTGTGAATAACACTGGTTTGTTTTTTTTTCTAGGAGAATATAAAAAACTTCTGAGAGTGAAATAACCCCATTCGAGTCAACCCAAGGGGAAATGTCTGCCCAGATTTTGTAGATTAAAGTAATAAAATTTTCAGAGTCCTCAGCATTTTGTCTCAGACAGAGGAGCAGCTTCAAAACCAATGTTTGAAATATTTGCTGTAGAAAAGAAGGCAGAGAAGCAGCTTTTATGAAATGGGACATTAAGTTCGGAATAATATTTTTTTTTTTTTTTTAATTTGGTAACATCCCAGAGAAGAGCGGTTCCATTTTGGAAGAGGACAAGTGGGTGCTTTGCAGGTATTGCTTAGAGCTCCTGTTTTCCTGTGTGACTAGTGGCATGAAGGAAGGCAAAAAAGCACTGGGAGTGGCTTGCTGCCTGTTTGGAAGCAAGGATCAAATCCCAGTGGGGTGCTGAGCATGTAGGGTGGCAGCAGGAGCTGTCCTGGTGAGCACAAGAGCTCCTGGTTGGTGTGGTGGAGGAAGCAGAAGGCTGTCCAAGCACAGAGCAGGGATCTGTGACACCCATGGCTGTCTGTGGGACAGCAGAATTGGTAATGCTTGAGGAAAAGCCATCTTTGGGATGCAAGGTAAAAGCCTGAGGAGGAATGGGAGCCATCTGGATAAACAAACCACTCTGTCTTTCAGAGGTGGTGGTCAGAGAGACTTGGGCAGATAAAAACTGTCCCAGCCTGAGAACCCAGCCAGGTCCAAAGCGACACAGAGGTCAGAGATGTGAGTGGTAAAGATGCGCAGGCACTGCCTTATTTGATGCCCACATTAATAAAGCCCAAGGAAAAATATTTTCCAACGAGGAGGTAGTGTGGGGGAATAGCAAGGGATTTACCTCTAAAACTCGTTTTTCCCCTTTTTCTCCTCAGTGAAGTAGAAATCCCAGTGAAATTTCTGTTCTAAAGGTCAAGTTAGAAAGCTTTCATCCCCAGACTTGTAAACTATTTCTCAAATCAGTGACTCTCGAAATTATTCATTAGAACAGCAGCTCTTAAACTGAAATTCTATCGAGCCCGGTATCAGAGGGGGTTTATTCTGAACCGCCCAGCCTGATGTGTACTCCTGACACAACAGCAAGGACATGGGCTGAAGAACTTAATCTCTGTGTGTTGGAGAGAGGGATAACACAAACCCCTGCTTTTAAAAAGCCAGGTTTTATAGAGACAGTGTTGAAAGGTGTTGGAGCCATAAATACCAGGAGGCAAATCTTGTTGAGTGTTGCGAGTGCAAAAAGCTGCAGTGCTGTTGTGGGTGCCAGTCATCACTTAAAGTGCTTTCAGCCTTCCTCCCGTGGACAGGCCATGATTTCTTCAAACCAGTGCCCTCTAATGTGTGAAATTGTTTGAGATGCCCTGGAATCCCCTCTCCAAGGCTTGTTTTATGGGTCGAATTAGCACAGTTTATAGTCTACGGCCAATGAAGCCAGATTATTCTGTGGGCAGCGATGCAAATGTCTCCTCTCTCCATCTGGTTGTGTGTTTTGTCCAGGATGCGAAAGTGTGATCTGTTGTATGTGGAGAGTTATGCAAATGTGATGAATTTGGAAGAGGACATACAAACTGCCTCTGAGTAGGAGGTTCTTTATTCTGTCTGACCCAGGACAATTTGGCCAGTCCTTCTGTCAGCTTTTTTACTTCCACAAGATTTTCGTTCCCAGCCTAATCAGATTCCCTTGAGATAAATCACATGGTCTTTATTAAAAAGAATAATCTCGTTGACTTCAGTTCAAGGACTGGATATGACCTTAAATGTCACTCTGAATTTTTGTCATGGGTTTGCCTAGGGGACAATTTTTTTACCACACCCCCTACAAATTGCTCTAAGGTGAGAGTAAGTTTATGCAGACAAAGAGATCCAATTGGGGAGAATTGCTGGGATTATCTTAAAATTATAGCAGGGGTATGAGAAGGCAAAGCCCACTATGATCTGCAAATCTCTTTTAAGTCACGCTTGAAAATTGGCTTCAGGTGTCTTGGTGTATGTGGGTACCAAAAGGGATTGGGCATTTCACATAAAGAAAAAGCTAATTACACCTTTCCTGGCTCATTCCTTCCTGTTGTGTGGGTGCTTTAAACTTCATTTAATGTATGTGAGAAAAGTGCTGTTTTGTCCACTGCAGAATACCCAAAATTGCCAGTAAGTGTGTTAGCTTTCTAATTTGCCAATTCGTAGATTATCAGATTCATTTTTGACCATTCAGTTTTCTTGTATCCAAAGTACAGCCAAGTCTCAAGGGTGAAATAGCAACCACAACACCCCATAAAATATAAACAGGCTGAAAGAACTCCTGGAATGCTGATCTGAGGATTTGTAGACCATCAACTGAAGTGTGAGTATCCCAACCAGAGACTTATTTTTAGTACAATTAGAATGGCACAGTACCCAGTTACTGCTAATTCCCAATAACTCCACACTTGGTGGCACACAGGGTGTCACCTCCCCTTTCCCTTCCTGTGCTGCTCCTGGATCTAAACCATGTGGTTCCTTTATCAAGGTTCATTGGATATCTCATTCTGTGGGAATAATGATCCATGGGAAGGTACAGATAGACACAGAGATACAGGGCTTTGGGGGCTCCTTCTTCTTCACATCAACTCAGTGGAGTGATATCACTGATGTGTTATCAAATTTGCTTTACAGAAGTCTCCAGAGAGAGACTTTTAAGTAAAACATAGTGTAAAAGCCATTAACGTTTTCATTTCTCTGAGCCTGAATATTAGTCATGTTCTTATTTGGAAATTAAAATGCAGTGATGTGTAAAGAAGTGATTGATGTGTGTATGTTTTTGTCGGAATGTAATAGAGAGAGAAATAGTTTTGTATGAGTTAAACAAGAATAATAGGTGAAAATAACATTGACATTGCTTTTTTAATCATTAGGAAAAAACCCTTTAACTGTAATGACAAAGGGCTCACTGTGGTGTGAGTTTTTGACAGTGTGTCATTCAAAGCAGTTCAGCAGTGCTGTTTCTGCATGGTACAGTCACAGAAATCGGCTTTCTAAAGGCCATGCAGACACCTGTCACCACCAATTTGGATCATTTACTCCTCATCTAATTTTCTATCACATTTTTTTGGTGGCTTTTAATAGTTCTAAAACAGCCCTCCTGCAGAGAGGGGCCTCTCCTAATTTCAAAACCAGCAAAATCACGAAGCCTTTTGGATTCTAAAAATATACAGGGGTGAAAAAAAAATAAAAATAAAAGCAAACCGTGGAAACCCTCCTTTGGCAAAGAAAAGGCAGCAAAACAGAGCTCAGCTTTCAGAAAAACCAGGGATCTCTGTCAAACCCCCAATGAGCTGAGACTCACAGCCTCCTGAGGGAAGGCTCCGTGTTCCAGGTGGGTTTCCAGGGAACACAAAGTCCAGCCGTTCAGTTGTTTCAGTTATTTGTGGTAAATAATGGGGACCGAGTGGGCTCATGTCACTGCTCTGCTCGGGCATGTGGCTTACCGATGGAACAAGCAGCGGAGCCATAAATGAGAAGGGGTGTAAATACAAAAAGCAGAGAGCAAACACTCCACTGCCCCCAGCAGTGGGAGGGTGAGCTGATGCCATCGTTTGCTTGCTCGTCCTTTGATGTCATCTATGAAATATTTCTTTAAAACTTCGATTTCCAGGACTTGCCAGTAGTCACTTAGAAAAAGAATTATGAAGTTTCATAAAGTGCCAACACCCAGCTAGGTCCTAATAAAGGATAAAAGGCTGCAGCTCTTTTGTTTTGCTTATAATTGGATCTTCTTTGCTATAAAAATTGTCGGCAAAACTTGGGGAAGTTTTTCATTACCCTAGACAAAGTTGCATAATTGTTAGTGTGAAAAGCCATATGGTTTTGATTAAAGCTTCCAAATGCCATTTACTGAGACAAACTACCCAGTGCTGAGGGCCTTTGGATCGTTTCAGGTTGCTTAAGCTTTTATTAAACCCCACTTGAGGTTTGGGAAGGAGGTCATTTAAAACAATCCCCTCCCCAAAGCGAAAGGCTGGTGGGTTGACAGCTGCTGCTGGCACCTCCTGGGCTTTGCAGTGGTTTTTGGGGAATAAGCATCTGTGTCAGGCTGGCATCGCTCACTGGTACCTGCATAAATTGTATCACTAAACATTAAGGCAGATTTTTAACAGAGGCTCCAGAAAAATCTCATAATGCCAGAAAAAACATTCAAGTCCCTATTAAGGGCTGGGTGGTGGGGGTGTGTATTGCACTCCAGTGCATTTTGGCACCAGATGTCAAGTTTTAGTGCAAATATTAGCTAATTAAGCCTCTTTTGAGAGACACAGTTGAAGTGCTTGTCCTTAGAGATGCACAGACTTTGTCAGCGAGAACCGAAGTGACTTTCCCAAAGTCACGCAGCTGCTTTTAGACTCACCCAACTTAAATTAAATAATACACACAACTTTACACTTCTGTGGGTGTGTTCAGCTTGATTTAGAATTGATACTGTGGGGAAGTTGTTGAAAAGGCATCTTCACCCATTCATTAACCGAGGTGTGAGTAACTGTTACTCACAGTAACCTGTGTTCCTGCTGCACCTCCCTGCTGGATTCTCCTCTTTGCACTGAAATCATTACTAGTCATGTCCTTGTGTGAGGCTGGAGTTACTGGAGCTTATACAGTATTTTTCCATGTGCACTCGAGTCGTTGCTTAAGGTTTTTGTGCTCCCAGTAAGCTTTGGCAGGACACTGACCTCCAGAATTGTAACTGTTCATGTTTTCTTCCTCAGTGCTCCCCTGAATCTGGTGGTTTGTGAGTCTGTTTGTTGAGGTTTTTTTACTGGAAAATAAGAACAAAAAAAGTCATTATCTTAACTCAGGGGTTTTGGGCTTGGGGACAAAGCCAAGTGGAACATAATGCTGTTATTAGGGCAGACACACAGAGCCAAACCGGTCACACTCTAATTCAGTCAGTCGGTGCTGAGCATTAGTTTTTGTTCTTTTCCTGTCCCGTTGATTTTTAATGTCAAAAGTACAGGGAATAATTTCTTACCTGCTCCAGGGGAGGGGTACAGAGTCACTAGACAGCTGTTTCCCTTGGAGGAGGATAACAAACATGGGGAAGGAAGAATTAGAGTGGTGTTGCATTAAAGCATCATGGGGCGGTTGTCAGTGAGTAGGTTTAGCTTTTGTTCGGGTTTTACCTGGCACGAAATTTCAGGGCAATATTCTGCACCCAGTTAAGCATAATTTTGTAGGAAGGGCTTTTCTGTGCTTTGCACAGCATGGGAAGGCAGAGGAGAACCTCTCCAACCCACCCATCACTAATCTATACGCTTCATAACTGTTCAGCACTGAGGCTGTTCCCAGTTTCCTGGCAAAGATTGCAAGGTGGTGTCTAAATGAAGCTTCTTACTAATGAAATCTTAATGACATTGGGTTTAGTTCCAGTTATTATTTAGGTGTTGAGAAAATAAATCTGTGGGTTTCAGGGTGCATTACCAACCAGCATAATCAGCCTAGTGGCTTTGATTGAGGCACCAGCCTTTCTTATAATTATCTTAATCTTGTTTTACTCAGAGCCACATTCGAAGCACATCCAGGAGGCTTTTCAGAACTGTCAGGGACTTCCAGAGCTTGGTGGTTTGCACTGTGAGCAGTGCTGGTGGATGCTCTGCTTTATTTGCTGCCTCCACTGGATTGTGACCATTCTTCCAGCATTTCCTAGTTGTTCATCCAAGCAGAGATTCTTTTCCTGGTAGCAATGCTTTTCTTGTCAATATTGATGTAAAAAATGTTTCCTAATACCATGTTTATTCCTCCAGGCATTATTTTGGCTTTAGGCTATTCCTCCTCCTGCTGCTGTTCTCAGAGAGGGTGGAATGCAGTCTTGTGTCTGTATGCAGTCAAAATATATTAAAATCTATGGACTGACAGGTGGTCAGAGGAATGCTTTAGTGGTCCCTGTAAACTGCAAAAGAAAACTCCTTTTAAAGTGATAGAATTTAGGAATGAAAAAATATATCTCTCTATTTTCATTAGTGATGGGTTTCCTTCTGTTTTCCTGCTGTCCTGGGCCAAAAACAGACAGGAGGCCAAAGGAAATCACAAAGCAAAGTTAGAGATTCAGACTGTGACTTGAGACTGGCAAACTCCAGGGTTTGGACTAGTTTCTTTCAACAGATGAGTCATTAAAGTATAGAAGGCTCTGTAAATCCTCTCAGTATTTATCCAGTAAAATGCAAATTAAAATGCTGAAATAATATAATAATTATGTAACATACAGTGTAAGGATCTGGTAGAACTGGACTGGAAATCTTGTGGTGATTGGGGCAAATTGTTACCCACTATTTTCATTGTATTTTCCCTTTTTCTGTGAGTTTTATTCTGAATTTGACTTTTAGCAGGAAAGCTCCATAAAGGTTTCTTTCCTAAACAGGGAAATGAAGCAGTGACAACTTCTGATGTTATTTATTTATTTATTTATTTATTTATTTTAAAATATGTGTGCAGAAAACCTTTTCAAAAAGGGGAGAAAAATCAAAGCTTAATTTTTCATCCTTGTAAACTTATAATGATGTTCCTACCAGTTCCTGCTGATAAATATTTATCACCTCTGTGTTCCCAACTGCACTGCCAAGAGGTTTGTGATCGCCAAACCAAGGCTCAGCTACACTGAAGACAGGAAAAAGAAATGAAAATTGAAATGCAGGGGACTGTTAAAAATCAAAGGCTGCCAAAGCGATTCCGTGTCTTGGTGCTCACAGAGTCACCTCCTCCCTTCAGAGCCAGGTCCTTGGATTCAGCGAGCAAGGAGAGGAGAGGGAGTTGTATCTTTGCAGCTCGTGGGCCCTGAGGAGAGAAAAAGAGAGAGGTGGAAGGAGGAATTTAATTAAAGAGCTGAGTGGGTAACACGGAGCTGTTACGAGAGACTTCCCTATGGGAAAGGAAGGGTCTCCACACATGGGTTGTGAGGGCATCAGTAACAAGGCTCCTAAAGGGAAGCAGGCTGGGTTCTAATGTCATTGGTTATTTAAGGCAGTAATTCTTCATGAGTTCATAAAACAAAGCTCCGCCAGCCTTCCAGGAGCTGCAGCTTTCTGAAGGTGTGTCTTGTGCTGTGTGTAAATCACCACCTTTTCCCCCTTGCCAGCCTGTGGGAGGCATTTGCTGATCCTTGTGCTGCTTCTGCTGCTCCTCAGCCTCCAGCTGCCCCACGTTCCACCCGGGTCCCACCAACCCACCCTCCACGCCAACGTTCACTTTGTTTCCACGTTGTGCAGCGAGGTCCCGATGAAGCTTTTGTGCTTTTCACGAGGATAAACCATTCCTGGCCCTTTGACTGAGTTCTTTTTCTCTTGGCAGACCTCGAGAACTTCAAGACCAGGACGAGGAGCACGGTGTCGGTGCGCCAGGGCCAGGGCATGGTGCTGCTCTGTGGGCCCCCGCCCCACTCGGGAGGTAAAGCACTTTCCTTCTCCTTGATATTTAGGGGCATTTGCAAACTTCTGCTCTAGGTTGTTTTGTGTGCCCCAGGTTCTCAGTGCATTTGTTCTTATGTTACTGCAACTTGTGCTGCGCTTAAAATCTCAAGGCAGTTTGCCATCCTCAGAGGGGTTTAAAAGCCGTGTGGATGTGGCATGTGGGGACTTGGTTTAGTGGTAGGTTTGGCAGTGTTGGGTTAATGGTTGGACTCAGTGATCCTAAAGGTCTAAATGATTCCATGATTCTGCGTAGCAAGTACTTTGGTGCTGTTTGCTTCAAAGAATGTGCTGTAAATGTTTAGAAAATTCAGACCAATTCTTTCAGTTTAGCACAGATCTATTTTAAATGTGCCAGTCCAGTGTTTATGGCTGATGTCCTGAACACGTGTGTTGCACTGTTACATTTGCAGTGAAAAAACGTGTTGGAGAGGGAGCCATTCCATCAGCAATTCCTCCAGGATGCCATCTCAGGCATGGCCAGTGTGTGTGCCCGACAGGCACCACGTGCTGTGCCAGTAACCACCATGATCAACAACCAGCCCTTGCAGCTGCCTCTTCCGTCAGGGGGTTGTTTGTTCCGTCAAAACAAGCCGTCATCATTCCATGGATCTGTGTCCCTTTTAAAGAAATTTGCCGTCCTGCTTTGAGATCTGTCTGTCCTCATCAGCTGGATGGAGATTGCCCGGTGGAGCCTTTGCCGTTAGGCTGAGCTGATTGCTCAGATAGGAGGAGACGGGGGCTTAAGGAGCTGCTCTGCTCACATCTGACCAGCTGGCACACCTACCCATGCATCTTGTTCAGCCAGGGCCCTTTCCCCGTGAGCAGGACTAACCCCACTGGCTCCTGGGGACACCCACGGCCGTGTGGTGCTGCCTCCCATTTCTCCACAGACAAGGAGATCGCAGAGATGAGGCGGGATTTGTGCACGTTTTGTCTTTGTCTCTGCAGTTGCTGAGGGGTTTCTGTTGTGCCATGAGAAGTCTTTGCAGCGTGAGCACCCCGTGTGGGGATGTGGTGGCTGGTGATGGTGTGAGCGGCCAGGAGGGAATTGTTGATTGGGTGATTCAGGAGAAAGTTTGGGGCTGGGTTTACTTACTGGTGACGCAAAAGGAATTCCGGAGAGGTGCTGGCATTATTTCCAGTTTGGGCTCAGTATGTGGGGAAGTGTCTTGCACTGCCCAGGAGGTGAGAGCGTCTGTGGTGCTCAGAGAGGCAGAAAACTCGAGGGTAATGATTTCCCTCAATCATCTGGGTGAGAGATGACCTCCCACATGACCACCATGCATGGCCTGCTCTGTTGCAGCTAGAAAGCTATCTCCAATTGTAGCCAGATCCACAATTAGTCTAAAGTGATACTACTGCAGTTTTGTAACTGAGCTGGGCTGGAGTTGTGCCATTTGTTGTTTTCTCGTTGGCATAGGAAGTGTTTCATGGAAACTCAAACCAGGTCCAGTTAATTCCTTGTTCTGTGGGAATTAATTTGCTGTGTGGCAATATTTTCTTTTACTTTCCCTTCCTGCTGAGAGTAGAAATGAGGATGAGTTTTAAAAGTCACAACTGCAGAGTTAATTCTTTTCAGCCGTCGTGGTGTTTGCAGCAGCCAACTGCTCATCTGCCAGTGTAACCAGAGCTCTTGGGTCTGTGCAGTCACTGCACAATTACCACAACCACCCCCAGCTCTCTCTGGGCACGGGGAGGTTCATCAGAGAGGATCAGGTATCCCTGGAAGCAGCTGCTCATCGGAAAACCGCCGTGTTCCATGGGCAGCTCCGTCCCCGGGGGCCCCGGCAGTGTTTGCAAAGCAGAGCTGTAGAGATCAGTTCCTTCCAGTCCCCTGATCTAACATTGCGAGTATTTAATGTTGTAGTGCAACAGGAAAAAGCGTTTCGGCTCAGGAGTGAAAAATAATCCCTCTCGTTGAAAGGGCGAGTTAAGATAGAGAAAATGCAATTACTTCTTTTAGAACTTGATTAGGGCAGCAGCCTGACTTCATCATCCTTGCTAAAAGGGCCTGCTGATGTTAATGACCAATGCTGAAGCATAGGACTGTCTGAGAAGAAAAACTAAAAACTACAAAACTTTTATATTATTATTGTTATTTTTTTACTTTAGGTTTCATGCGTGCGTTGAAAATGAAATCTTAAAAACTATTTTAAAAAGCAGAATGGTTCAGTGTGAGAATTGCTGTTGCTTCACTGATGAGAGTATTCAATGGAATAGTAGAAGCCTGGAAAAAAACATCCTGGCTGAGCACAAAGCTGAGGATACTCTTTTGGGTGTCAGGGACACAGCTTGAGAATCTGTGTGTGATGGGACAGACTTCCAAAGTGTCTGAGGAGGGCCAGTGTCTCTTCCATTTTTAGGTGGGTCAAGTGACAATGCTTAGAGATCCCCTGAGGAAATTTGGTTGAAAACAAGTAGTAAATGAGAAGGGAATAACTTCCTCTCATCCCTTGGTTGCCTTCGTCTTAAAAATTGTGGATTTTATTAAAAAGATGCTACATTCAGACCTTGAACCTTTCAACTGCAGTTCACCACCAGACTTTGCTGCCTGGAAATACCCCTTTCTAAGGAGTTGGCAGCTAAAAGTGAAGTTGTGTTGGCTACGTGCTTTAGTTTTTGAGGGTTTCTTTGTGGTTTTAATTCTTGATGATACTTAATAAAGAGCTTCCAGCTATCCAGATGTTACAAGAAATTCATCCTGAGAACGAGTCCAAATGATGAACAAGTATTTCCAGCCTCAACAAACAGGCTGCATGTGGTTTGCACAGAACAATTTGGGCATCTCCGTGTACTGTCCTAATTTTTAGTGTAATATGAGCTGGACATTCAGCATCTGAATCTCTGCTTCCCTCCCAGTCCCCCATGTTAGAAGCTTCAGTTCTTTTTCTTTCCTTTTTTTTGCCTTTGTTGCACTAAAGGACTTGCAGAAACCTACCTGGGCTGTTACCGTTTTTCTGAGATAATTATCCTGCATGTAAAGGGTGTTTCCTCATTATTTCCACTGTTCCTTTAATCAAAAGCCTAATGATGGTCGTGTGTCAACCATTCTACCTGTGCAGCTCAACAGCAGAAATAATTTGAGAGTAAACAGTGCTCTGGGAACATGGAACTGGGGGCCTGTGTAACAGCACGACGAGCAGCTGTGGGTATTTAAGTAGACAAGAAAAAACAGGCCAAAATGCTAAAATTATCAGTGTAGCTAAAATTTGGCTTTGGTTTTGATGCAGAACGCAAGGGGCCTCATTTACAGCCACTGGCCACTTGCACAGCATTAACTGGGCAGTCCCCAGTAATTGAGCCACAATAACGGGTTTGGGGCCTGAAAGAACATCAGAAAGTTTCTGTGATTTTTTTATTGAGACTCATTAAGGAATCTCAGCATGTCTTAGAATTTGGATGCCGTAAACCAATGCTCTACTGCTTTATATTTTCAAAGCCCTGCTAAATCAGCCATAGAGTCCCAGACTGGTTTGGGCTGGGAGGGACCTTAAAGCTCATCCAGTCCCAGCCCCTGCCATGGGCAGGGACACCTTCCACCAGCACAGGTTGCTCCAAGCCCCGTCCAACCTGGCCTTGGACACTTCC
>JAWMRA010000023.1:1888586-1902912 GCA_035584735.1 Pseudotriccus pelzelni | reverse complement strand
TGGACACTTCCAGGGATGGGGCAGCCACAGCTTCTCTGGGCACCCTGTGCCAGGGCCTGCCCACCCTCCCAGGGAAGGATTTCTTCCCAGTATCCCACCTATCCCTGCCCTCTGGCAGTACTCCAGGTAAGGTGTCACAAGAGCAGAGTAGAGGGGATGAATCCCCTCCTTTGACCATCTGGAAGAGCAGATCGACTTGGGGGGCATTACCAGAGAAAACCAAAAAAAACACCACAACCAAAGCAGCCTTTGGTTTTTCCTAAGCGTTCCATTCTGTTGCATTTTTAAGCCATTCAGATTAATTGAGAAAACATTAACCATTTCAAATGTAAAATAACGTTCAAGTTCAGCTACTGGGTAAAATGTTTTCCTTCTGAGAGGAGCTTTGCAGGGGAAACAGTTTACCTTTTCTTGTTTGCTGTTTTCAGTATTGCTGATCAAATTTGGCGAGATATGTTTCTTGTTGAGATAAACTTGATTGAAACAAACAAACAAAAAGCTCAGGGAAAACCAAAGCAAACACTCGCTTGTGTTTCTCAGGGCCATGAATTGTGTTCCAGAGGGGATACGCCTGGGAAAAGTATTTGGAGGTCACTGCGCTTTTAACTTTTATCTCCACATTTTAAGACAAAATATTCTTTTGTGCCAAATAGTTCCTTTCATTGAAGTTTGTGGGAACTGAGTCATTTAGCTGCCACTTTTACTAGATTTATTAGATAGTCAGGGCAGGGTTGTTAATATTTTAATAACTACAGTTTTTAAATTCCTCCTAACATGCCTGGCATTTCACTGTGAGTCTAGAGACTAAAAAAAAAAATTCAGTCCTGGGAAGTATTTTCTGCTCACTTGACAGGCTGGTAGCGCACCCATCCTCGTGCAGGACAAATGAGTCTGTAAATCCTTCCCCCTCCCTTCTTCGGGAAGATAAATGAACTTGTCTTTTAGGAATTCTTCCGCTGCCCCCTCCTGCGGATTTCTCTTGGTTCATCTTTAGAAGATCTATACACCATGTTCTCATGACATTTGCCTTCCAGCCCTCCTGGGAAAACCCTATGGAGATGGAGACCTTGGAGTGCTGGGAGAAATGGTGAATGTACACAGAGAACTGGCAAAAACTTGATTATTTGAGTTCTCTGTTTACTTTGCATTCCCTAGAGGTGTGTCCTGCCCTGGGATCTCTCTGTCCTTAGCTCCTACCACCACTCCCCACATCTGGAGCATATTTATTCTCACTCTTAATTTATCTCAGTAATCTGTGCGAGGAATAAATCAGCTGGTTGCCTTTTTTAGATAACAGAGTGCTTAGATGTGCAGATGGAAACATGCTGATATTTTTACAAGATGTCTTCTCCTGCCCACATGTGAAGGACCTCTAACAAAGTTCCTGGTGACCCTGGAACTGAAGCTCCCCAACGTGATTTCTACCCCTGAACCTTGGTTACCTGCACACCTTGTCCCTCTGCTCCTTGCTGTGGAGTCAGACAACCTTCCTGGGCATCTTGGAGCTGTGTCTCCTTGAGGGAGCAAAGGCAGGATTTAAGGAAGATGAGTTTGCTGTCTCTCTGCAGAGCCCATGTTCTCAATGCACTTGTGAAATTCCATCTTCCCAAAGAGGAGGAGATTCATCAAAGCTCAGTTGTTCCCATAACTCTTTCCTATCTGATGCCATTACTCCTGTTGGAAACACAGCCATGGAGTCCTTGTCTGTGAGCTGAAATGTTGACAGAGAGTTATTCTCACATCTTTTCACATAATGGATGTCTTCAGGTTTTCTCATTCTCTCCCGACTTTTTTTTTTCCCCCTCCTGGTATCTGGGAGAACTTTTAGTTCTGTTGCACAGCTTAATCAAGTAGAACTAACTGAATTTTAGCATTTGACAGCAGAGATGGCAATTCTGATTCCATCTCAATCTCAGCCTTTCACGCTGTATGGTAGGTAGTGAAGTGTGGACACCAGACATGTTTTCAGAAAGCACTTTACTGATTACGGTGACGCTGAAACCACTTCTGGGCTCTGCAGAGAAATGATCAGTGTGTGTTTACTTGTCTGGTCACTTTTTCACTGCTTTCATTATTATTTTTTATAAGGTGATGATGGACACTTTGTGGACTGGAAACAGTGGGAATGTCTTGGCTCTGATGGCCTTCAGGGTGATGAATGGTTTGGGGGGTTTGTCTTTTAAAGAATCTCTCGCCCAAATCGTGTCTCAGATTCCCTGGTGTTTATACAATGCAAGGAGGAGGGGGGGAACCTGGGAAGGCTAATTGGAACAGTGCAGAAGGCAAAAGGCAATTATTAGGCATTTTTATACCATCAGAGGATCAATGTGTGGGGCTTTCACCCCCGGAGCAGGGCTGCCTGGCGGGGAGTGCATCCTTCAATTGCTGTCAGGTATTTGTGTCCCTTTCCTCCCCACCCTGTAGCGCCAATTTAGCAGTTATTTCTCTCTCTTCTCTGAAAACTGTCACACTGCCTTTTCTTTTGTCACTTATGAAGAATTAATACATGATTAATAAATGATTAGAGCCGTTTTTGTAACAATGGGAACGAATGTTTGTAATTTTCTCTGTTGGA
Organism: Pseudotriccus pelzelni; assembly: GCA_035584735.1. Lineage (NCBI taxonomy): Eukaryota > Metazoa > Chordata > Aves > Passeriformes > Tyrannidae > Pseudotriccus > Pseudotriccus pelzelni. The sequence continues at coordinate 1,900,337 of JAWMRA010000023.1, read as the reverse complement.
GTCCTTACAGTCCCCACCAACACTCTTGGGTAAAACTTTGGGAAACAACCTTGAAAGAGGTGATGGAAAGGGAAGGAATAACTAGGAATGGCTCATGGCCAAAGAGGCCAAGGATGTTTCCCCCTAATGTCTCCCTAATAACAGGGGATCATTTCATTCTGCCCGGGCAGCATCGATGGCTCTGTGTGTGGATCCATCTCTTATTTCTGCTGCTGATGAATTCAGGGTGGCTTTGGCCAAGAGCCTTGAAGAACATCTTCCCTCTGGTGGTGATATCCAATTCTCAGTAGCATATCTTTTATTTGTGGCATGTTTTGTAGAATTATAGAGTACCCTGAGCTGGAAGTGACCCACAAGGACCATCAAGCCCAACTGCTAGTTGGATGGTTTCCACTCCCACTTCAGAGGAATGGAAGGTTGAATTTTACTGATTGTGTTACTTATTTGTTGGGATAAGAGCGCTTCTCCTGGTGTATTTCTTACATAGCAGGAATCCTGGAGCATTTAGTGCCCCCACTTCACTATGGTAACCATAATATTCAGTCAGTGTGGGATGCCCAGAGCTTTTCAGAAATGTGCTTCCTACACAACCTGTATGCCCAGGATGGGGCCGGTGCCTCTTGCCAAGCAGATTCCTGAAGGGCTGAGCTCCCCCTGCCCTCTCCTTGTTAAGGGATTCATAGTTTCTCCTCTTTCTCTCCTGTCTTAATGTCTTGTGAGCCTTTGCTGCTTGGTCAGATTTGGTTCCAATTAGTGAGAAGCTAATTTAGAGAGGAGTATCTCACAGCTGGGTGGGCACCATGCTTGTAAAAGCTCCATTTCTCTAGGAAACCAAGCAAAAAATCTGCTAAGCTGGTTGTAAGTTGGTTCAACTGTTTTGTCAGAGTGCTGCAAGGTCCTTGAGCAGCCTGTCATGGATCACTCCAGAGGCTGGGGTGAAAATATGAGCAGGTAAACTGGCTGGGAAAGGAAAAGAGGAAGGAATCAGAGAAATATTTTGCATTAGGACGAGTCAGTGATGCATTTGACATGTTTGACTGTGGCAGTGGGGTCGGTGTTGGTAGATGTGTATGAACCAGGAGGTGTTGCAAACCTCTCTGGATCATGGCCAGCAGTTAAACTGTGTTATCCATGGGTGGTTCTGCTTGCAGGATGCCAGGAATGATGGAGGGAAGGCTCAGTTTCCAAACAAGCAGGAAAATGCCACAGCAAGGTGGTGTTCCCATGAGCTTGGGCTCTACAGCTCACAGGTGTCTTTCCTGGAATGGGAACATGTGAAGTTCAAAGAGGATTTGCTTGGTATGGCTCGTTGGAGGAGGGTGCTGATGAAATGGGTGGGAGATGGAGAAGACAACAAGGAGAGCAAACAGCGCAACAACAGAAATATCTGAACTAATCAGGTTTTCCTCCTAACAGTGGCTGTCACTCACGTGTCCTCAGACAGCAGGAAAATTCCCAAGTCCAAAGAAAGAAGTGTCAACATTTGACAGCCCCAAATTCACCCAAGATGTCTCTTTGCAGAGCAGTTACAGAGTAGGTGAGTCAGACACGGAGCTGCAGGAGAGCGTTGTCCGTCTGTGTCTGGTTCCACGTGGGGAGGATTATTACAGTTCAGCAAAAATGGGCTTCATTAAACTTAAAATCGGGCATATGAAACTCTCATTTAAATAAAAAGTGATTGAGAGTTGTAACTTCCATTTAAAGTGCATCTCCCATCATTTATTTTTTATGCTTTGCCACAGTCACTGTTTAAATTATTTAAGGCAAGAAGTAAAAAGCTGCTCAGGAGATAGAAATGGATTAGATTAAAATTAATCTGACATAATCCTTTCTCTAAAACTGCTGATTCAGTTTGTGCACAAGTTTATCAACATATTTGAGGATAAGGGATAAGGATAAATTGCCCTCCAATTTGGGAGTGCTTTGGCTTGATATTTCTGACAGCACAGAGAACATGCAGCGCTGTTTTAATTGAGAGATTTATGAAATTACAAATATTTCTAATAGCACAAATGCCAAGCTCATTATAGATTCACACTAATTTAAGCACCTGAGTCGGTGTGTGTGATCTGCCTCACTTCAGCAGGGGAGAATTTGGAGTTGCAGAACAAGGTCACAGGCAAGAACAGACCTTGGCACAGGAGTTTGGACCCAAATTTTTCAACTGGCATATGTGATTTATCACCTTCAGTGTTGGCATCACCTGTTGATGCCCCACCTGGGTTTCATGGACAGGGGAGGATGGCTGGGATCTGTAACGCAGAGAACTCTCCAGTAAAGACTGGGGGAATACCAAAAGAATAAGGCACATGACATTAATGGATTTTTTATTTATCAGTGACAGCTCGTGACATCTTTAAAAGGAAATCATCTGTGAGCCAGTCATGTGGTTCATTCCCCTGCTCAATTGCAGGCAGCACGAAATGAAGATTGAGATGGGATTGAAAGGGGGTAGAGCAGGCAGGGTTTGGCTGCAGATGAGTGAAATCTGTCGTCTGACAGAACCCAGTCAATAGGCATTTATTGAAAGTGTAACATCTTGTGTTCTCCTTATAAAATAGAGATCAGAGTCTTGCTCCCAGGCTCTGCTAACCTGGTGCAACCACCCTTTCCCTCCAAACACAGCTCCAGCTGGTCTCTGCAGAGCTCCCAGAAGCAGGCAGGGCTGCTGATCTGCTCTCGCAGCAGAATGTTGATTAGCATCGATGTATCTCCAGTTTTGCAATCAGCTTTGGGTTTCCAGACCCCTGGATGCACGTGCTGTGTTGTTAAAGTCAACAGTCCTGGATGAGGGAGCCCCCATTCCTGTGGGGGTGATGTTCTGTCGTTGGAAAACACAAGAGGGTGTTGGTTTGGGCATTTGCTGTTCCCTCACACATGTGGAATGTCTAAATATTGTGACCATGATTTGTCTAACTGATATTATAAATGTGCAACCCTGATGATGTTTTCAGCTGGTAGATATCAAAACACTGTTTATCTACCAAATAGGTGAAGAGAAGGGTTTTTTTCCTGTGTGCTACAGGCAAGTGCCACAGCAGTGCCCTAAAGGATAAACTCCCCACGCTGTTTGGGCAGATATTTCAGCCTTGGAGTTGATTATAATATTAATTCACTGCAGGAAGAAAATTCTCTGCAACCAAGTTTGGGTTTTTTTTCTTTTTTTTTTTTTAAGGTTTGATCTAATCTCTTATAGCTCCAGTAAGAGGCTGATCAAAGGTAGTGAAAGCTGGTATTAAAGGATTAGCTGGGTCACATTGAACTATGTTTTAAAACAAGCCCAGGGACCTTTAGCTTTACTGAAGCAAGTGCACACAAAAAAAAAGATTTTTAGGCTAACTCCGTCTGACTTTAAACAGAAAACAAACTGCTGGATTAAATCTGTGAGTCATTCCTTCAGGTGGTGTGTGGAGCTCTTTATGTAACACAAGCCTGGAAAGTATCAGCAAGCACTGAATCTCTCACAGCAAAACTGGGGTGCAGAATCAAAAATGACTGTGAGCTTTGTGTGTGCACGTGCCCAGCTGACAGGGTATTTATTCTCATTTGATGTTTGCCCATAATTAGCAGCTTCAGTCCAGCCCCTTTTTATCACTTTTTTTCTGTCCCATCTCTCTTCTCTCCCCTCTTTCCATTTGCTGCTGACAGGATCTGCCACGGAGATATTCATCTCTGGCTGTCAGGTGGGGATGAGTGTTTCTTTGGGAGGATGTTGATGCCACTCTCTGGGCCCATAGCAAGCTGTTATTCTTTTTATTAGTACCAGAATTTCCTCATTAAAATGAACTTACAAGCAGAGAGAGCATCACACAGATCTATACATTGCTCAGTGGGAAAAGCTGTGAAATCATCTGGGCTTGAATCAGTGCCACAGGAGAGCAAGGGTGCATCTCCTGGCTTTCATGACCAGGGTGTTGGGTGATGAGTAGGAGTGAAGGTTGTAGCAAATCTATAGCTGTTCACCCACTTCTGAGTGCTTTCTGTGTTGTTGCTCTTTTTAAAGGTTGGTTTGAAGGGGTTAGGTGGCACATTATGTTGCATGCTCATAAGGTTTTCCTGAAATCTTGATTTCACCATAAATCTGCTGCCTTTAATGTCTGTGGGACCTCCTTTATGCCAGAGGTGATGGTGTTTGGCTCCAGAATTGAAGTGTTCTTAGAAGGAATAAGCTTTCAGTTCATAATTGACAGCCCCATCCCTGGAAGTGTCCAAGGCCAGGTTGGACAGGGCTTGGAGCAACCTGGAATAGTGGAAGGTGTCCCTGCCTGTGGCAGGGGGTGGGACTGGATATCTTCAGAATTCCTTCCAAACCAACCATTCCATAATTCTGTGATAATTCCCTTTCTCAGTGGATCACTGTCTCTCTTGGCAGGCCCAACATCCCAACTTTTCTGGTGTCTGCAGCGTCATCCTTGCTTGGTGCAGTCCCAGGTTGGATCTCCCTGGGGAAGGGGCATGGCTGGGGGGACTGATCCTTCCCAAGAGCCTTGTCCAAGAGCAGCTGGCTTGAGCCCAGCTCCAAAACTTTGAGTTTAAACCAGAGATGCAGGAAACTAAGTGGCATCAAGTCTAATCCTGGGCAAGGTTTACTGGTTCCAGTAAACACCAAACCTGGTTCAGAAGGTGTCAAGGCCTTATGACAAATACAGGTTGGATTTGTTGGTGGGTTTTCTTTTCAGGCAGCACTGGGCTGAGCTGTAAATTCCTGTAAGACAGTTTGCTAAGTTTTTCAGATAAAAACCCCAATAGTTTCTTCCAAAGGCTGGCCCTAAATCAGTCAGGGGGCAGAAGAGCCTCTGCTGCCCAGCAGATGTCGTCGAAATAGGTTTGTGTGTGTGACTGCAGGAAATACAACAGCCCAGGACTCCATCTCCTAACATTTGCTGTTCAGTCACAGATAAAGGCTGCTGTGGATTTCTCTCCCCGAGGGAACTTGAGGTTCAGTTTGGTCAGGATCCTCGATGCCACGGAGCAATAGCCGCTAACGTTCGGGTGCCGTGGCATCAACGGGGCTGGAGGCTGCTCCTGAGAGATAAGCCAGGCCAGCTCTGTACAGCCAGCAAGTATTTAACTGCCCTAGACATACCCAGAATGGAGATGCAGCAGATACAGGTGATAATTGATTAGGCTTCAGGCAATGAAGACCTCTTGCCCTTTTAATTAGCCGTAGGTGAAGCCCTACACGGTGGGCAAGCGTGGAGTCGAGGGGCTGGGCAGTAGACATAGCCCTGCCTGCCCTGAAAATTGCTGGGAGGAAGACTCTAAGGCAGAAACTGGGCCATTTGTACATTTCTCTCATTCTTACACACTTCTGACAGCACATTTGTCTGTGTGCAGACTGCTGGCTGGCTGCTGAGTAACCGTGTCGTCAGGCTGAGGGGGCTCATCCAAAAATGTATTATTAACCTTAGATTAATCTCGTTCATTATTTATCATTCTTTTTATTAAAACCTGCTTTTGAGGCCCAGAGCCGTGGTGTGGTGCAGCTGGGCAGCCCTGTGTGATGGAGAGGGCAGAGCACTGAGCCAGGGGGAGAATTGTTGGGCGACGCTTTTGGTCCGGGTTGATTCCTTTGAATTATTCCGCGATTATTTAAGACTAGAAGATAAAAAATTGATCCGGTGTTCTGGCAGGGTAATGAAACGGTCTGGAGGCCCACAAAAATGCCTACGGTGTGAGATTCAGGTAGTTTGCTGTTAGAATAAAACTGTGAGAGAGAAAAATGGCCCAAAACCCCGGGCCCTACAGTGCAGAATGGAGGGTCGTGGAGAGGAGCCTTGGGGGACACTCGTCAGATAATCAGTTGTGCTTTGTCATTGCCTGATTTTCTTGTAACCGTCAAAACACCCTGTTAGTGCCACTTAAGATTTGAACACCGAAGAGTAGAAGCAGTCAGAGGAAAAAAAAACAAAAAAACCAAACAAACCACAGAGAAATCTGCAAATTATTCATCGAAAATCGGCCTTTTATGGAGTTTCTACAGCAGCAATGGGCATGGTTGAGGGGTTCATACAGCAAAACGTCATTATAGTATTTGGATATATGAAATAAAATCAGTTTTATTCAGAAAAAAATAGGATTTGGATATATAAAACATTATAGTATTTGGATACAATAAAATATGTTTATTATATAAATATCTAAATATCTTTGGCACTTCCCAGACAGGCAGTAACACACACAGAGCCAAAAAACTTGGCTAAACCACATAAAATCACAGTGCTAAATCCAGTTCCTCACCACCACCAGTTGCACTGCAGTAGTTGAGGGAATAACTTTCTCTCCAGGAAAAACTTCAGGTGTTGTTGTTTATTACATGCCTTGCCTTTCAAAATGTCTCAAAATTATGTACTCTTGCAGCCATAACTTGGGTTTCTTGGGGCAGTTTAAAGGGAGGATTTCTTAGTTTCCTTAATTTCATTTTGTTTTCTTGCCATGCGTAGTGAAATCTAATTTTTGTGCATCACAATTGACGGGAAATGCTGCAAACCTTGTGTTTCACACAGAGCAGTTCTGCCTGTCCAACTAGAGAGTGACATAGAGGGTGATAACACAGGAATTATAGGAATCATTAAAGATTGGATTCATCTCTGTAACTTTCAGTAAAACCTATAAAAAAATAATAATGTGTTGTACCCACACTGCTCTTATTAAAAATGATAAATGATCCCCATTTTTTGGCTAATATTAATTCCAAAATTTCATTCTTCTCTTCAGCTTTATGGTCACCATAATCTTGATGTTTTAATAGCTTTTCCCATAATAGCCCCAGAGACCTTTCAAAGTGGCAGCCCTGACTTTATGGAAGAGACTTTAAAAAAAAATAAAAAACCAAGAAGAGTTTCTTGCACTTAAAGGCAAAGACAAAATACATGAAATTCCCCAGACAGGTGACCAGAGAACATTGTTTTGGCAAACCATAAGGTCTAATTATAATAATTACTCATAGCAGAATTTCTGTGCAGCTCCAGTAACTTTTTTTTTGTTTCTTGGTATAATTTAGAAGAAGTTTGAAATCTGAAGTGTCTTTAGTTTGGCTTCTTGTCTTGAGCAGAATATTCTGGGGGCAGTGCAGGGAGACTTTCTTTGAGTTGATCATTGAATGCTTTAGAAAAGTGAGAAGATCTGAAGGTGATCAGGAAAAACAGGCCCAAGGGGGCTGTGGGTTTTGCCAGAAATCTCTGCATCTCTCCGTTTTTTTCCAGGTTTCTCTGCTGGTGGTCTGGAGATTGGCTCAGAACTTTTCTTTCTGGGGGGAGAAAAAGAGTTTGTCTGAATTCTGATAATAAGTTTGAGAAGCAGATCTTAAACATCCTAAATCTGTGTCCCAGTGCCTTGAGTAATTTATTTCTTTTCTAATTGCTGACTCAAAGTCAAATCAAGCTGCTTCTACAACACCTGTCACCTCCACTGCTCTTTTTCCCAGATTTTCCGTAGGCTTCTTTGCAAGACATGAGGGATATTATCTAATTTAGGACAGTCTTCCCCATCTCTGGTCCCTTAGCAGAGCAAATATTCATCACTTTGCGACCTTGTGTACAGAAACCCGCATTCCTTGGGCAAAAAGAAATCCACTTTCCTTCTTCCAGCATCTGCCTGTTATGGTAGAATGTGTATTCCAAGGAGCCAAGGCTGTGTAGCCCATCAGCAAGGATTTGTGTGGATGAAAAAGCCTCTTCGTGTGCTCTGAGGAGCAAGAAAGGGTTTGGGGTTGAATGTCTTCCATCTGGTGTTATCAGGGCATCTGTACCAAAAGGTACAAGTGACTTCTCCATCCCGTTGTCCTGAAAATCATTACAGGAGTGAAGATTTGCCATCCGAAACCCTTCCTGTCATTCTGATGTCTGGTGGAATTCCAGGCCATGAGGGCAATGAGGAGAGCAAAGTGTCACAGCACAGGCTGGGTCTTTGGGCAGTGGATGGTCAAGGTGGGGCCCTGCAGCTGGCCTGGGATTGCAGCTTCTGGAATTTCCCCTTTTCTTTAAAACCAGGTCCAAAATCTTCCTGTTATGTTGTGGGTTAGAGAGACCTACTTGAATGTGCTTTTAAAGGGGGAAATGGAAAGCATGGTAAAATAGGCAAAAATTACATGAAAAGGGCCCCAAATTAGAAAGGAGAAGTTTGTAACAAATTCCTGAAGGAATTAGAGTCTAATGTGTAATTAGAAAAGCACAAAGTGCCTGTTGCTGCTCGTTCTTTGTGCTCAAAGACTCCGTGGTGGTAACTTTGGGAAACGTTTCCATCGCGCGCCACCTCGGGCTGTATTTATTTTAAGTGTCTGTTTACACAGTTGGTACAAATTGCCTATGGGATGTGAGCTGTCTATCACTTCCAGAGCAATTAGGAAGTGAAACCTTATCAAAAGAAATCTGTCAAGTTTGAAAAGCCATAAATATTGCACTGGGATCTCTAAGGAAATCAAAGGGAGTTCGATACAGTATTTATTTACATGTTGCTGCACAAGCAGAGGCACTTAGAGGTGCTCCAGTCTGTGCTATTCCCTGTGCTCTATATTCCATTAGTCCCATGTTATTTAAGAGAGAGAGAAAGAGAGAGAATTACCCAGTTGTTTTAAATATTATATAGCAAAGGACTGCTCCTAAAATCTAAGTCTGTGTATTTTGGGCAGTTATATCTTTCTGATTTGTTGTGCTGAAAGGAAGGCAAGGCTGCAGCTTCAGGTCTCTACGGTGTTCCTCAGTGTTATGCAGTCAAATTAATAGTTTGGAGATGGCTTGTGGGGAGATTTTGATGTTTTGCACCCTAGAAATAGGTCTCTTTTAGTTCCCCCTGTGTTGGGTTGCTCTGTTTGGAGAGATCCCAGATCATCACCATTGCACAGCTTTCCATTTGCCTTCTGCTTGCCTGTGACCTGCTTACCAGGGGTTTCCAAGCTGGCACTCAGCTCAAATGGCACAATTATTCAAGACTTTTAACTAAGGCAGAGGCGAGGAAAAGCTCCTCCACCCATTACAGGGTTGGAAAGGCTGTCTTGAAAATGACGGCAGAAGGGCTCTCGACGGCTCTCACCAGCAAAGAGGCAAGAACTCTTCAAGCCAAAGGGATCATTAGCCCAGAAGAGCAGACCTACAGAATAGCAGTGAAATATTTAACCTGGAAATTAGAGGGTTCTTAGCAATTAAAGTAATACCGACTCACACGGGGAAGCAGGAGCCAAAACCCTTGCTGGTTTAGGGTGTAATTATGAACGGGACTGTGTGTCCTCCTGGGGAGGGTGGGGGGACAGGGGTTGATCCAGAAGGACCCTCCCATCCTGTGTTTTTCTGTGGTCGATTCACCGTTCCACAGTCAATGCAAAATGTTGTCATATCGAAGAGCTCAGGGGGGCTTTGGTGCAAACCTGCTGTGTGCAGAGTCACTCCAGTTCCAACACCTTTGTGCATCCCAGGGCAGTGACGTTTATTTGCCTGTTGCTGGCTGCTGCTGGAGGAGCAAGATGATTAAACACCAAGAGTAAATTTAAAAAAAAAAAACCCAACAACCAAACTTAACTATTTGCAGCAAATAATAAGCTGGCTGAGAAGTGGTACCTTGTTTGCTCTGAGCATCCTCTTGACATCAGCATGAGGCTCCTTATAATGAGATGCACATGTGTAAATATGATGATTAGATATTCCCTCATAAACATAATTGTCATATCTACCTAAAAGTCTGAGCAGGCATTTCAGAACCCTGTTGCTAGAAATAAATAAATAAAAGCCAACAATCTGCACTCAGCCTCTTCTCTCTGTAAACGGTGGAACATGGGGGCAGAATATATTTCCTCAAGTACCTAATGGGAGCTGAGGTCAATTAAAGGATTAAAACAAAAGTATGATTTTTAGTATAATTAATGTTCCCTTAGAAAAACTGCAGCGATCTTGCATCCACTTCAGTTGGCCAAGCTTTGTCGGTGTGACTAAGGCAGATGTAACAGGGTCGTGTTGCATTAACCTCGCCCACAAACTCTGCAGCCGCTGCGACATCTCTGCCGCTTCTTGTTTTATTGCCCAAATAACTCCCAACGCTGCCTTATAAAACACAGAGCACTGTCTAATTAGTCACATAGACGATTACAGCTGCTTAATTTAGTGTTCAGTTTTTTGCTGATTCGGGGATTCCCAGGGAATAAAACATACAGTGGGTGATGACACGGCTCGGCAGATCCTCCTCCCAGCTGTCTTTAAAGGGGAAAAAGGATTAACAATGAAAGAAGAATGAAAGAAGAGTCATGAGTCAGGTTGAAATGTTCATGACAAAAAGGTGAGACTCTTGTAAAATACATCATATTCTATCATGAGTCAGGTTGGAATGTTCACGACAGAAAGGTGAGATTCTTGTACGACGCGTCGTATTGCGGGAGTGACAAGAATGCGAGATCTGTGTGCAGGCTCAGAGGTCGGTCACAGCTGGAACTTTGTAGCCATAAAGATCATTTCATGGGGTGTGATATCTCCGATTTTCCTAACCAACCTTGTGCTTCCAGAGCTCACCTACGCTTGGATCTTCAACGAGTACCCGACCTTCGTGCACCAGGACAGCCGGCGCTTCGTGTCGCAGGAGACCGGGAACCTCTACATCGCCAAGGTGGAGGCCTCAGACGTGGGCAACTACACCTGCGTGGTGACCAACACCGTGACCAACAGCAGGGTCCTGGGTCCCCCCACCCCCCTCATCCTCAGGAATGACGGTAGGACTGGGAAGAGCATCCCCGGGCTGGGCTTGGAGATGCTGTCCTGCTTTTTTTGGCTGGCTGTCACCCAGAAGTTAAGAAATGGCCTGAAATATTTATATTGGGGTAAAGGGAGAGGTTTTCCCCCTTCACAGTGAGGCTGGAGACCTCTGCTCTCGCTGGGGTTCAAAGTCAGGGCCGGTAGTGGGATTTAAGGATGCTGTGGCCAAGGTTGCTCTTCCCACCACTGGGAACAACTCTCAGTGTCAGGCAATAACTATAAAAGAAATGTGTGGTGAGAATTGGCAAAAGACAGGAGACAAAATGGATTTTAGAGTCTGGATATACCAGTTTTGCTCATTTTATGCAGCCTGAAAGTGAACAAAAGCACTTTGTTGTTTCGGTAACTGTGAGCTCAGGCTGTATTTCCCAGCAGAATTAGGGCTATTTTTAGTAGTCTGTGGAATAATTCAAAAAAGCAAGAAGAAAGCAAAAGGGGATTTCTAAATTTATACAGACAATTGATTTGTATCGTCGTCATTTTTGTGAAGATAAGAAAAATAAATTTGCACGTTAATTTACAATTAAAATTAATTAAAATGTGTCTGTTTAAAGGATAACAGATAGGACATTTGTTCCAGAAATAGAAATGCATCATTAGCAACTTCTTCTAGAAGAAGATCCATTGTCACATAGTGATATCTGACCAAAATCCCTTGCTTGTAAAACCAGGGCTTATTGCTGCAGCCTCCTGCCCATCACTGTTCCCAACATGTTGACACAATTCCTGTGTGTGGGGAGTGGGGAAAGCCAAAATGGAATATTTAAGTTGGCTTCATACTAACAATTTAAGTGTTGAAGAAGAGGTATTTTTAAGTACTCCAATAGTAGGACATTTTTGCAAACCCTACTTGGCTGGAAGTGCTGGAGAGGGACTTTTTCGAGGGCGTGTAGTGATGGAACAAGGAGTAATGGCTTTAAACTGACACAGGACAGGATTAGATTAGGAAGAAATTCTTCCCTGGGAGGGTGGGCAGGCCCTGGCACAGGTTGCCCAGAGAAGCTGTGGCTGCCCCATC
>JAWMRA010000023.1:1857325-1873573 GCA_035584735.1 Pseudotriccus pelzelni | reverse complement strand
CAGCCCAGGTTGCTCCAAGCCCCGTCCAACCTGGCCTTGGACACTCCCAGGGATGGGGCAGCCACAGCTTCCCTGGGATCCTGTTCCAGGTCCTCCCCACCCCCACAGTAAATCCCCAGCCTGGTGGGCACCTCTGAGCAGCTTCAGGAGAGCTGCTGTCAGGTCTTGCCTGAAATGAAGGCTCCAAGGTACAAACCTAAGGGTGGAGAGACCCTCGTGAAGAAGAGGGAGTGGCTGGATGGGACTGAGGGCCCTCCTGCCACAAAACAGTCACCCTGGATTAGGTTTTATTAATGTATCATGTTCAGATGAGCTTCAAGAGATAATGAAACCTTGGTGTTGCTGTTGATTTTCAGTGGTGTTCCCACTCCTGCTGCTGAGCTGTGTCCCTGTGCAGGTGACCAGGAGCTGTGGAGATGCACCCCCTGCCCAGCCCCTCACAGGGGGTCACTCCATGATCCCCCATTAACCACAAACTAAACCAAGTCACCACAGCTCTGCTTTCACAGCAGTTCACGCTTTTTTCCCTTCACTGGCCGTGAAAGGACGTGGCAGCCCAGATTTGATCAAACCCCCATACAGATTGCACAAACATCACATTTCTGCCCTGCAGCCACGCGGAAAACCAATAGCTCTTTATTTTAATTATTTTTTTTTTTTAAATGTCAGAACTCCCAGGGAGGGAGGGAACACTTTGCTGTACTTATTAGAATTGATATCATGAGCTCCATATCCTTAGGCTGACAAATGGTAGCCTGGTCTTTTTTGCCACACACTAATTTTGCTTGCTTCATGCTGGTCACTGGCAGATGCTCTTGTACTTGAGTCATGTGGCTGATATGAACTAAAGGATCATTTCATCATTAACATCTCGGTTGTTTTCAGTAAATTTCAGAGGATTTTAAGTATTTCTCTCTGTGCTGGCTAAGATGGCAACCAGCCTTACCAGCCCTCGTTGCTATATATGCTCAAAATGACCTCAAGCTGTGCCAGGGGAAGGTCAGGTTGGACAACAGGAGGAATTTCTCCCTGGAAAGGGTGGTCAGGCCTTGGCAGGGGCTGCCCAGGGAGGTTTGGAGTCCCCAGCCCTGGAGGTGTCCAAGGAACGACTGGACGTGGCACTCAGAGCTCTGGGCTGGGGGACAAGGGGGTGTTTGGTCAAAGGTTGGCTCAGTGATCTTGGAGGTCTTTTCCAACCTCAATGATTCTGTTCTTCTATGAAAATACCGTTGTTTCAAATGTTTTTGAGAACTGGGTCTGGCTCTGATATGCCACTGTGGAACAAATGCATTTTTTGCTTGAAGCTTATCTACTTGAAAGGGATATTAATCTAAATGGTTTGGGTATTAAATCAATGAGAGGTCAAGGGAAAGTCCTCCAATTTAAATTGCATTTACCAACTACTATATTGGTTTTACCATTTAGTCTCTAACCTGACATAAATTTGGCTGGCAGACAAATAGATTGGAACATGCAAATTCTCCCTATTACTGCTACATTTTATTTTTGCCCACCTTGGTATAAAATATAGCATAGAAACCTCTGGCTTTATGTTCCAAGTAAGGATCTCCTGGTTTCCTCTTTAATTTGCTGTCCTGTTCCCCACAGGGCAGAGTTCAGCTGGAGCAGGGCTCCCTCACCATCACCAACGTCAGTCTGTCGGATGCCGGGATGTATCAGTGCGTGGCAGAGAACAGGCATGGCAGCATCTTTGCCAGTGCAGAGCTGAGTGTCATAGGTAAGTTTGCTTTCCTGAGCCCTGCAAACCTTCCCAAACCAGAAGGATCTTCGCCCAAGCAGGTTTTGCCAAGTTTCAGCATCTGAAGCAGAAGTACTGCTGGAGATCTTTGGCAAGTTGTTGTGTTTGAGGAAGGCACGAAATGAAAACTTGAGAAAGTGGGTAGGTAGAAGACAGATATTTTTACATCGTCCTATACTCTCATATTCCTCCAGGTGACAGAGCATGGAGAGCTGGCAAGTGCATTGAGTCTCTTGCTGGTTAGAAGTGTTCATGGAGAAACCAAAGTGCTGGTGTTCAGAGTGGGCTGCAGAGGTGACTCTGCTGAGCAGATGTGGGCAAACCTCCTGTCTGAATAGACCTTTCACCATTCTAATGGCAACCAAAATGCTCTCATCCCAAACCTTCTCCAAGAGAAAGTTCCACCTGTTTTGTGCACAAATGCCAGTTAATATCAGGAGAAGGTCATGTGAAACCAAGTAGTGAAATTCCAGGTGGGAAGGAGAAGAGATTTCAGAGCAGGATCTGAGGCAAGACCCAGTGCCACAGTCTGAAACACAGGAAATGCCACTTAAACATAAGAAAAACTTTACTGTGACGTTGGTTAAACGCTAGAGCAGGTTATCCAGAGACATTGTGGCATCTCTGTCCTTGGAGATACTCAACACCCAAATGGTCATGGCCCTGGACAATCTGCTGTAGCTGCTCCTGGTGGAGCAGGGGTGGGATGGGACCATCCCAGAGCTCCCTGCCAGCCTTGGGCGTCCTGTCAGTCTGCAGCTCCTTCACAAAAGTTGTTCATGTACAGGTGGCAGGCCTGGAAAATGCTGTGCCAGCACAGAGACATAGTTTCAAAGGGTTAAATGGAATTCCTGATGACAAAACGGTGTTCTTTTCAAACCAAACGTTCAATAGCAGCGGTCCCTGTTTTATCCTGAAGAACAAAGCACGGGGTTTTTTTCCCAGTGTGGCATTTTCAATTATTGGTCATTTTTTATCATCAGTGATAGATGCCTGAGTAGAAAAAAAATTCATTTGAAGGATTGGCTGTGTTGCTGTTGGAGAAAAGGACGATAATGCTCAATAAATTAGACATCACAATGCTGAGATTTATTGGACGTGTTAGTGCGTGAAAGAAATCGAAATAAACCCACTGATGCTTTTCCTGTCTGTTTAAAAGCTGGTAAAAGCGAGGTTTGACAGGGAGGGAGATGTTCTCAGGAGAGGTTTAGCCCTTGGTGGTGGGGATCCCCAGCAGCACCTCATGTCCAGGTGAAAAGCAAAGATCTTGAAGACCTTGAGCTTGGAAACCTGGCAGAGAACTTTTACTTGGGCCGCTTCTCCTTTGGGTTATGCGCTCTTGTGCTTCTGTATGTCACACGAAAAGCACCCAAGTGATGAGCTGCAGATAAATTTCTGTGGGTGTGTGGCTTAACTTGGCGTGTTTTTAAAGGTAAAGCAGCGTGTTTGCCTTTTCTCAAGAGCTTTCAAAGGAGGGCAACACTGTGAGCCCTCCCTGAGAAATTTTAGCTTTTAGACAGATCTGAGTGTTGAAATGGTTATTTTAAAAGGTCTTAAAAGTTAAGCACTTGAGATGATGAAACACCACTAATAGCAAGTGAGACTTACAGCAAAATTAAGTGAAAAAAGAGAAATGGAAAATTACAGACATAGCTTTTCTCTGAGTGATTCTTCTCGTTTATTGTTGCCAATTAGATTGCCTGCAGAATCTTAAATAAAAGCAGAATCCTGTCGAGCTGGGCATTGTGAAATGCATATAGCAAGATGCAGTCAGTGTCTTTCAGAATTTTCAGGCTAAATGTTTAAAAATAATAAATCAACAGGGTGGGCCTATGGTAGAAAAAAAGAAATCATTAAAATCCTCAATTTAAAAGCAAAGTGTGAAGAAATGAAATGCATTTAAGTGGCAGAGGGAAGCTGTGGTAGTGTTGAGAAGTGAGCCCAGAGTTTCTAAATGTCAAATGACGACGTTTTGAACGTCACAAAATAAACCCCATATTGAGCAACTCCTCTGTCTCACACAGGACCAAGAGAAAAATAGCAGATGACTCACCAAAAAGCCCAGTCTAAACTGTTCATTGCAGAGATGGAAACAACAGGATTATTCAAAACTCTGTTTTGCTCATAAATTTGGAAGAATCATCTGAGAAATTAGTTCCAGAAGTGATAATGTATTAATAATGATACGTGATACAAATAATAATCCATCTGGTTCCGAGTGCATTGGTGGGATGCCTCCTTTAATTCTGAAGTGTTTCACGAGCCCAGTGCTGGTTTCAGATGGCTCTTCCATAGTCTTTAATAATACACCTGTCTTAACTCTGTGCCAAAGTGAAGCCGACTAACTGCCTGTGATTTGATGTGGAAGACAAGACAGCTCAGGGATGAGTGAACTCTGATTCATAAAATTGGATGACGAGCACTACTGGATCATAAAGCCCATCCCATTACCAGCCTAGGATTAGGCTTCATTCAACTCCTTTGCAGCAGGAATGATATCCGAAAGGATTGAGGCAGACGAGATGCCCTGAGAAAAGTGAATTTGCTGGGTTTTGTCTCCCAGCTGCTGCAGGTGAACTTTAGATCTTGTCATGGAGAGCATCGAGAAGGTGCCAAGCACAGTGATCTAAACTCCCATCTCACAGGGTGCAGCAAAAGAGTAAGTCAAGGATAATGTTGTGAGGGATGCAGGGATGGAGCAGGAGGCACAGGCTGCGGGCATGGAGCTGTCAGAGAGGATGGAGAGAGCTAGAGGGGGCTGGGCAAGGATTGCTGCCACTGATCCATCATAAAGCCAAGCTCCTGACAGCAAAACATAGCGAGCAGGGCAAGAGTTGTTCATAAAACCCCTTAAGCCACCTCACCTGTTTGCTGTAAGCTTTCTGTATTGAAAAAAATTTCATTGTCCTCCTTGATATAAATAAAACCTTCTAATCACCTTTGGGGATTTCACTGCCTGAGTCAGTCTGGAGGCAGCTGCCTCAAAGCTCTGCCTGTCATGGGGTCCCATCAGACACGCCATGAAAAAGCCTTTGAGGCAGGATCAGAAGCCAAGGCATCTCCTTGCTCCCTGTCCTGCCTCCCAGCCAGACTGCAGATTGTCTGCAGGGCTTTGGGGGTTGGTTCAGTGGGTGTCTGACTGGTTTTCACCAAACAAAAGTGTGCCCTGCAGGGAGTAAAAGAGGCGATTTGAGAACACCTTGTGCCCTGGCGCCAGCAATTCTGTCTTGTTTTGCTTGGTTCAGGACCTGGCCGTGTCAAGGTGTCCCACCTTTATAGAATTAAAATAAATTACCCAGTATATGCAACAATTATGAACAGGAAGCATAAAAATGTCAACTTTTCTGGAAATATTAACATTTCTGATTAATGGTGTGGGTTCTGTGTTTGAGACAATTTTCCTGTGTACTGTTGCTTGACAAAAGGACGATCAGGACACAAAAAAGGAAATGCTTGATACACCCCATGCATGTGTGGTTCTTAGGGGTGCTGCCCTCAGTAAAATGTGCATGGTGGGGTTACTGGTTTCTCAGGTTTTTAGCTAAACATACTTTTTTAACCAAGACTTGAAGCTCTCAGGTGTCTGCCCCAGTTGCACATGGTTCATAAAGCCCAATCATTTAGGAATTCTAAGTGAGAAACAGCACTGGAATATTGCAATTTCAGAATGTTCCAAAGAGTCTGAATTTGGTTTTTCCAGAGGGGATTCTGATGTGGTTTGTGTTGTTTTTTTTTCTTTCAGCCATCGGTCCAGACTTCTCCAAGACACTGTTGAAGAAGTTAACTCTTGTGAAAGTGGGTGGTGAAGTCATCATTGAGTGTAAGCCCAAAGCTTCCCCCAGACCTACTTATTCTTGGAAGAAAGGAAAAGACATCCTAAGAGAAAATGAGAGGTAATGTCTTAAAGTAACAATTTGTTTCATTAACTTACTCCAACCCAGGGACTTGCAGCAATGAAAGCTAAATTTGTCATTAATAGCTTCACAAAATTGACTTGCAAATGCATGTGGAAACTGTTCAGTCGCAAGGAGCTGGTGAGATTCCTATTCCCATTGTGCCCACCCCATCTCTGTGTGCTACTAAAGCATCCCTGCCAAGAAGCTGATAAAGATGCACTCCAAAAAAACAACTTTGCCTCTGCATTGCTCTAAATAGCCATTGTTTTTAAAAAAAATACCCAGGAGATAAAAGTCTCCACTGCAAATTACACAGCTCTGGTCCATTACTCACTGCCCTGCAAATAGAAATCTTTTTGGGGACAGTAATTAATTTGGCAGTCCTAAAACCTGACTTGGAGATGGCTTTTGCAGGCTGGCCAAGTAATTTTTTTCTTTATTTTTTTTTTAAATTCAAAAGGGGAGCATTAGTAGGAAGTTGGAGCCAATCTTTCAAGTCCGCCAGTGTTGCTGCAGTGATTTGTTGTTGGTGTAGGGGTGAGGTTTTGTTACCTGTCTCACTTGTGCAGCTCCTGAGAGCGGGACACAGAGAGCTGTCCTTGACACTCGTCCGAAATATGATGTGCCAGTAGCATTGGTGGGGAAACTCAAAAAGCCAGAAATTATAGGAAATGGTTATATTTAAAAGCTTAAATCTGTTTGGGATGCTCTTTTATCTTGAAAAGTCTAGTCTTGCTCCACTCAAGCTGTGTGGACTGTGTGTGGGTTGTTCAGCATCACCCCTTGGGATGAAAAGATTGGGTGATGGATGACACAAAGCTTCCTCAGGCAGGGCACAAAGCTGTGTGAGGTCAAAGCTACCGCCGATCAAGGTACATTGATTTTTAAAGCTGAAATAACCTGCTTTTCTGGTGAAGATGGTGCAATGAATGGGAGGTGTTCAGTGTGAAGTGTCGGAGGGTCAGCCCCGTGAGGTCCCGTCTGTCCCCCCGTCCTCACTGGCGTGGCCTGGAGCAGAACGAGCCGTGTTCTCTGGCACAGCCCTTGCTCCTCGCGTGAATGTAGGAGTGGCAGTGCCCAGGCAGGGCTGGGAGGTGGGTTGAGGGTCAGCACCTCCCCTGGGCAGTGCAGTGTTCAGCTGGGTGCAAACACGGCCGGGCTGAGGGGCAGCCGCTCGGCGCCCGCTCCTCCTGCTCCTGCCGTGCCAGAACCGGGAGCCTCCCACTTGGGCACCCAGCCCTGGATGGGAAACCAGACGTGAAATGTGCCCAAGCAGGTGTGAAATCTTCAGCTCCTTCAGCCCAGGGGTTTTTCTGCCAGGCAGATCATGCAGTGGGGATTCTCTGGCAGAGTGCCTCGACGAGCAGCGCTCCGTTGCCTTGGCAGCTGGACCCGCTCAGCTCTCGCCCGCGGTTGGTTGTGTCTCCTGTGGGGACCAGGGCCTTGAATCCTTGCCACCACCTTTATTAACCACACCATCCCCGCAGGCTGTACCTGGGGACTGTGTGAAATGCACAATTAGGAAATTAGGCTGTCTGATGTGATTGTGGCGTTGATCCTCAGCACCGTCTGGTTGCTCTGGCAGGAGGGGCCAAGTGCCTGTGCCCTGCTTTGTGTTGCTGTGTTCCTGGTTCCTTTATTTTCTGAAATGTTATCTCCTTCCTGCTGTCCCTTGACTGGAGTCCTGCCCCAGTATCTCCTTATACCCGTGCTGTGCATGGACTTTGAACAAGAGCTTTCTTGGCTGTAGAAAAACTCTGTTGAAATCTGGGAAGAAGGATGGCAGGAAAAGCTGTTGGTGAAATCTCTTCATCTAGGACAGGAAACAGAACTTTTAGACAGGTGTGGGAGAAGAAACTGAAATGAAATCTCTGCTTAAACTGACATTAAAGAGTCCTTCGAGTTCCAGAGAGGCACCTGAACATCTGGATACTTCTCCAGACTGAAGGCTGATCACCTGAAGGTTAATCAATATAGATGATCCCTTCAATTCCAGGGGGACTTAAAAGCAATGTTACTGTGTCGGTCCTTGCTCTGCATTCTGATGTTCAGCCTCACAGCTGCCATGGCAATAACTCCAGAGCTTCTCCTGGGGCTTTTTGTGACTTTTCAGCTGTTGTGTAACATTAAACTCCTTGCTGGAGACACTGTGCCTGGTTTTTGCTGCTGGGACTCTTGCTCTGGAGGCCACTGCTGTCCAGGAGGCAAAATGAAGTGTGGTGTTCAATGTTTGTCTGGAGAGCAGAGGCTACCATGGTTTAAAAAAAAAAAAGGCGCTTTATTGGTTTAGGTTTGATATTCTTCTCTGGAGGCTGAGGTGGTGTGTTCTGCACCTCTAATGAATAACGTGGCCTGAAGGCATCTCTTGCTGGTGGTTGAGAACTGTGCAATTGTGTTATTAGAAATTCTGCCCTGGGGTACAATTATATTATTGCAGTCATTAAAGGCAGTTCATCTCCATAATAATGGAAATCTTGCCTTGGAGGCCTAACTGAGCCAAAATGATGTTAGTAGCCTGAGTCCAGAAGGTAAATTTTATATAGGAACAGCTATAGCCCAGATACAGATCTATTGCCAATGCTGGTTGGAAACAAAGACTATTTCTGTATGGGCAAAGGTACAGAGATCATTTTCTATCCTTGATCTTCCCTTCGCATTTCAGCAGCAAACAGCTGTTACACTCTGGGAAAGTCATCAGTCCTGTTAGTGCCACTTTCTCAGATCAGCCTCGTAGGGCCGCTGGGAGATTACAAGCAGGTGGAGCATGACTGAAATCCATCCACCCCTGGGAAAGCCTCACTCAGGAACAGGGGATGCTAGAAATGGTCACCTTAAAGCTGTTCAGGCTGCAGCCTCAGAGAGACAGTAGGACACAGGCGGTGTTTAGGACCTCCTTGCCCCAGCACACTCCTCAGCAGAAGTTGCTTTCCCCTTTCATTAATCACACATAACCTGGAAGTCTGAGCCGGTTGCAGCTCACAGGGAGGCATTCCAGAAGCCAACAGGCACCCAGAGCTCAAGGTGGAAGTGGTGTCTTCTGGTCATTGCAAAACTGTGATGTGTCCTTAGGCCATGTCAGATCACTCATCAGAGAGATCTGAGGTGAGTTCAGAATGTTTGTCACTTCCAGTTGTTTCTCCTGTATTCATATTTCCACATATGTTTAACCTCCAGTCTCTCTATCCTGACTCACAGTGGAAGAAAGTCGATTTTGGAGGGCTGGGGTCTCATGTCCCAGGTTCTCTTTTCTCATGTCACACCTACATCAGTGGGACTCACAAGTGATGCTGGACTTGAGCCCATGAGATCAGGATGAAAGAGTTACTGCCCTGCTGCCTGAGGAGGGCTGACATTCCAAACCAGGCCAGAAAAACTGGGATTTTCCTTTAAATCCCCAAACTCCTAAATCCAAGCCCCCCCTTAATCCAGAGTATTTCCCATTTGTGATATATTATTCTGTGGCAGGAGTAGGAGGGGAAGTCATGGCAGTCAGATTGTTCTTGCAGGATTTTGTTAATCCTCTCCTAATAATTCAATTACATCTGGTGCCACAACATTAGATACATTTGTTACTGAGACTAGTGCTCTAAAACCTCTATATTCAGGTGATCTTATCACAGAAACCTTTCCATTTCTTTATCATTTTGCTGTGGCTCCCACGGAGAGCAGCACTTATTCACAAGTGCGAGTGGTTCATCCTCATGACGGTGGAAATCAGCAGCCACTGGCTTGTTTCTTCCCATTTCCTGGGGGCAGGAGGGAGAATCAGGCAGTTTGTGATTAGAGACGAATCCTGGAGCAGAGTCCTGCCATCTGAAGTTAAAATAAGCCTCTCTCACAGCTCCAAACTGCTGGAGGAACGTCCTGAAACGGGACTGGAATTCCCTTTGAACTATAGATCAGGAAGCATTTTTAAAGTAATTTAACACGGTTAACTTAAACCAATTCATTTAAAAATAGTTAATCTGCCTTAATTTTCATCCAGTCTTCTGTAGCCCCCCAGAATCCCAGGGCGGAGCCCAACGAATCCAGAGGTCGGAGCGTCCGAGGGCCCGGCCGTGGGAGTGGTGGGGTGTAACAGCAGAACTGAGACTGGTCCTGTGACCTTCACTGGCAAACCCGGGTCATTTTGTCACTCCACTGCACAGATTGAACTGGCTTTTGACAACTTACCACCAGAGGCTGTTTAGCTAAAGCACCTCAAGGAAATTTCTCATGGAGTTGGTCACGGGTTGTATTTTAGTTGTGTTGTTGGTGTGGAATGATTTTGCTGGAGCCGTTTAGACAGAATCCTTGAATAATGTTCTATAGGGGACCCTGCCTGAGCAGGGAGGTTGGACTGGATGACCTCCAGTGGTCCCTTGCAGCCCGGAGCTGTCTGTGAGTAGCACTGGGAGGGGTTGGTCGGCCCTGCTTTGTCTGCATCACTTCCCCCGCAAGTCTTTCCTCCTTCCTCAGGTGCTTGTTTTGGATTTAGGCGAATTACTTTTAATTTTCGTGCCTTAATGGTAGCAATTGCATCTATTCATTTCTCCCACTGTCGTTTCCCAGAGGTGAAGCTCTAGGGTTGTGTGGTTCAAGAGCAAGGTGAGGAGACACCGTGTTTCATCCTCTTGGTCTGCCTTGGCTTCCCGCTGTGCCCGTTCTCCTTCGCTCCCCAACGGCAGATTGAGTGCAGGAAAACCAAGAGAGCTTTTATTTAAAAGATGTCCACAACGGTCTTAATTCTGAATGTTCTCCCGAAGCTATTGGAAGGCACATTTACCCTGCCACCAGACAGGCCAGGACAGAAAAATTATTTATACTTTGAAGCCCCAAAACAAATTGCTTTTCTCCTGCTCTTCTTCATGTAAAGCCTCTACATCATTAGAGCTGTTTCTTTCCTCTGAACATACAGTGCCTGCATTGTTTATACAGTTTAATTGTAAGGAAAGAAAATCATAAAAAAACAAATTATGTTCTGTGCTGGTAGCAAAGAATATGAAAGTGTCCAATTAAACAGCCTTTCACTATGACTTGCGTAATAGCAACATCTGTTATCTTAATTAAACAAGCTTCTGTATAAAAAGACCCTCATAGTGCACTTTGTTAGAGCAGGATCTGACCTACATACTCCAGGCACGCTCAATATCTTCATGGAAATTTTCCCAGTTGGTCCCATTATCTTGCAGCCCTGACAAGCCCTGTGATGTGTGAGCACAGTTGCACACACACACTCTGCTTACAGCACCAAGGCTGGGATTTTTTGTAGCTGAAAACCAATAAAAGCTCAGAAAAGCAGCATATAGTGGCATTTACCCCCTGAGCGCAACCAGGAAGTGTTTGGAAGTGTAAAGAGTGCCCAGATAACTCAGACCTTGTCAAATAACGTTGAGGGGGCAGAGCTGCACTTCGAGAAAGTGCTCAGTTTTCAAAACTGCCTTATCTGCTTCGAGGTTTCAGTAATTTGGGTGCAGATTTTCCCAGGTATTTCACTGTCACTCTCCACCCCAGCCTAGAGCCAGAGACGGTCTGGGAAGGGTAAGTTTGGTTCTGAAAGTCGAACCTAAAAAGGTTTGGGTTGGAAGGGACCTTAAAGACCATCTTGTTTGAAGCCTTGCCCTGGGCAGGGACACCTTCCAGTAGCCCAGGTTGCTCCAAGCCCCATCCAGCCCGGCCACTCCCAGGGATGGGGCAGCCACAACTGGTGCCCTGGAAAGAAGAACATCACCCAAGGAAGGCGCTGCAGCTGCTCCAGGGAGGAGGCTGAAGGTCCTGTCCTGGGGGATGCTGAGCTGCTCTGACCTGTCCTCAGTCCCCTGGCTGGCACAAAGCCATGGGAATCACCAGGTAAAGCAGCAATCCCTCCTCCCTGGAGCTGGAGTGATTGTGGCCAGGGAAAAGCAGAAAGGTCTCACTGAATTTTTTGTTGTCTTCTACACTTCAGAACTGGTCAGTAAATCTTTTCCCCCGGAAGACTTTAGCCATGGTTTTCATGGGAGTTCACATCCTAAGGACCTCCTCAAGAGGGTTATTAGATTTACAGATATTCTCATTTAGGGATTATTTTTGTAACTGGAATTTTAACATATCTATGTTGCTATGTCATTTTGAGAAGGAAATGTAAAATTGAACAAGAAGGGGGTTTTTTCCCATTCTTTCAGCATGTCTTGAACTTAAAAAGTTTTATAAATTCCAGTTTTTGTTTGTTGCCTCAAACTTCCTAATTAGTGGTTAATTACTTTAAACAGCCAGAAAGAAAATGGCAAGAGGAGAGACAGCACATCTTTCCCAGGCTGGTGCCAGGGTACAAACCATGGTGATATTTTTACACTGATTACTTAAGAGATGAATTGCCAGCAGTGGCTTTTGGACACACCGTCTCGTGACACTTCAGCAGAAAAGAAAACCTCAAAGGATGCTTCCCATCATTGTTTCAC
Source organism: Pseudotriccus pelzelni (assembly GCA_035584735.1). Lineage (NCBI taxonomy): Eukaryota > Metazoa > Chordata > Aves > Passeriformes > Tyrannidae > Pseudotriccus > Pseudotriccus pelzelni. The sequence goes on along the minus strand of JAWMRA010000023.1, from coordinate 1,861,499 downwards.
ATTAATTGTGTTGACTCTCTTTCTTTTTTTTTCTTTTTTTTTTTTAAATAAAGCACCTGGGCAATTTCTTGAAGGCAGACAGGTAACCAAAGCATCAATAACTTGTCGGGTTTTCATTACATCCTGCCTAGGCAAAATGAAAAATGACACCCTGCAAATAGCTTTTTGAAGTTTGACTCGACAGTGCAACATTCATCTTACTTTTCAGAGACAATGGCAGGAGATGGCTCTACTTCATTGGAACATCTGAAATAACTGACGTGTCAACCTTCTTTAGGTAATTTTCTGCAGAAAGAGAACTAAAATGAGCCGGGGAACCATTTGATTTGGTGGTCAGCGGTCTCGGAAAGCCGTTGCCCTAGGCTTGGTGACCCGCTGTTCGTAGACTGTTTGTTTCCCAGAAGAAGCTGGTTTTGGCTCTGTGTTGCTCTGGAAAATCAAAGGCAGGTTGGACAGGGCTTGGACCAGCTTGGTCTAGTGGAAGGTGTCCCTGCCCATGGCAGGAGGTGGAGCTGGATGGTCTTTATGGTGCCTCCCAACCCAAGCCATGCTGTGATTTTAAAGTCACAGTATGTTTTAGCATCAGCTCGTCACAGTTGTGGTTCTGACAACTTAAGGGTGGTTCGTGGACCTGTTTCCTTTCCTTTGTGTGTCTCTGGCAAAGAGAAGTCCTGTTGCTTTTGTAGTTTGAGATATCAATCATATGCTTGTGTGCACAGCCCTATGAACGGTCCCTCCACACATCGTAGGTGTCCATCTGTTTCACTTCAGCAGCTGGAGGATGATTGAACCTTTCTTCAGTATCACCAGCAAGTTGGTGAGTCCAGTTGGTTCTTGAATTGTCTTTTCCTTCTCCTCTTGAACCAGGAGAGGTTTAGACTGGATATCAGGAAAAATGTCCTCACTGAAAGGGTTACAAGCATTGGAACAGGCTGTCCAGGGCCATGCTGGAGTCCCCATCCCTGGAGGGATTTAAAAGCTGTGTAGATGTGGCACTTGGGGACATGGGTTAGTGGTGGCTTGGCAGTGCTGGGTTAATGGCTGGACTCCATGATCTTAGAGGGGTTTTCCAACCTAAATGATTTATGATTCTATAAATGTTTCTAGTGAAAGGTTCCCTGAGAAGGGTCAGTGATTTATGTGTGATCCAGATTCGGTGCTGGTTTGTTTTGTAAGCCTCAAGTAATTAGGCTGATCCCTAAAATCTCCATTTCCTTCCTCTGCTCCTGTAGAACCGGGAAATTTTGTCCCTATAACCAGCCACAAATTGTTGTTGAGTGCACGGAGGAGTGGAATCCCAACCGATGCCAAGTTTCAGCTGGCGTCCCTGGAACGAGGCTCTCTCTCACACCTTGCCACAGTCTCCTGTAACATCAGCAATCTGTTCCTATTATCCCAGCAGATTATTTGCAGCGTGGTGTTATTGTAGTGCTCAGTGAGACACGTGTAGGACATCACTTCTGCCTGCGCTGCTGCTGGAACCAGCTCCCGACGGCAGCACAGCCCTGGTTTGGCCAAAGCCACGGTGCTGCTCTGACCCAAGGGGTTGAGGCAACACAACAGGCTCTTACACTGTGCTTATGTATGAAATTTTAAAAGCAGAGCCCTGCTTGCAGAGGTAGAAAAAAGGAGAGGGTGAAGCATCCAGTGAAATATCTATCTCAGAGTCATCCAGCCTCTGGAGAGCAGTAAAACGTGCCCTGTGTTTACACATCCTGAAGAGAAAGTGTTACTTGCTGCTTTTCCTGCTTGAGGTCTCTCCTCTTTGTAATTATTCAGTTCATCTCTAGGTACAAATTTGCAGGGTCGAATTGTTTCTCCCTCCGTGTAAAGATGGTGCAGGAAGGAGTAAGTCCCTCCCTGCTGTCGGAGGCGGCAGGACCTGGCTCCCAGCAGCAGGACAGGGTCCTGCACTCACTGCAGCCAGTGCTTTAAAGGTAAATGCCCGTAATCAGCCTCCTAAATGCAGTTTGGAATTGATGTGTGGTTCGTGCTTGTCCCCCAGCTGAAGAAAACACTAATAACGATTGTAGTAAGTCTGTAGCGTTTTGAAGGAAATAATTATTATCGAATATTTCTTCTCTGGGATATTTTTATGATCGAGGTAATGATTTTACAGTTAGGGCCGCGCTTTGAGATGCACTTTTAAAATCCAAGGAAATAATTGCATGTCTAAAGGAGAAAAAGGCTTCCTAATGAACTTTTTAGACGTGCTGAAATTTTTAATGGCTATTTAAACGTCATTTTTAAGTGATGTAAAATGTGGCTTTGGATCTCACAAATCTGTTAATGTCCATAACAAGCGCACTGGGTAATTTTCCTTTGTACTGTGGGCATTTTTGGTTGAAACTGGAGGGGAAGATGTGTTATCTGTGAAAGACTACGCCTTTGGGCTTCCATTCTGGTGGTATCAGCTGGAACAAATAAGCTGAGAATGCACTTACTGCTTCTGCTCTGATCTCACGAACGCTCCCAGAAACAGTTTGTGTCAGCAGCTGATGCACAGAAAACCTTGCACGGATATTTTTTCTCCTAAAAGAATAATTTTTATGAGCTTCAGTGAAGTTCCCTTTCAGTTCTTACATTCCACAAACCTCCAAAGAGTTTGCTGTAGGTAGAGGGTGGTGACTTGTCCTTGTTGGGAAGTTGTGGAGCTGATTCCTCGGATTTCCGCTGTCCCTCTTCATAGACTGGGAGAAGTTATTTAATTTCCATGCCTCAGGCTATAGCCACTGTCCTGGAAGAGTGAGCACAGCAGATATTTCACTGAACATTAGGTAGAGTGAAAGCAGTAGTGGCTTTGTGGCACCTGCTGCTTTCTACCCGAGACTGGGCTGGCGTTCGAGCACGAGGGGATGCGTGTGGAGAGCTGTGTGTCTCTGCTGGGTAATTGGGCAGAAAGGGACGCTTTAGCCTTTCATGGCGTGGTTCGAAAACGTGCTTCGCCCCTTCACTGCCACCAGCAAAAGCTGCTCCAGGTCTTGAGTCTTCTGTTTAAAGCGCAGGGCACCCATGTCCTTCACGGTGCCATCACGGCCTTCACGGGTTATGGCAAATGACCAGCTTAGTCTTTGGAAGTTGTCTATGCCAAGTTGTGTCCAAAGGGCTGTTTCCCATGGGGGATGGCCTTCATTTCCCACCAAAATCAGTGGAAAATGGGCTCTTTGCACTGCTGGACCCTTCTAGACTTGCAGAGTCTTCCCATGTCGCTCAGACCGCCGTTGCCGCACGGCTCAGCAGTGAAAGCCCTAAGAACGAGCTTTCCTTTGCCTCCCTCAAATCCGCTCCCTCCAATATTTATTTTCATGACATGGGCTTTCTTTCTGTTTTTAATTTTAATTTTGTGCGTAGTAAGAAAGGAGCAGTGAGGGAGAGGAGGCAAAAGGTTTCTATTATTTGAAATTCACCACAGCCCACTCGCTCTCTTCAGGGCCCCTCGCAGTGCTTGTGTTTGGTTTTCATTTGTTTCCTCCCGTTATCAGCATCCCTTAAGAAAGATATTTTCTGGAGCACTGTTCTTCTTTGATAACCTGGGGATATTTTTATATTTGAATTATAACTCTAGGCATCTTTAAACAATCTGCATGAAGTCTCTAATAGCTGTAAATGCTCCCTTCCTTCCCTCTTGTCACCCCGCTCCGCTGGGATGAGGTTTTGTCACTTCCAGACTTGTCTTAAAAATTTACAGACGAAAGGGAAGATGATGACAAAACACAGCTTTTGTGTTTATAGATAGTAGTAATGGCTGGATGCATTATTTTTTTCTTTGGACTGCAGATAAACAATGTGCGGGAAAAGAAAATTGTGGGAGAACTTGGGATGCCAGATTCGTGACTGGTTTAAGCTGATACTGAGTTTAGTGGTGTTATGCTGCTTGATGTTGCCAAAGGGGACCTTACTATATCCTCAAAAATATTTATCTGAGCAAAATATATGCTGGGGTTTTTTCCCTCTCTCTCTAGAATAATATTTACAGGTTTTTATGATAAGTCAGTACTTGGAGGGGGCTTATCAAAAAGAGGGAGAGAGATTTTTGCACGGATAGATAGTGACAGGACAAGGGGAATGGCTTCCCACTGCCAGAGGGCAGGGTTAGGTGGGATATTGGGAAGGAATCCTTCCCTGTGAGGGTGGGCAGGCCCTGGCACAGGTTGCCCAGAGAAGCTGTGGCTGC